>CM076396.1:33867955-34424879 GCA_038363315.1 Mugilogobius chulae
ATAATAAAGTGCTCAAAATCGGTCATATCAAATTGTCAATTATTTTGTTGTGGTTTTTGAATCTGGAGGTCCACGACTAATTTTCTGTCAGTAGGTCTGTATATGGTTTGGAGCAAAAGCCAGACTTTGGAGAATTATATCATTTTTTTTCTGTTTGTTAAATGGCACTAAAGAGACTAAAAGTCAGGATAGCTTATAGCTTAGTCATTGCCAAAGCCATTTTGTTTTGTTTTTGAAAAGACTAGATAAAATTGAGTGAAACAATGAAATCAATCACTAGGAGGAAAATTATGATTGTCTACTTCATAGAATTATACATGTCCAATGTGTTTCAGGGGGCTTTGGCAGTTGCAGTGTGTACTCCAGATTTTTACATTTTGGTCTTAAAAGGGAACCCTGGCTGGATATGAAGACAAATATGGCTAAAACACTAGTACTGGTCATGCTTATTAAAATAAATTACAAACAAATATATAACTGCTTACGATTTTTTATAAAACTCTCATTGTTTATGTTGTTTTCAAGCCACCGGGAGCCACCATTTTGGTTGATGACATAAAATAGTGTTTCCATGGTTACTCCCACAGTTTCATCTGTGAACATTTGCTGCAAAAACACTGACAGTGTCCAGTTCTGGCCTCTTCCTCTTGATTATCTTTCTCAGTTTTACTAGATTCCACATAATCGTTCTGTATTTGGCCAAACTGACAAGGTTTAACCCAGGAATTCATGTTGCTTAGTTACCTGCTACTGCCTGTTACCTTGACAACACTATTTTATGTCATAACTGCAGCAAAATGGCAGCCTCCATGTCATTTCTTCATAACACTAATTTAAAACTACAAATACTTGTGTTTTAAGATAAACATGTGATTATATCCAGGGTTCGCTTTAAATTCAAGTTGGTTCAGGCCAAACAGATCATTTGGAAAAAAAAGGCTGTCTCAGTGCAGATCAAAGTCTGCTTAGTTTGTACTTTTGAACCGAATCCAGGAAGTGACATGCATTTGAAACATGTTGAGGATTATGTAGGATATGTGAGCAAACAAATACTGTTATGCTTTAGCAAAATACAACTTGTTATGGCTATAATATAATTAACTTGGGATGACTGAAACAGATCAAGTGTACAGTTGTATGCTTCATTAGTATTTAGTTTTGTCTGTGTTTTACTTCTTTGAGTTGATTGGCACTGACCCAGAATTGAACTGCTAAAGGTTTATTTGTCAATAAATTGAACAAGTACACTTGTGTAGGCCTGTGGTGGTGGCTCACTCTGCATCACTGTTGTACAGCGTCTTTGCTCGTGCTCTTGTACATGTGATAGTGCTTAAAGTGCCTTTCACAGGGTGTGGAGTAGTGCTTAGAGTAAGAGCAAAAGTGGTGGTCCATTAGCTCATGTCATGCCTCTGAGAGGGAGTAAAGGCTGATTTACAATCACTTTATGTGTGCATTTAGTCTTTCTTTTGTTATGTAGTGCTATGTTACTTTAGGTGTACACACTAATGGTACATGACACTATTGGTGATTACTGTGTGTGCGTGCGTTTTTTAATCATTTCTATATTGTGTAGGATGTGTATACTGTATTATGACGTTCAAAAGTTAAGTGGGACTTTTTACAGTGATTATTTATATTCTGCTTCAGAGTACAAAATTATGGATTATTATGGAGTATTTGGGTGGAGGATCGGCACTTGACTTGGTAAGATTTTTGCTTCTTGCTTATTAGACTATTTTCCATTTTAAAAATGAAAAGATTAAGAAAACAGTCAGTGACATATCTGTTATGTCTGTTTTTTATAGTTGGAACCGGGACCTCTTGATGAAGCACAAATTGCAACAATTTTGAGGGAAATTTTGAAGGGACTTGAGTACTTACACTCTGAAAAAAAGATTCACAGGGATATTAAAGGTATGACTGGTCCATCACCACGTAATAACTACTCTCAAGTTTGATTTTATTTTAATATAATGTTGTTGTCTACAGCTGCCAATGTGTTATTATCAGAACAAGGAGACGTGAAGCTGGCAGATTTTGGTGTGGCAGGTCAGCTCACAGACACGCAGATAAAGAGGAACACATTTGTGGGCACGCCCTTCTGGATGGCACCTGAAGTCATCAAACAATCTGCATATGATTCAAAGGTTGAACATGTTTTGTAATTTATTCATAACTGAGATCAGAGATAATTAGGATTGCATGTTTGCTTCTTAGAAAATCTCGTGGCCTTGGATAATAAATTTCTCTTTTTTCCTAATGATACTTATTATTTATGTTTTAACTAATGTTAGTTGATCTCCCTCAACTAAAATAACTGAGATGATAGTAGACTGTAGTCACTGATCTATTTTGCACTCAACAGGCAGACATTTGGTCGTTAGGAATCACTGCGATAGAGTTGGCTAAAGGAGAGCCACCTCACTCTGAACTTCACCCCATGAAGGTCCTGTTTCTGATCCCAAAAAACAATCCGCCAACACTGGAAGGAAACTACACCAAGCCTCTAAAAGAATTCATAGATGCATGTCTTAACAAGGAACCCAGCTTTGTGAGTGTCGTATGAATGTCCTTTAAATGTCACACTTCATTTCATTCTTTTCATGTTTTTGTGTCCTCAGAGGCCTACAGCCAAAGAACTACTGAAACATAAGTTTATTGTAAGGCATGCAAAGAAGACGTCATACCTGACAGAGCTAATTGACAGATATAAGAGGTGGAAAGCAGAGCAGTCTAGGGATGAGTCCAGCTCTGACGAGTGAGTCTTGAGTGTAAGACATAGATAGACTATGGCTCTGGTAAACTCAAATGTTAATAGTGTTTTATGTGAACAGAGAAGCAGAAGCTCAGGCCTCTGGAAATGAAGACCAAGATGATTGGTTGTGGGGCACAATCAGCCCTGGTCGTCCTCCAAATGGAGAAGCACTGCCATCGTTTGTTGAGACTGAGGACAGTCAGGTAGGACTATTATTTAGTAACAAAAGTAAACGATCGAAGATTAAAAGCATATTGACTGTTCTAAAGGTCAAAGAGAATCCACCAGTGCCTTTGTCCCAGAGTTTGGCAGACATTTTTACTCCACTATTTTCAGAGGTATTGTTTTAGTTTGAGTTAACGTCACTCTTTTCATTTATAACAATCGTAATAACAATAGTTTTGTTGTAGCTGAAAGAAAAAGGCGAGACAAGCAATGGTAAACCTGAAGCTGCTGAGAAACTGCGAGAAGCCTTGTTCGTGGCTGAGGAAACCCACCCAGGCATCTGTGACTCTCTGATTGTGGAGCTGGTGCAGAGGCTGCAGAGGTAACACGACTGACATCTGAATATCTGTTATCAGTGAAGAGTGTACAAGTTTTAAACAGTTTTCTTTAATAGGTTTTCGGTGCTTCAGACTTCAGCCACACACTAGACCTACTATGTTGAATGGTCCTGTACCTGCAGGAAAGTCTCAACCACTCATTTGTTCCTAGAAAACCACATCCTCCATACAGTCTTTAAAGTATTAGCACACCACCAGAAGATAGCTGCTTTGTTGAAGCTAGGCGCTTTCTTCTAGTACCTCCTTCAAGCTTTTTGTTTTTAGAGTAAAGACTCAAAGAACAAAACAAGTGTTTTCAGTTGCTGCATTTAAAATGTGACACAATAGGTAAAGTTAAACTAATCACTTTTTTTCTTCAATTTATTTGATTTTGAATGTTAAATTCAAAATTTATGTTAAGAACAACATCAAGAGCAGTATTGTCTTCATACATATCCCTAAGTACTTTTGTTTACATGCATGCACAAAAGTGTAGCTCTCAACAACCAGTCATTTTTTCAGTCATTTTTTTTCCTGAAACTAAGAGCCAGGTTTGTTGATACCTGACTAACACCACAAGTCTCATATATTTTATTACTTTCATGTCTATGATGGAGTATAATGGTCAAATGTGTGGCCGTATGTAGGGAGAAACTCAGGTATTCTGCTTGAAAGAGTTCTGTGGGGTGGAATCTGTAAATAAACTAATCCACATATTCCACAGATGTTTATAACAAAACCACTGTGTACAAAATGTCCAAATGAATAATTGTAGATAAAAGTTGATAAATATTGGCTGTATATGATATTGCCTTATCTTTGAACTTTGTGTATATCAGACTTTGATTTCACTAGACTTTGATTTCACTAGTACAATAGGCAGGTAGCCTATTGGCTGTTCTGTATTAGTTTTATTTGTGTTCATTTATCATGTGTTCCTGAATATGCAAACATATTAGATTTGTTCTAATTTCATACTTAATGCTGTGACTATGGTCAATATTGTGGGGAATGTAAAAATAATGTGGCTGGATCAATCAAACTCCTCCCAGTTTGAACACTGGATTCTTAAAAGCCAGTCATGATGCCTCTGGACTCAAGTTGGGTTTTGGCTTCACCCTGTGTGCTTGAGTGTGCACGCTTGACCGTGTGCACTTGAGTGTGAGTGTATGCACTTTGCGTGTTTGAGTGAACAAACGTGTGTGCCCGGTGGTTGTGGGAGCATCGGTTAATTCTTAGGTGGGCTGTGCCATCTTCAGGTCTTCCTTGAAGCTGCATTGGTATATTGTATACCCAGTGTTCTAAGAGCTTTAATGCACTTCAAAAAATGCCTTCTACTTTAACAAAGTAGCCATACAACAGTAGCATGTGACTATCTTCCAGGTTTGCGCATGCTGTCAGTGGCAATAAGATGCCCCTAGATTGCCCATCTCTGACTGAGGCTGTCCTATTGTGTACTATTGCCTTACTCTATTTGATCTTTGTAAATTGAAACAGCATACATTTTTCAGATTTATTCAGCAAATTAGACTTGCAGCTACTGTGCTCTGAGATGCCGATGAGCCCGGCTGCATTGCTACTGCTACATATTTGATAGATCTAACACCTATGACCTGTGCAGTATGTGTTTTAACATACTTAAAGGACTGAATCCTGAGCTAGTGTTTGTGGTGAATAGCTTTAGCTTTTTAACGGTGGATCAACTGTTTAATTACTATAATGCTTATGCAGCAACTCTAATACACATGAGAACTCTGCTCTCTTGCATTCCTGGATTGTGTTGGACTTATTGAATGCACAAATGGACATTCTATAGAAGCACATGTTTTCTGGACTAAAACTTTTTATCTTTGGTTCAGGATAGTAAATAAATGAACTTATGGGAAATTATTTCCATTTTAAAATTGTGAATGTAGTACGACTGAAAAAGTTAACATAAGGTACATGACAATAATTGTTTAATGCATACTTATATTTTTGTGGAAACCATACAATTTCAGTTTCTTTTCTTGTCTACATATGTAATATGTGCCATGCAACATCATTCAACAGACATTAAAATTTATTTTATGGTGCACCTTTTCAATATTAAGTGTGCTGCACTTTTTTTTAGTAAAGGTTTCTTATAAGACCATGTGATGATGCAATTACAGCAAATGTTTCTGCTTTTGTGTGTACGACAAACTAGCTTAAATCTATCAGTTTAAATCAAAATACTATTTTTGTAACCTTCCAGAGCAGTGTTATGCATTTGAAAGGCTCAATTTGTGTAACAATAAATTCTTGAAAGTGCATAAAACGTTGTGTGATATTGATTGACATATTTTAGAAATCAGTGGATCTCAAAATTTCACATGAAGTACCACTTAGAATATACTGTATTTGGCTCCTCGAGTAGGCTACTAACAGATTGACTGTGTACACGGAAGCTGGATATGAGGTTTGTAAAAGGTTCAAAGCAGAACTATTGTGTTTTTTCCAACTATTTAGTAAGAAACTAGGAAATATGCAGATCAGAAAATTACCTTTTGTTCATTGTAAAACACAAAATTAATCTAAAACAGCTTGAAAATAGAAACAGCTCTATTGACTTCCTGTTCAAAACTGCAGAACTGATAAGCCCTGCCTCTTCACTTTAAAATGTAACTGTAAGAAGCAAAAGATTTTAAATAACTAATTATTATTATTCGAAAGTGGCTCTGGGACAGTTTTTAACCATATATGACTCATTTTGAGTATTGTACTTTTGAATTATAACAAGTAAATACAGACAAGTGGGAGGGGATAGGTGGTAGGTGAGAATGGCTTGAGCAGTTGAGCTCAAGCTGAAGAAGATCAATATAAGATTACTCAAACATGCATTAATCAATTCAAATATAATTTTGAGTAAACAAATGTTGAAGGGAGGCCATTATAACAAGGTTAAAATCTTTGAATAATCCATTTTACATAATAGGACCTTTTTAAAATGAAACTACTTAAACCAACGTAAACCATAGATAAGGCAGTTAATGTTTACACATTTTGGATAGTGCTGTTTGAAGATTGCGAACGGCAAAAATAAGTGTTTTTATTAAACTTTTTGTATTGTTAGACAAAAAACAAGTCATATCAATATTTACCTCACAGCAAGTTTTATTTGTACATCCAAAAACAAAAGATCAAATTTCTCACACTATATACAGATAATTACATACAGTGTTTTTACACATATTACATAATTTGTACACAAGAAAAATATACATAAAAATGTAAACTTTGTATACAAAAAATACCTTAGACAAAATTAAAACAAGGACCAATAACAAAAGGTGACTAGATTAGCTCATCCTATCTTTAAAAACTGTAATACAGTACATTCAATGAGTATAGGAATTTGTCAGCCAGCTCTGAATTCAAGCGGTTACATGTGCCTACGAGCCCCGTTAACATTTGTTCTGTGTTCCAGAGTGAAATGGGTGCAACAACTAATCTCATGCTATGTGGATACAGCAGTTCACCTTATTTCAACAGGTTATCTGACATTTGAAAGAATTAAAGTCTGCTTGTCTTATTTGATCGTGTGACCTCGCTCTAGGGAAGAGTGGGGGCAGATATGGTCTTCTAACAGCTGGATAAGGGGTCTTGTGCAGGCTCAGAGCAGCTGTGGAGTTAAATGAGCGCCCGGCATAAAAGGCAAAACAGACATGCCACATATTAGCATCCTTCGGTTTTGTGCAAATCAACATGAAACATAAATATAAAATCTTCTCATTGACAAGTAACGTTCGTGGATACATCCCTATGCTTTATATCAGAGACCATAATTAAATATCTAGATTGACAAAGTGTTGCTGTCGCGTGCAGTCATACACTGCTTCCTCTTTTTAATAGCTATCAAAAGCTTCCTTCTGCACTAGTATTTCAAAACAAAAAGACAACGGACACAAAACACAGATCTCTCCAAACTTGACAAAAACGGACAACCATTTTGATAGCTATTAAAAACCATTAGAGACTGGTCTGTACAAAACACAGCTCCCACTGGATACATTGCAAATAACTATGTCAATTGCTACTCAATGATCACCAAAAAACCCCAAGATAGATTTCTACTCTATGTATCAAAGTCTACAATGTTGGTGTGTAATATAACGATTAAAAGCCATGGTTGTGCTGTTGCAATAATAAACAGGGCAAATTCGATTGATTCTAGCCAAACATATTTATTTTTCTAAAAAGCATATTGCAACGTCTATTCCTCAGCACAATTAAATGATTATATGATCATCTACTGAGCATATGAGAACAACATTTCGAACTAATTTGTCAATTAAAAGCATTTACTCAGGTCATAATGGGGGACACCAACCATGACACCATCAACGTGTTTCTACATACTTATTTTTGTAATGAATACTACATGCAAGACCATTGTTTTATGTAGACCAGAGTACCTTTGAAGTAGACACTTAAAGCCCCTGGATTACACCATCATAAAACCAACCCTGACACTGCTCATTCTTTATTCACCAAGTATGTGAGCTAACCTGATCAATGGTCTCCTTCTGAGAGAAACTGTTGCTAAAAACAACAGTTAGAGGGCTAAAATATATTCCTGATAAAAGTTACCAAGTGAAGCTACAAGTAATGAGACCAAGAAAATACTTTCATGATGAGTAGTGATAATGTATTTATTGCTTTGAACTTGATTTACCTTCAAGTGTCTACTAGGCCACTCAAAGTCCCACAACCAATGGCGAGGTCAGATAAATGACGTCTGAGCGAACCAATAAATGAGCCCATACTTTGTATCCACAATATACAATAAAAACAGCGGTTTAAAAGTATTTGGTAAATTCATGTCTGTGAAATGACTAAGTAAGATTCTTTATCATGACAAAACGTGACTCACAATAGCTTCATACATAATGGTCACTGACATCAAAAGCAGTTCTCCACTATACTTAACAGGGTGACAAAAGCTGAGGGTGACAGTAAAATAAAATGTAATGGCCATCTGAGCAAGGCAGGGTGCATTTTGATGAATCATAGCCAGGCATCCTGGCAAATGCAAATAAAAACAAACCACTGATTGAGGCATCTAAGTTTTTTAAATCTGAGATAATCTCTGCTAAGGTCATTCTGCAAGGTTTCAGTAGAACATCTGTCTTTTGACTGTAACCCTGGTAACCACAAGGCATCAGACAAGTGGACTCGCAGCAACCGGCAATCTCGTATGGCTAAACCAGAAATTATTGAAGGTAATCTGAGGTTGTGCAAATTCATAACCAAATAGTGCACCATTTTCATATTGCACACAGCAAATACAAAAGCTGGTCAAATCTAAGCCAAAGAGGATTGTCAGTGACTGGAGTCCACAGCATTCTCTTTGCCACTGCAGGCCGCTTCATTTACTTTCAGTGAATGGCGGTGTGGCGCTGTTGGCACTAGCAGCAGTGGCACTCACTATTGAGAACCCAGCAGGAGGCGCTGTGGAGCTGTGGCTCGGCTGCACATCTTTTGGGATGCCACTGTGGGAGGCCAGTTGATGGCCAAAGGCCGCACTGAATTGAGGGAGCTGCTGCTTGGGCTGCGTTGAACTGTCATGTGATGAGGAAGGGGTAGAAGGGTTCGCCAAACTGGTCAGGCCAGTTTGAGGCATTGCTGAGAGTGCTGCCATAGGCTGCAGTGTGGCAGCGTGTGTAGTCGCTGGGGGTGTCGACAAAGATGTGGATATAAGATGGCTGTCAGAACCAATAAGATTGCCAAACTGTGAGGGATCAGTGAGAGTAATATTGTTCCATGAAGAGCGAGGGGCCCCTGAAGCACTGGTCAGAGGAACCTCCAGGAGCAGAGGGCTGTCTGTGTGGAAACTAGGGGTGTGAGGTGAAGATATATGGTCATTGTATGGGGCTGGCACAGGCTCACTGCTGTAGTGATTGCGCTGGGAAGACTGTGTGGGAGCGTCTGACTTTGTCAGGACATTGGATGTGTGCGTTTGTGTAAACGTCCGCTCTGTCAGTGACTGGGTCGCAGTAGTAGGAGTAGATGCTAAGTTGGGACATGATGTTGGGGGCTGGTTTGGGGACTCTGATGGAGGAGAAGGAGGAAAGTGACTTCCAGTGGACTGAAGTAGATTGTCCGCAAGTTCAAGGCTGGTGAAGTTTTCTGTTGGGATGCGGCTGTTAAGGAGCTCCCCCATGCCCCTGTCTGTACAGGTCCTGGAAACACTGGCAAGGCTCGGTGGTCCACTGATTCAGAGGATGTTAATTCTCCTATAGAAGTCAGGCACACCAACGAATCTGGATAGGACCCCATTGCCTGCAGTGCTCGCACCAATTCCTCTGCCTCCTCTGTAGTGGGCAACAGTTCTCCATTTTTACCTATGTACAAGAGAAATTATTGTGTTTAAGCTGCATGAGACTCACATTCTTAAAGCAGAGGCCGGTAAGTGTCCACTGCAAATTTGCAACTGATTTTGACAGAAACAATATTAATAAATTTGAGTTATCTTTAAATTGCATGCTGATGGAATACAAACCTTCAAACAAATCAAAGTCCTGCAGGTCATCGGGGAGCCTAGGTAAAACGTCAGAGAAATCTTCCTGGTTTAGCTCAAGGTCATTTGGAATGTCTGCTATGTCATTTGTGATATCATCAGGGAGTTCATCTGTACTGAGCTCTGGTGTTGATGGGCTCCTACCAAATAGAGCAAACCTGTTAGACACTAAGCATTGGTAGTAATGAAGCAATTCAAATGTTACACACAGGCCTGTTAAAAAGTTCAACACAATAGCATATGTGCACCTGATGCAGGCCTGTGAAGGCAATGCTAAGCTTGTTGAAGGCATTCCTAGGTTTCCCTGTGGCAAAGCCGGTGGGATGGGTTTCTGAGGCCTTTGCGGCAGTCTCCTCCTCTTCTTTTTGTGTTTTTTGGTAAGAGCTGGTGGCTTTGTCTTTTTACGTGGCTTGCGTTGTTGCTGGTGTTGCACTCGTCTGTGTCCATCGCCACGCAAAAAATTGTCCTTAAAAAAATTTAGATTCATTTTTAAACAATGTAAAAAAAAACAAATGTAACCTGTAAAAAAAGATGTGTGTGTGTCAAGTGTGTGTGTAAAAAAAAAAAAAAGACTAACCATTTTTTTGGCATGTTCTTCACAGAGAGGTGTTTGATGAGTAATATCAAACACGGGAATGGAGCACTGCTGGCCATCTGCAAATTTGGCTGTGCAACTAGAAAACAGTTGCTGAGAACGGTTTAACAAAATGTCTACAAGTGCAATTAAGGAAAAAAAACACTTTAAACATCTATAGAGTGCACGATTTATTACCATAATTTTAACAGTAGATAAAGGATACGTTGAAAACAGTGTCTAGTAAAAGGCAGAGCTTTGTTGTTGCAGGTCTGACCCTTTGTGCTGCCAGTGCATATTCCCGGATGTGTAGTCTGCTGTTTTCCTTGAGCCACACTGTACAAACAGAGACGTGTACGCGGTTAATACATTAGAAACAGCTAATGTTTTACATACAGATGGTACACTGCATTCACCAAATTAAGAGAAATATTCAGGAATTTGTTTGAGGTCTACTTTGTTGTCCATTGGGAAAAAAGATCTTTGTTTTTGACCCATTTTTCAAAGGCTCAAGCTGTCAGGAACAAACCCACTCAGACAAAACATGCAAACTCTGCACAAGCGGGCTACCACATAGTTACAGTCAGGAACCCTGACTGTAACTATGTTCTTGGTTTTCCTAGACGTATTACAGATATTCAAGTTTTTTTGTTAGTTTAATCAATGGATTGACCTCGGATGCCACAGAATCTCTGATTTTCAATTGTCTCTGCTGGTATTGACCAAATATTTCATTCTTTTGACAATTTTGTTAGCGAAATCAACAATCCTGTGAAATCCTCTGAGCTAACTGCTGTTGTGAGTTTGGGCTATACAAATAAAACAAACTAAATTGAATTGATTTTTGACCAGCTCCCCTAATAAATTGCCAATTTTCATAAATCTGTAATTTCTGGGTCCCATCTTCAATTTGAGTGTGGAAAAACTAAAATTTTTCACACCCAAATTTAAAGTCTATACATACAGTTGCTTAATTTATCACAGTCAAAACAGTTTTATCATATTCAAATGTATTTTGAGTAGTTTATTGGACTGCTTGTCATACCAACCACAGTACACTGCAGGAGTTGACCAGGAGTCCCTATTCACTTTTGTTCATGCAATAACAACTACAATTTTTGTCAACTTTCTTGCTATTAGATATCTAGCTCATCTCAAGATATAAATTTATGACTGAAGGTACCTCAAAGAGTTTTCAGAAACACCATGCAGCTCCTGGATTAGCTGCCCAGCACAGTCGGGGTTCTTACTGGCAGCATGGAGCAAGGCTTTGCGAAAGGCATAACGGTATCTTTTTTGTCGGATACTGGCCCTTTCCTGCCTGCACATGTGCTTGTATTTCTCCTGAAGGTATGAGCAAAGCCGTAAAAGCCGAGATCGTCGAGGCAGTCCAGTTTCATCCTCCACTCTGTTAATAGAATAGATACCATTAAACATGTTTCAGGACACATATCAACACAACCAACATGTCACAAACCCATTTAATGGTCCCCATGAGTTGCGGAGAGGGTGCAGTCTCTCTTCTGCATCATCGTCATGTTCATAATCATCATCACTGTCCTCAGACCAGTCTAGTCCTAAACAGTATTACACACATAATAATTGATGCTTCTTGTTTTTGTCCCATTATAAACACTAGTTCTTTCTTAACACACACAAAAAATTACCTAAATGAGGAAAAAGATCCCCATACTCATGATGTCTTTTAGAACAGAGTTGTACAAGATTTTGCAGCCTGGCCAAGCAGGTGGTAGAAGGTGAGAAGGCAGCAGGGTGCATGACTACCACATGCCGCTGACAGTTACTACTGTTGTCTTTGCAAGTAACAGGCAAGTTTGCTGAGGTGAAAGGCATTTTTCTAAACGATGAAGCTTGAACAGAACTGGGTTCTGCCTTTGTGGGCATCCCTGGAGGCAGAAAGTTGACTGTCTGAGGTGGAGGTGGATTGCATATTAACCCCTGCTGCTGCTGCTGTGGCCCTGGAAAGCTGAAGGAAGTCACACTGGAGTGTTGAACTGGCTGAAGACCTGATGGGTTTCGTGAGAGGTGAGTGCTGAGAGGTGAGGAGGGAAGAGCACGGGGAACAGGGACTGGACTAAAGTGCTCAGGAGGATTCTGGAAGAGGTCTGTGTCTTGGCAGAGTTTCTGGTTGAGCACAAGTTTACTCTGTAGCTTCTTCTTAATGGCACTGCCTTTCCTAAGGGAATTTAACTCCTCCCCATCTGTGTCATCTTCATAAAAGGCAAACGGGTCCAGTAATTCCCCATCAGGAAGGGCAAATAGTCGGGTACAGGGCGGAGATGGTGGAAGTTCATCTAGGCCATTGGGAGCTTTTAAAGCTAAAGAGGGTACCGTTATATTAAGAGCCACTGACTCTAGATGAGCCCGAGAACGCATGTCCTCCAATGTGTCACTTTTCTTCTTCCGTTCTTTTTTCGGAATAAAACCCAGGACCTGTAGGTGGCTGTTACAGTATCTAAACAAGAATGACAAAAAAATTAAAATTTGTTTGTACAGTGTGGCAAAACTAATTTTGACAAAGACTAACATACCTGCGGTCCTCTGACTTGGGGATGGGATTAGTACATCTTTGACTGTTGTACTTTGCCACATATTCACATTGCTTAAAGGGTGCCGTTTTATCCTCTAAAACATGTCGGATACAGAAGGCATAACCGTTCAGTCTGCGCTGCTTGCAGAGCTTTGGGCTGTATGAGCACAGCGGCTTATTGTCAACCTCTGAGAAGTGTATGTGTTTGCCTTCATACATCACGTGACTCTTGTCCTTGACAACATGAGCTGATGGCATAAATTTGAGAAAGACAAAAATATTATGAGTAAAAGTTCTTAAGAATTAGAACTAGCAGTCAGAACTTATGTTTAAATGCATATTATTACAGAAGTAAATTGAGACATTTGGGCTATAGTTGATGCTTTAGTTTACGTTTACTATTATCCAAAATCATGTTGCAAGGAAATTATCCAAATATTATATATATATATATATATATATATATATATATATATATAATATATATATATATATATATATAATATATATATATATATATATATATATATGCGTAATTCAAGATAAAAAGGGCAATGGTCATTTAAAATTACACTGACTGTATATGCTCATAAAAAGTGCAATGGTTTGACTGTTACTTAAACGAGCGACCACGTTGCTTATCGTATCTTATTCTTTATAAAGTTGGTTAAATTAGCCTAACAATAGCTATAAAGATGTCAGCATAGTCGTAAATTGTGATTACTAACAAAAACAATCCATATTTTGCAAAGTGAATCTATCATAAGAAACACAGCAGTTAAAATAGCCGAGAAGCTAACAGGCGTAGCTACATCAACATTGAATAAACTAAATGTTTATTTCGTATAACGCCAATTAGTGACACAGAATGCAGCGCTTAAAAGTCAACATAACACCTTCATTATAAGTATGTAAGTAAAGTCTTATTAAAGTAAGTGATAGATATAATTACGCTAACATGCTAAGCTAGCAAAGCTAAAAACACACATCAGTGGGCGGTAGCTAACCAGGAAACGGAAACATCGAAGATAAGCAACGCTGTAAATTATCCTTTTTATTTTATCCAAAGATGCGTAACTCTAAGGACTGTACAAAATGACATTAAGAAATCGTGCAGTATAGAAGAGACTGAACAATAAAATGTATTTGTTTTATTGCCAAATGGACCCAAACAAAGGGGCAAACCAAACTCACGGCCCACACCACAGGGCCTCAAAATTTGATGTGAAAGTTAGCCACTGTTATTGCATAATATACATTGAGAGTGAATTGTGCGGTCAGTAAGTCACCACCGACTACCTGTGTCTTGCATTTACTTCATGAATAAACGCTGGTACATGGCAAACAAGCAATATCATGTTTAGAGGCCTGTTAGCTTTAAAAGTCAGCGGTCTCGCGTAGGAGGCGTATTCGACTTTTGAGCGTGCAAAGCGCAGCTCTCTTAAATCGAGGCCGAGGCTTCATCGTTTCTGGCTTACCTTGAATTGATATGGGCTGTGCACGGTATTCGCTCCACAGACGGCCGAATTTTCTATTACGATCAGCTAGGCTATATGTGCATCGATATCGGAGATTAGATGGTAATAGCAATCTTCATCGGACTCCACATATCAAAAATATGGATGCATTTGAATATAAGCTATCCAGAGCAAAATATAAGCAGTAGGAAGACTGCTGGGGATTTTAGTGGGATCCACAGCAGAGTCCTCACAGCACCACTACAGGCACTGCGGGGACATGACAACAGCCCGCTGAACAACAACAACCTCTCACCATATTGGAAATTCAACTTTCTAAAAAGCCGTTTTGTTGCAGAAATTGTAGTTTTATTGTCTGAAACATACACTGCATTTTCGGCAAGAACAAGACCAATTTCCGTTCTTTTAACTTTTCTGGACATTTCAGAGAAAATACCGTGAAATGTTGTCTAGTAAAGTGGCACAGTGTAAAATGAACCTGGAGCACGGCTCTTCTTCACATGAATGAGTTACCAACACTGCCACACTTACGACGGTGAGGTGCGCTGCAAAGAAAACCACTACAGTCAAGAAAAATAAAGACAATGTGAATTATTTTTACATTAATTAAGAAAAAAGGGAGAGAACACACTTTGTTTTCTAAAATATTAATAAAGATGTTAATTTTATTATTGTTACTTTTAAAGGACAATGTGATCAAAATATAAAACATTTACAATATGCTGCGTGATTGAAAAAAAAAAATCATAACTATTCAAATAATCATTTGAAAATAAAAATAGGTGACATCTCAGACATTAACGTACAGTTCATAATCACAATTCACAATTTTTCCACACTAGAATTTTTTTTTTCCACACTAGAAAATTAAAACATCCAATACATACAGTATATTGGATGTTTGTTTGTTTTAAAGAAACTTGAAGAAAATGTGTTTTTACACAGATCGAGCTTGGTTTGTCCAAAAATACTCTTCTGTGTCCCAGAGGGTCTCACTTTGCTCCAAAATCTTCAATAGAATTATGTACATGATTTTCTTTTACCCTTCCAGAAAGTTACACGTAAAATCTTTCTCAAAAAAGAAGCCATTTGAACAGAATGTAATCGTGCTATGTACACTGCATAAATACACTAAAAGTATTTATAACCACGTCTCCCAGTTCCATTCTACCCTTATGTCTGCCACAAATAAGGAACTTGTCTGTGATGAGTGGTTGAAAATAACAGGAAATAGGTTTATCTGTAAGCAGTCCCTCAGGAGGAAGAAGGAAACTCAATCATCTGGATACATCAGTGTAGTGGTACATGTGAACCAACAAGGAAATCCTAAACATAAGGCTCTAAATGCCTAGCATAAGAGAGTTCCTGTATACAAGACAGACACATAAAGTTTTGTGATTCAGCTTTATTTTAAGATAGTATGGCTTGTATGTGAATAAAGTATGAAGCCTTTATACATGCGTTTTTATATTGGTCTAAAAAGATAAACTGTAAAATTGTAGGCTATATATACCATAGGAAAAAAAAAAAAACTACTGATACTCCAACAATAATATTTTAATTATTGAGTTTGGCTTCATGATTTAGAATTATTTTTGTTTTTGTAGCATTTTAATGCAAATAAATGATCTACTGCATGAATTATTGCTACTTTGACCTCTTCACCAGTCATGGTGTAGAAGAAGCAACAGGCTCCTTTGGGAGATTCTCCTGACAAGCATCAGGCACTGACTCCATCTCTGTTGCAGAAATAGGTTGGTTTAGCTCTCGGAGTGAACGCTTGGTTATGCTGAGGCATGTACGTTTTAGATTATGGCGAACCTTTTTTCCCAAAAGCATGTATAGGACAGGGTTAATGCAGCTGTTAAAAATCCTAAACTTGTTGCAAGAGGAAATCCAGTCTTTAGTACATTGTGAAGGTGTAAAGATGAATGTATTGATAACTCCATAAGGCTAAAAATGTGAAATGGTGCCCAACAGAGAAAGAAAGCTAATATAACAGCAGATACCGTTTTAGTGAAACTTGATAATCTAACTGAGTGTTTAGATTTGTGCACCTTAATTGTGAGTAGTATGCCTGTAACACATATTGCTGTGAATGGCAAGAGGAATCCAACAGTTGTTCGTATGGCCACAATTACTATGTGCCGAACAGCAGCTAAGTGGCTGTCATGGGCATGGAAGTTGTTAAAGCATACCACTTTGTCATGTAGGCGCATAGTGTCTCGAAAAATCAACGCCGGAGAACTGAGGGCTGCTGACACAATCCAAACACATCCACATATGAGCCATGCCCTCCACACAGTACGATGCCTCTGTGACCAATTTAGGTGGACGAGAGAAATATATCTATCTATGCTCAGGAGAGTCAGGAAAAGTACACTGGCATACATGTTCATCACTATCACAAATGAGTTGAGCTTACACATGACCACTCCAAAGTCCCAGTTGAACTCTCGAAGGATGTAGTGAATGTACAGGGGAAGAAAGAGTACAAACACAAAGTCAGCCAGTGCTAGATTGAGCACCCATATAGTGTTGACGGTTTTCTTGCTTTTGCTGGATGTCACCCAGATCACAGTTCCGTTTCCAATCAGACCCAGCACAAATGAAATTATGTAGATGATCACAGAGATTAGGTGCATGGTTTCTTTCTGCACTTGTCCAGTATTCACGTCGTCCATGTCACCATACTCTACATAGTAGTCATAAGTGTAGTTTTCATAGTCTTCACTGTGCTCCATTGTTAAAATCTGCAAGCACATAAAGACATTTATTGCAGTATAGTATTAGTACACCACTTCAAATTTGTAGTAAGCAATTAATCAGTGATTATGAAGATTTCGCTTTCATGATAAAATGTAATTGCTGTATCACATTGAATGAATGAAAGAATTTATTTCGGTTGAATACTATTGTCGTATATCCGACATGTATATGTTTAGCAAACATAACAAATATGAACAAAATCAACCGAAAAGGTGTAGGCTGAAGCTTAAGCTTATTACACCTACCCTTCTTACAGCGTCACATATCTACCCTCAAACTCAGAATACATGTGCATTTACATGTTTGTACAATTTTACAAATACATTACAATACTTAACTCAAATATCCATTTTATAGTTAACATATATTTTAGCTTTAAACGTTTTTTTAAAATGAAAAATAGAATTACTTCTTCTAAATTCATCTGTCAAGCTATTCCACAAGTCGACCCCTTGAACAGAAACACTATTCTTTTTAGCATTTGTTTTGACCGTTGTTTTTTTAAACATGTCTTTTCCTCTTAAATCATATTTATCTTTTTTAATTTCAAACAAACTCAATTAAAACTCTTATTGTATATTTATTTAGTTATAAGCACAAGCATCTTTGCCATTGAGCTTAATGTAATTGTACACTGTCCTAATAAATAAATAACTGAAATGAAATGAATGCTGAAAAAACCCTTGCATGCATTCTCCACAGACCAGGGGTCTCATTTATAAAGTGTGCTTACTGTATATGTACAAAAATGTTATGTACGTCATTTTCCACGTTACTTTGTGATACTTTGTGACACTTTGTGACAACTGCAAATTTCTCAACTTTGTGTCTCTGAGGTTTTAGAGATGAGGCAGAAAGAGATTTGAGCTGAGAGAAATGAATTTGTGGTTTGTAGAAGTTTGTGTTTTGTTCGTACGTAAACGTTCAGTAAGAATTCCATGCAAAGTTTTAAAATGAGACCCCTGACCTGTAACATTATCTGCTTATCTAAATGGAGATAGAAAAGTTTAATGCCACTTTACAATAACTACTCCACAAAGACAAGCAGGTGGCAGACCCATCATTCAGTAAAATTACAGTGTACATTTAAGTGCGACGTTTGTAACATTTGAAATGTAATATTTTTGATTGTCTATCTCACCTTTGAGGTTATCCTTAAACTGTTCTGTTGGTGTGTGTGGTCAGTGAGTGTGATTCAGTCTCTGTGGCCAAGTTAGGACAGGGTGTGGTGTACGTCACCCCTGGAACACAGTGTCAACAATGATTAGGACGATGAGTTTATGAAGACCACCCTGCTATAAATCTTATTTAGGTGTGCATGCATGGAGGGGACTGATGTTGCTGTGTTACAAAAAACAAAAAGTCAAAATAAAAGCCATGAAGGCCATTAGAACGACTTTTGTACAAACATTTTGCACAGAACATTCCATAGGCTATAAGACAGACAATAGACAAAATATTCGGCCCTGTGTTAGAGGTTTAGCTTTTTTTTTTTTTTTTTGCTTCAGCTAAGCAACACAATAACACAAATTTAAGAGTTTGCAGCTAGACCTATCATTAGTGGGAAACAGGATGGGTGTAAATTCACATCACCAATGAACAGCCTACATCATCCACATAGTTACACTATTTTGAAGTAGCTAACATCTGTTGCACAAAATGACTTCATCTTTATAGTTGAAAACAGGCTTACCCTCAGAGCAAAGTTTTTCGTTAATTACGTGGATAAAAGGCAGACTGCTGACACGTGAAAATTCCTCTGCTGTAGCTCCGTTAGCCTGGAAACTGTTCTCGATCTCTTTCGTGACTTCCCTTCTCGGCTGCACAAATAGTTTTGATGTGGCATGTGTGATCTTTCCGTGAGTCCATCCAAACTAAACTTTGTTACGGAGTGCGCAGATGAACTGAAGGCGCGCCTGTCTGACGCGTCAACATGGACCACAGAATGAAGAAATGTTATTGGTCAGCCGCCCTGGAAAGAAGAATGCTTTCATTGAGAGGACGGCAGCTTTTCATAACACCAGGCTAAACTCTGCACACTCACGGTCCTGCGAGAGAGAAGTGTGAAAACTCTAGTAGTCATTTGAAAAGAACCCTACAATTTCATCACACAGACCAATAGACTACAGAGTTTTTAGTTCTATAACCGTAAAGTGGAAAAGGTTTATTTCAACTATTCTGTTGGGACGTGCCCGCAGGTAGCCTTTAATATGACCCACATTAAAATCATACAATAATATTATTAATGTGAAATAAAAACCTCCTGCTTGGTATTGCTGCTTGGTAATACAACTACAGCAATTGTGGAGAAAAGAAAGGAGGAAAAATAATTAGTGAAGTTAGTGGGGAAAATCTAAATTTTTGTAGATTTGACATGCAATGCTCAAGAGTCTGGGCATCACAGTCAGGTCCAAGTGGGCCAGTTGAAATCATACATTACAGACAAGTCCAGTTGGACCAAGTGAACTCTCGAGATAAATCCTAGTCAGCTCCCAGTGGAGGAGGTGAACTCTGGAAACATCACAGTCAGGTCCAGGTGAACTCTGGAGACACGTCACAGTCAGGTCCAGGTGGAGACACATCACAGTCAGGTCCAGGTGAACTCTGGAGACACGTCACAGTCAGGTCCAGGTGAACTCTGGAACATCACAGTCAGGTCCAGGTGAACTCTGGAGACACGTCACAGTCAGGTCCAGGTGAACTCTGGAGACACGTCACAGTCAGGTCCAGGTGAACTCTGGAGACACATCACAGTCAGGTCCAGGTGAACTCTGGAGACACGTCACAGTCAGGTCCAGGTGAACTCTGGAGACACGTCACAGTCAGGTCCAGGTGAACTCTGGAGAACATCACAGTCAGGTCCAGGTGAACACGTCACAGTCAGGTCCAGGTGAACTCTGGAGACACGTCACAGTCAGGTCCAGGTGAACTCTGGAGACAACAGTCAGTCCAGTGTCAGGTCCAGTCAGGTAGGAACTCTGGAGACACCAGTCAGGCAGTCCACAGTCAGGTCCAGGTGAACTCTGGAGACACGTCAGTCAGTCCTGGAGTCACAGTCAGGTCCAGGTGAACTCTGGAGACACGTCACAGTCAGGTCCAGGTGAACTCTGGAGACACGTCACAGTCAGGTCCAGGTACTCTGGAGACCACAGTCAGGTCAGGTGGAGACACATCACAGTCAGGTCCAGGTGAACTCTGGAGACACGTCACAGTCAGGTCCAGGTGAACTCTGGGAACATCACAGTCTGGTCCAGGTGAACTCTTCAGACACGTCACAGTCAGGTCCAGGTGAACTCTGGAGACACGTCACAGTCAGGTCCAGGTGAACTCTGGAGAACTCTGGAGATAGATCACAGTCAGGTCCAGATGAACTCTGGAGACACATCACAGTCAGGTCCAGGAGAACTCTGGAGACACATCACAGTCAGGTCCAGGTGAACTCTGGAGACACGTCACAGTCAGGTCCAGGTGAACTCTGGAGACACATCACAGTCAGGTCCAGGAGAACTCTGGAGATACATCACAGTCAGGTCCAGGTGAACTCTGGAGATAGATCACAGTCAGGTCCAGATGAACTCTGGAGACACATCACAGTCAGGTCCAGGTGAACTCTGGAGACACATCACAGTCAGGTCCAGGTGAACTCTGGAGACACGTCACAGTCAGGTCCAGGTGAACTCATCACAGTATTATTCTTTGTTGGTATTCTGAGTCTTGCCAAAAATACTAAAAGAAATGTATCCAGAGGAGTAATTGAAGAAAGTCATGTGGTCAGATGAAACCAAAATAGAACTTTTTGGTCTAAAGTCTAAGTCGCCGGATTTGGAGGAAAAAAAAAAGAAGGATGAGTGTCACCCCAATAATACCAAAATGAAGCATGGGGGTGGAAGCATAATACTCGTTGGTGTTTTTCAGCACACACTACTACTCCACTCTATTAAGCAGGGGGGCTAGGTATTGTGAAATATTGGGCAAAAATGCCCTTCCTTCAATCAGAGAATTGAAGATGGGTTTTGCTGGACCTTCCAAAATGACACTGATCCAAACACAGCCAAGAAAGGAGTGTTGCTATGAGCAGCAATTCAAGGTTCTGGAGTGGCCTAGCTAGTATAAATCCTACAGAACATCTTGGGTAACCATACCTGCTTCTCGTGGCCATACCAGCTTGCCAAAGCCTGATCCCGAAGCTAAGCAAGAAAGGGCCTGGTTAGTACTTGGATGGGAGACTGTTAGACTGTTAGTGGGATGACAGGAGTAGATTGTCGTTGTGTCCTTGGGCAAGACACTTAACCCACACTGCCTCAGTGTCTGCGTACACTGGGTGAATGGATGCTAGATTGTTAAGCGCTTTGAGTATGTGGAAAGGTAGAAAAGCACTATATAAATAGACCATTTACCATTTAAAGGCTTCATACAGCTCAACAACAGCCCCGAAAACTGATCTATAGAGAACACTGGGTCAAAATCCCCGCTGCAGTGTGTGCCGACCTGCTGAAGAACTCAGAAACTGCTGGATTTTTTATTTGACACAGTAACATACAAATAAATTGTAAAAAATGGAAAATACAACGATGGAAATGTTAAACCCCTCCATCATTTCTACGAGAGGGAGAACTATATAGGGCTATTTAAAATTAAAGCCCGGAGGCCAAATCAGGCCCTTCAACCTATTAAATCCGGCCCACAACTCATCTTCCAAATAAGTGAAACTACACAGTACTTGTTTTGTACCATTTCAACCTGGGCCAATCTTTTAGTTCTATATGTGTCCAAATGTCTTTTGTTTTTTATTTTTCCACAAAAGTCTAATGAAAAAGCCAATCTAATGTTAGATACTGAATAAAAACAACAATTTCTTTTGTGTACTAAGAAATTTAAAATATTTCTTTAGCCAAATGAAGGCTAAAAAAGGCTAAAAGATAGCAACGCAAGAATCTTTACAAATAATGTTACAGTAGAGTATGTAATCCGGTGGTCTTTGCTATGAAAATGTGTTTTACACGAATTTTAGTGTATTCTTATTGATTAAAATAATAAGTCGTGTGTTTGAAATAAAGATTATATATATTAAGAAAACAATAAGAATTATTGTTTTAGTTGACGATTAATTGTTAGCCTTAAAATTATGATTTTATATGATTTTATAATAATAGCCCTGTAGGCTACTATGAAATACAATACTGTACTTGCATAAAAATGAGCATAAAAGAATAAGGGGTAAAAAATACTAGTCCAAGTTAACCTGCAAGAAAAATCATGCAGTTACGTTTACATCTATAGAGGAAAATCTGTGGTTTACTGTTACAAAAGACAAATAAAATAAATTAAAAATATTTCATAAAAGTTAGATTTGGAATGTAAGGTAAAAAAAAACAGAAGTGGATTAACAAATATATAAAAAAATAAATATTCCACTAGGCTATTTTTACAGGTGTCAAAAAGGTGGAGTAAAAGAGCATTTGTAAATGACTCTGGACTCAGTGAAATTGTGAGTCAACTTTTTGAAAATATAGCTAAAACTAAGATTTGTAGCAATGGTCAACAATTTATAAGTGAAAAATGCCAAAAAGTGTGGTTAATTTTCTCAACATAACAGAAGGGTTAAAGGTGCACCGTGTAACTTTTTGGAGGTGAAAAGTCAATTTCACAATTTAACACAAATAGGAAGATAAAATCATTCTTTAGAACATTCCAGTTGAAGATAAATAAGTTGTAGGTTAATAGTGTGAAAAATGTAACTAAATTACCTGCTTTTTCATGAAAACAAAGTAAATGAGGGAAACATAATTTTATGGATGTCTTTTTTTCTTTTTTTTTTGTGGGGGCAAAAGGTTACACGGTGTACCTTTAAGTATTTTTTCCTGCTCAGAGATGCATGAGCAGTGTCGCTGAGTTCAATAAGATACATTGCTTGGAGGCACAGGTTGTTCTTTTAATGCATTGATCATCACTGCACTTAGCTTTAGCCTTTACCGGATCAGGTCAATTGCTCTGTCTGCCATGTGTCTGAGCCGTGCCTTTGAAGTCACCTGCTCTGTTTCCTGTGGCCTGTCTGCTTCTGGGCTAAACGGGAAGTGAAGAGGCCATAGGGCGGGAACGAGACAACATGTTTGGTTGAGGAATATGCCTGCTGGCTGCTGCTGCTGTTGCTGCTGCTGCTGTGGCCACCGCCTTCCTCTGCGCTCTCCCTCCTCCTCCTCCTGCTCCATCGCCTCCTCCAGCTCTTCTCATCCAGCTTTCTATTGCAGTACAGCAGCAGCATCAGCACCACTACCACCACTAAAAAGCCCCGGTCCGTGTGTTTCTCTGCCCGTGTGCACGCGCTTCTCTCCCGGGTTCCATGAAGACAGTACCTCCCCACCACAATGGGCCGCCAGCTAACCATCGCCTTGACGTGTTGATATCGAGATTATTCAATTCTCAAATATGAATCATGCATTTGATATCTCTGGCCACTTTGCTCGTCAGCATCCCATCGCGTTGGCTGTACCCATCTCTAGCGTCATTCGGTACGTACTGCAACATTGTTTTTTTATGTCAACTTTGATCTTATCATTTGTGCTGTTACAACCTTCTATTAGATAACTAGATGTTGGGCTGAAAACTATTACTACTTATTCACAGTTAGCATTACAGAATTATGTTATTAATTGTATGTTCCTTAGACTGCGCATAGAGTCTGCGTGAGGCAGCTCTGAGGCACACTCAATCATCTTTGTCCAGCTCTGGAGATCATTTCTCTTTATAATATCTTATTCCTAGGCTGAGAAATCTCGTCAGTGGTTTCACTTATATAGTAACCAACACAAGACATCTGCTTCTATTCTGTGTGCTTATTTAGCTTCCATATTGAACATTACATATTATACAGTAAGTCCTGCAGACAAACTATGGAAACACTGAGAATGTGTCAGACTATTGAATGAGTAGCTGACATTATAGTTGAATCATGATCTATTATCTCTTATCAATGAATCACAAATATAGCACTGCTTTGCAATGTATGCTAGTATGTGATTTTGATATTGTCTTACAGTTTCTCAAGAAGCAGAGGACAGGGTTGAGAGGGATGCAGTGCTAACGCTGCTGAAGCAACAGGCAACTGCAGCACCTGCTTCAGACAACACAACACAGCATGCTGCAAAGCTTGTGATAACCTACCCCTCGCGTCTGGTATACTACCTGAACGAGGACTCAGAGAGTGCCTACCATGATTTGGATACAAAAGCCAAAAACCAAGTCACAGAGGGACAGGTGAGAGTCGATAGCACTGGGTTTGATATCTCTGTGTAGTGCTGTGAGCTTTGATGCTATAATTCTATGATGATTATTACTTTTTTCCTCAGTGTGCTATTACACATTACTTATGAATGCATTTGCTACTTGTGTTTGTAAAATGTGCTTGAGCATTTAAGCTGAAGATGGCTCTTGTTAACCAGATTGTCTATTTAAGTACTGCCATGTGACTTTGATGTATATCCACATCTAGTATTTGTGCTGTGTTGTGCTTTTTGGACTGGTAGATTTTGCTCTATAGTCTGAAGATGGTACATCATTACTGACATGTATGACTTATATCTGTGTACTTATGTTTGTCTTTACAGCCAGTCCACCTGGCCCAGACCAGCTTTCAGTTAGAAGCATTTGGCTCCAGTTTTGTCCTGGATCTTTCATTAAACAAGTAAGAATCACAGTGTGACTACTTTGAATAAATCAAACAATTTAACAACCTTACGTACGCCACCATGGACTGTAATCTGAGTGTTTAAAGGTGCACTGTGTGACTTTCTGGAGGGAAAAAGTCAACTATAGAATTCAGTAGAAATACTGTTTGAATTCAAAACCATCCTTTCAAGCATTGTTAATAGTGATATATATGTTATGCCCTAATGTGAAACAATATACTTAAAGGATCATCTTTTCTATCAAAATGTTCAGGAGGAGGCCCTATTCCATACAAAATAAGAGTCCATTTTGTGGCCGCGCAACCGGCTCAAAGTAAAGATGATGATTTTATTATTCATTTAGTCCATCAAAAACATCTATGAGAAAGTGAAAAATGAGGGGAAAAATGCTTTTATTTAAGTCTATTTTTAATCAAATGTTACACAGTGCACATTTAAATGCAATAAGACTATTGAGGATGATTAGATATATCATTTATCTGTTTAAGAGCATGTCTGACTCCTCGACACCAACAGAACAGATGAGTACACTGTGTCCTCGATTAAAAGTCAGATAGATCTCGTTCTTAGTGGTCAGACAATAAACGACGTTTATGTGTAGCCTCATAAAACAAAAGTCCCTGGTTCGACTCCCGAGTGCCAGGCGGCATGGAGGCTGTCTGTGTGTACTTTGTACGTTTTTATTCTGTGTTTGGATTGTTTTTTTGGGGTGAGCAAGTTTTTATAAAATTATATGAACAAGAGTCTTGGACTCCCCTAAAATTAAGATTTCAAGTATCAGCAGAAAAAAAGACAAATTGTATTTAAAATGATTAGGGAAGGGAACATTTCTATGCTCATTTTAGTTTAGCTTTAATTGCTTCAACTGAGCAGAGTGAGATCACTGTCCTGTCTAGAGACACAGAGCTTGTACTCTCACTTGTATTGATTTTGCTCCTGCTTCATGATAGCCTATATTAGCTACTCTGCATCAGGAAAAGCACATGCACAAGGACATCAAAATGAGTTTCAACCCACTAATGTGATTTAAAACTCAATGCTACTCTGAAACATAGTAATTGAATTCTGTTAACATGGCTGAGTGCTCAGTTGCTCTACTGTCATGGGAGATTTAGAAACTTTGTAGTGGTAAGATACAGATACTGTTCTCTGTCTGAATCGGCACCAGGGACAGTCATTGTTCCAGAGCACATAAATAATCTTATCTTCAGCTATGGCTATGTGGTTGGTGTAGTTGGTTTATTCTTTTTCATCAGAACAATATATGTAGTGTGTTTCATCCTCATACTACTGTTGTCTCGACCTTTCTTTAAATCCTTCCTTGTCAAGTAAGTTGTATTTTTTTATTAAATCAACTGACAGACACTTCTGTTCTGTTTGTCTATTTGGCAAACTGATGTTTTTGACTGGAGAAGCCTGGAGACTGGGTTGTTGTCCCGTTTAGACATTCAGCATTGCCCTGCTGCAGAACAAACAGCACCTCTGTGTATGACCTTGACTCCAGCTGCAGCTTTTGTAGCTTATTAGTCAGATACATGAGCTAACGTCTGCATGGGCCTATTTGTGTGAGAATCGAGGGTTTGAATTCTGCTTAGTGGTAAAACTTGGACAAGGCTTATTTCGATATAGACAGATAAAACTGACAGATGCTCCTTCATATGTATTTGTTTTAGTCTGTCTGGGGAGCTATTAAAGAATAACCTGTTTAGATATGTTGTGGAAATTTGAGTTGTGTTTTACTGTTCACAAAGATGTTTGTAGTAAAAAAGACACTTTAAAGGGTCTATAACTTGTTTTAACCATGTTAAAATGTTGTCTTTCATCCACATGTTTAACAAAAATCCCTCATAGTATAGTCTGATTCTTCCGTAAATCTAAAAACATGCTGCTTAACCTTATGATGTCATTAAATTGTAATACTGAAGCGCTCCACTGTGTTTTTTAACCCCACACACCCACATTAACTTCAATCATTTTAGCCTTGAAAATGCCTGACTTTGAAACGGCTTGTTAAACAGCCTGATAGTTCATGGCAACATAAAATATTGGAGCCTTTTTTGTTTTTTGTTTTTTTTAGAAATTTCAATTGAGCAATAAAAGAGAAACCAACCATTCAAAACAAAAAAGACAACAATTCAATATTATATTCCATTTTATACTGCCACAGGGAGTTTGAAAAATGTAACTATTAGAGTTAAAAGAAAAATTTCAGCTAGCCAGCTATATGCTAACTCAGATCCACAGTGCGGTTGTTTTCAGTCTAAAAAGCACATCTGTATCTTAAATTCAGCAAATCGTCTTAATAACTTTGTAGTTTATTAAGCCGCAGAAACTGATTTTAAACACAAATGTAGGTCTTACACTTGTGACTTACCACATAGCTGATTAGCCCTGAGGACTTCTTCAAACTATTATTGGATTTTATTTATTTATTTATTTTTCTTGAAATCCCTATGAAGATTTATAATGGAAGCACATAATTGTTGAACCAGGAAGTGGATGGTCACTGTTGTGCTCTGTTGACAATGAAAGGCTGTTGCCAATAAAACCACCACATAGTGACATCACAAGGTGGAATGAATGAATACACATGACATTTGTGAATGAAAAGAAGCTTAAAGGTGGAGTAGCTGATTTTCACACTGCAAACACGATTTAGGTTTTAAATCTGACAACTTCCTCTCATAAACCTTTCGACACATGGTTAATATCAACACGTATTCATTTTTGTTGCATTTATGGCTTAGAAACGTCTTTTAACAAACAACAAAGTGAAACTGGAGTGACCGCCCCAAGCTCAGCCAATCAGAGCGCAGCATTCAGCTCCTGATTAGAACTAAAATTCTTTATTATTCAGTTCAGACAGTACTCAGAGGTCTAATTTTTTCACAAAGTGCTGTATTTACTATAGACTTTTTAGTGGAAAGCCAAAGTTTACTAATTTACGACTAAAAAAGTTAGCTACCCCACCTTTAACTCCTGGTATGTTTTTGATGAGGAAACAACATTATAACATGGCTACATGCTCCAGGAGTCTATTTTGTGTATCACCGTGGAATAAGATTATGGAAAAGATAGGAAAATATAGTTATCTATTGAAATAAATATTTTTATATTTTCTTCCTCTGACTGTGCAGTATTTGACCAATCAAAGCTACACTTTATCCAGTGTAGCGCAGGGTTTGGCTAACCCACACACACTTATACAAAGACAGATAAACTCCGATAGGCCACTCGGCTCTCCTCGCCTCAAGCAGCTAAAAATAGCCCTCACTCGGAGACCTCTCATGCTACGACCAGCCACTCATAATGCTACACACTCCCCCCACATATGCTGCTGAGCATCACTTGACACGTTAGCTTAAGAATAATGGTTATGTTATAATTTGAGCTTTAAAAATTTGGTTAAGATTGTGTTCTTAAGTCAGACAATCAGACAATTGGAAAGCTGCTCAAGGTGAAACTATGAGGTGGTTATAAAAACATTTTTTGAGCTTGCATTTACTTACACTTACTTTTGTTCAGTTATGTAGCTGAAAGATTTAACGCTTTGTTCTAACAATCTACATATGTTGCAAAACCGCGGATCTGTGTTTTTGAGACGTCATGAGAATAATCCAGCCAGAGTGATCACTGTTTAATGTCAATCGCATTTCAAAATTTAAATGATTAATTTTGTTTGTCTAATTATTATGCATATTTCTTTCATTTCAGTAATTTGTTATCTTCCGACTATGTGGAGATTCACTTTGAAGATGGCAAGCCAATTCAAACAAAGGTATTATACATACATTTATGTGTGTTGTGTGTTTTAATTGATAATTCTTCACAAGTATGTTTTTTAAACAAATTAAAGATGACAGAGAGGGAATCAGAGCTTTTTCCTGCCGCCACGGCTGCTGCTGATTCAGGCAGAGGGCTAGGTTGGCATTGCTGGAGCTGAATCAGCAGGGTTTTCTTCCCTGCAGCCTCCCGCTGGAGCTGTGGTCATGTGACAGCAGGAGGAGGGATGCGAGACAGGAGGAGAGAGAGTACTCTGCAGTGTGAGTGCAGAGCAGAAGATGGCTGGAGTGGAAAAGAGAGATAGGATGTCCTCTGCTCACCCTGGGCCTGACAGCTGAGTCACAGCTAGTGAAACGACCCACTTTGTAACAAACTTACTAGTAGTATTGGTATTAACAAGTTAGAAATGGGGTCCCTCAAAGACCCCCACAGCTCATATACTGTACATACAGCTGTGGTACAAGCTGTCTGAAATCCTTGGGGTTGAAAAATTTGAACTGTATGCATTCCATTGTGCTGCCTTGAAGCTGCATCAGCACTGTTTCTCTCCTCAGGGTGGTGAGCACTGCTACTACCACGGTCAGGTGAGAGGAAAAGATAACTCCTATGTGGCCTTATCTACCTGCAACGGCCTGCAGTAAGTCCTGTGCTAAGCAAATGCACTGTATGTGGTTGTTTTCGGAGCTGCTGATGTTATAGTTGACCATCCATTTGTTTCCCAACAGCGGGATGTTGACGATGGAGTCTTCATGTATCTAATTGAGCCCTTGAACCAGACCACTTTAATAGTAAGTGATCTTGTTATGTTATGTATTATATTATATTATATTATATTATATTATATTATATTATATATATTATATTATATTATATTATATTATATATATTATATTATATTATATTATATTATATTATATTATATTATATTATATACTATAATATATTATAGCACATGTGTCAAACGTAAGGCTCAGGGGCCATCATTTTCTGTGGCCCTTGAGGTCTTATCAGATTTATTCAAATCCCTATATTATTTTAACCACTAGTCTTTGCAGTATGCTTTTATTTATAGCATACCAAAGTGTAGTGTTTTAACTGGCCCTATGATGTCAACCCTGATGGTCAAAATTAGTTCAGTGCCCCTCTATTATAGTATTGTTCTATTATTTTTGTATCTATAAAGTGGACAGAAATGTATTATTCATTTGTTTTTTGATAGGGACAAGTCTGCACATTATACATGTATCCCTCTACAACATTTATAGCCAAGGCTAATTTGCAATGTCCGTCCCTAGAAGGCCTTTTACACAAAAGGATGCAAAAATTTAAACTGTCAAAAGTTTAATTAAGGCTTTATACATTAAATTTAGGTTTATTTAACATCAAATGTTAATTATTTCAATTAACTGTAAACTTGACAGTAAAATGTATACTTTTTTTGTAAATTGAGCCAATTTAGCAGTGAGTGTGAAGACCAAGAAAATTCGATTCAAGGCCACATTTGGCCCCTGGAACACAGTTTGGACATGTCTGCTTAATACTGCATACTATAAAAGATATTTTAATTATGTGACAATAAACTTTCTCTGCTGTCACTTGCTCCTGCACATTATAGCTTCCCTGGAGTCTTGTAACAGCTGATGTTTTTTTCTTTTTTGCAGGACACAGCTGCAAGGCCTCACACACTAAAGCGAACCACCTCCATTCGATGGAATGATGCTTCAGATGAGCATGGTAAACTTTCCACGATTGTGCATTATCATAGATCACCTCCTCCGAGCTCCTCACCCCTCACTGTTACCACTGCACTTTAAATGCACTGACATCACCCTCTCTTGATTGAGGTCAACACCTACAGTTTGTCATAGCTATGGCAGTGCATTACTCTTTTATGTCCACGTGCTAAAATGACTTTAAATGCCCTTGGTGATTTGACCCTTGGAGAATGTGCTCTTTGAATTTTCACAGCTTTCATTTCATATAATTCGTGTGTGGTGTTTTACAGTGGATGAGGAGCAGCTTTTCTCAGAGTTGGATGACTTATCCTGGCTTAAACGACGGAAAAAGCGTGCTGTAAGACAAACCCTTAAGTTTGCTTCACTCTTTAAAACAAGTTTATCATAATGTCTGTTTTTGGTGACAGATGCCTCGAAATGTTTTTGAAGAAATGAAGTATTTAGAGCTCATGATTGTCAGTGATCACAGCATGGTAGGTTACCTCTCTATTTAAGCACAAGTTTGTGTTATGTATTACTTTGCCTGAAGTAGTGTATGCTTGGTTTTTTATTTCCCTGTTTAGCACAAGAGACATAGAAACAAGCAGCATACAAGAAACTTTGCAAAGTCTGTAGTCAATCTCGTGGATGCTGTGAGTATGCATATTTTGGTAATTCTCTCTCTGTCTCTGTCTCTGTCTCTCTCTCTCTCTACTATATAGTATATGTACATCATCTGTATATACTGTATAACTCTGTGTGTGTGGGTGCGTATACTCTGCTGAGCTGTATGGCATATGTCACGTAATTTCTTGTAAACCATTAGACAAGATTTTGTTACACGGAAAAATGTGAAAAGTAAAATTTAACATGGTTACACCATCTACATGTTTTAATGACCTAGTATTTTTTATTTTTGTTTTTCTGACCACTTCAATTAATTATTCAAACTTCACAATTTTCCCCCTTTCTGTTTTTGTCTCTTTTCTTGGCTTTGTCATTGACAGATCTTCAAAGAACAACTGCACACGCGTGTGGTACTTGTTGCCGTGGAGATCTGGACAGACAAGGATCAGATACCAATCAGTGTGAGGCCATTGGAAATGCTCAGAGATTTCTCCAAGTATAGACAACAAAGCATCAAACACCATGCAGATGCTGTGCACTTGTTCTCGTAAGATAATAAGACTGTATATTCCTTCATATTGTATAAAAGATCATCACAAAGAGTGACTTTTATATAACAGTAGCTAACATGATAATGTTATTATTTTATTTACCTCATTTATCTAGAAATGTGACATTCCACTATCGCAGAAGCAGTGCAGCATATTTTGGAGGCATGTGCTCTATCAGCCGTGGAGTAGGGGTCAATGAGGTCAGTAACCAATATTAAAACTGGCACGAGTTAGTATGAATATTACTTCTTCTGTTTTTGTAGTATGGCACCACCTGGGCTATGGCAACATCACTTTCCCAGAGTTTGGCTCAGAATCTCGCCATTCAGTGGGATCCAGCTAACAAGAGAAGTACACATCACACTCAGTTTGTACCATTAGTTTATGCCAACAAACATAAATACCTATTAGTTTTGTTCGAAAGGTAGTTGGTGTCTCAGTGCCTTGTGTTCTTTTTGTTGTGGCTGTAGAAAGTAGTACTTAAACTTTTAGAACAGGTTTTCTATTAACTGTTAATGCATCAGGATCGCCTCTATTGTCATCTTTTGAATAATGTATGCTGTTTTACACTTGTAAAACAGGCCAATATTATTTCCAAAAAGACAAGTAACTTTTTATTGTTTTTTTTTTTTTTGTGGTTTATTGTTTATTGATACGATTCCCATTAGGACAGGTCATATGTTTACATTTCCTTGGAGATCATTTAGAATGTGTTTCCAATTGCATCCACAGTTTTTATATTTCTACTAGACTATTTAAATTCATTTCACACATTATGTATAGATAAACATTTCACAATATGCAAACTTTAGAATATTAAGCAGTTCAAGTTCACATAAAACCCACACATCACGTAAAAGAAAATGTTTTTGTATACAAAACTCCTCACTTTCCAAATCCATAACCTAAATCTTCACATATTTGGAGTTTTTTTCAAGCATACATTGCTCTGCTTTGAGACAGTTTTTTTTTTTTTTTTTTTTGGGAAAAGTGCGAAAACCACTATAATTTAATAATTCATTTTATCTCACGACCTTGGTTTGATACGCAAAGCTTAGCACTAAGTGAGACAATCAGTATAGTCTGTAACTATTTTACTGGAATACTATACTGTTTCAGCATTTGACCTTAAAGCTGGGAAGCAGTCAAAATAAGATATCACTAGACCTTGTGTCTCTGGTTTAGTGAATTTTCATGTTGAATTATCCTAATGGTGATTTTAAACTAGTTCTATATGTTTAGAAGTGGAACTCTCAGCTGTTTGGTCTCAAATATGTACCTATCTTCAACTTCTGCAAACTTCTTCAAGTTTACAATATGTTTGATTACTTAATACCTGTCAAATATAAATATTGCAATTCTCCAAATGACTATAAACTATCTGACTATAGCTTCATTATTTTTTAATTTTTTTTGCAGAGGAATGTGGTTGTGCTGATTCCTGGAGTGGCTGCCTTATGGAGGACACTGGGTAAGACCCTAGAACAGGTGATAAAGTCAGGAAATATACACTACTTCCTTTGGTACATTAAGAATATATTGCTTAGCAAGCAGAGCCATAAGTATTGAAGCTTGGTCAACCTAAACCTATTATTCCATTCTCATTTTTGTTTACAGAGTTCAACATTCAAGGAAATTTTCCAAATGCAGCATTTCTGACTACAAGGACTTTCTTTTAAAAGGTGGAGGGTCATGTCTATTTAACAGGCCTACCAAGGTGACATGCTGCCTGTGCTTTCATTCACTGTATATCATCATAAATCAAGCTGCCCTTCACGCTCCTTTGGTTTTCTCTGGCAGCTGTTTGAACCAACGGAATGTGGGAATGGATTTGTTGAAGTGGGAGAGGAGTGTGACTGCGGAGGGCGAGCTGTAAGTTACTTCTTCAATCATTCTTCATAATGTTAAGTACAGACAAAAAACAGTAAGTTATTTTCTAAGTTTCGTAAGAGAATACTGTTAGCCAATGCACTGTACATTCTTAAGCAGAAAACTGTTTTCTATATTTTCTTCTCTTGTGGTCCCTATTTCTTATACGTTTGTGCTAATTTACAGGAGTGCTACAAAGAATGCTGCAAGAAATGTTCTCTTGCAAATGGGGCACATTGTAGCGATGGCCCATGCTGCAACAGCACCTGTCTGGTATGAACTTACTAAAGTTCACAACATTAGTTGAGCATAACACCTGTTAATTTTGGAAACACAACCAACCTAGTTTCTTCTTTCTAGTTTTTTCCTAGAGGTTACAGTTGTCGCTATGCCGTGAATGACTGTGACATTTCAGAGACCTGCTCTGGGGACTCTGGACAGGTCACCATTTATTTTTAAAGTATAATACATTTTGAGCATAATGTGTCAGTTAATTGCTTGAATTTTATTATTGTTTGCAGTGTCCTCCCAACCTCCATAAACAAGATGGCTACCACTGTCAAGTCAGCCAGGTAAGAATTACATTCAGGAGCTTAAACAGAATTTTAGCTTTTGACACTACATAATGGTGTGTATCTGATCTTCCTTAGGGCCGTTGTTACAGTGGAGAGTGCAAGACCAGAGAGAATCAGTGTAAATATATCTGGGGTCCTAGTAAGTCTAAGCTTGACTATTATCTAATTACTCAACATACTGTATGTTGTTGTGGTTGCACTGCACATATTGTGTTTATTTTTCATTCAGAAGCTGGAGGTTCAGAGAAATTTTGCTATGAGAAGCTCAACACTGAGGGCACAGAGAAAGGCAACTGTGGAAGAGATGGAGACAAGTGGATCCAGTGTAGCAAACAGTCAGTCTGGCAATACATTATTAAATACTTAAAAATAAGACAAAATCTAACTGAAAACTAGTAATTACATTTAGTATATATAGTCTATAGCATTGGGTCTCAACCTCGAAGTTGCATACTGACAAATGCTATGGTGAAAAAAGTAAAATTGTTATAATGGCCTTAACCCTTGTGCTGTCCTCAATGTAGATATGCAAATTTTTTCAGCTAAACTACTTCCCAAAAGGTATAAACAAAAGGACCACACAAACAGAGGTAAAGGAATAAAAAGGACTGTGTCATTTTGATCCAAAGGCTACACAAGTTTTGACACCCTTCGTAAAATTCCTGGCCTACAAAATTACTTTATATTCTAAGACTGTGTCCTAAAAATAAAATCAATCATATAACGAAAGGCGAAATTGTATCACTTAGAGCCACTGGTTGGTAGGCCTTTTTTAATAATTGCAATAAGTCATGAAGATACTGTAAGTGAAATTAATTAATATTTAGTTTAGTTTAAAATCATTGTCTTTTTGCAGTGACGTCTTCTGCGGGTACCTGCTGTGTTCCAACATTGGACGCAATCCCCGCATAGGTATGATGAAAGGAGAAGTTACACCCACAACCTTCAACCATCAAGGCAAGCTGGTAGACTGCAGGTAAACATTTGTATGTAATTTAGAGAAAGCATGGGTCTTGTTACCTTCCACTCACCTCTTATTTCTTGACCTCTTTCTGCAGTGGTGGCCATGTCCTCTTAGATGATGACACTGACTTAGGCTACGTGGAGGATGGCACTCCCTGTGGGCCGTCAATGATGTGCCTTGACCATAAGTGTCTCCCCATCCAGTCCCTAAACATGAGCACCTGCCCCTCTGGACCTAATGGACAGGTGTGCTCTGCCCATGGGGTAAGTCAGCCTATTGAGATTTTCAGCTAAAGTGTCGAGAACAAATAATCACTTTTAAATATTTTACTTTATAATTCAGATTCATAGATAGAATTGGAAAAATGTACCATCCAGAATACCGTTTTCACCATGGAGACAATCACCATTTTAAAGTTAAAGAAGTTAAAGTGTAACGAGCAATATTGCCAACATAAAATAATTTGTTTTATATTTGAGTATTTGGTATGCCACAAAAAATGTTGAACTAAAAAAATGTGCCATGACTCAAAAAGGGTTGAGACAAAAAGCTTGGTGTCTTAAACAGAAATATTGAATTTTAAATTTTTTACCTCAAATTTAATGATTTGTTCACTGAGCCTACTAATTGTTTACAAAAGTGTGTTTTAAGCACTTTGCACAACTTTTAAATGTGAACTGTGTTGGCATACTAACAAGAGTTAGCCGCAAGAGTAACAATCAACAGCACACTTTTGTTAATACTATTATTGCAGCTATTTCTCTTTTATCATTATTAATATTTTGCTAAATGTTTTTGTGTGTGTAACTTAATGTAAAGCACTTTGGTGTTGATTTTAAATGTGCTATATAAATTGACTTGGCTTGGCTTGGCCTGGCTAGACATTCACAAGACAGATAGTAGTAGTATACTGTAGTGCCTTTAATGAGAGTGCATGCTTCCCTGACAGACATACTTCTCTGTTGTATACAGGTGTGCAACAATGAAGCCACATGCACTTGTGACGCCACGTGGGCAGGAACAGACTGTAGCATGCCTGATCCGCCCAAGGAGACTAAGGCCACTCAGGACGAAGGACCCAAGGGTTGGTTTTATACCTTTGACAAATTGTGTGTACATATAAATATATATAAATGTAAATATAAACATAAATATCTAAATATAAATAAATATCTAAATATCTAACTATATATATATATATATATATATATATATATATATATATATATATATATATATATATATATATATATATATATATATATATATATATTTACTTTACACTGCTTAGAATTTGAAGTTAGTGCCATAAAATGCAACCTAATGTTGCAAGGCATATCAAGCAGGCTGTCAGACCAAAAAGTTATGTTAGTATTTTTTTTATCTTTTTATTGTCCAATTTACTGTCAACAACTAAAACATAATTTCATGAATGTGGTCAATTGATTAGTTTGTTCCAGTATGGTCATACAGACTTCACTAACTGGAGCCGATTGGACGTGCGTGTAAGTGGTTATGGAGGGCACACAAGCCTGCTTGTTTTGTTTTGACCAGGTGGTAATAACACTGCTTTTCCCTCTGCACAGTGAGCGTGGCCACTAACAGGCTGATAGGGGCAGTAGCAGGGACCATTCTGGCCCTGGGGGTGATATTTGGAGGCACAGGGTGGGGAATAGAGTAAGCATTTTAACCCTTTCACAGCTCTTCCTCTCATAGTGGTGCCTCAGTGTGCGGGCGGTCTCGTGAGCCGGCCTGAGCCCGTCTGTGCGTCCCGGTGGCTTTGTGTTTACTCGTGTGTCGGTGATGACCATATAACTGTTGTGATTGGATGTTGTCGGTGTTGTGTGATTGATTGATGGATTCCTTCTCCTTCCCTTCTCTTGCTCACTTGTTCTGCATTACAACAAGCCTCTCTCTCCATTCCCCCCCCTTTTCTTCCTCGTATTCTTAGTCGTTATGTTGTTGCTCCTATGATCCTCTCCTTTCTGGGGCATGTGGGGCATTGAGATAGATGTCAGTCTTAAGACGTGTCCAGAGTGACCTGGCTTGTCAGTCAGTGGTAGGCTGTGTGGTGACTGGGACCCTAAAATATGTATATTTATCATTCATACTGTGGGTATCATTTACATATCATCTTTTAAAATGTCAAATTTGCTGATTGTCTAGTCTTCTGTACAATAATATAAATATCACTATGCACTACCTCAACTGACACCAGATAAATGTACAGTAACCAGGGTTTTGCATCATTACATTAAGTTACAGCATAGATCTGAAAAGCATGCCAAATTCAAATCAATCATTCTATTGTAATAGTATACTATGGTATGTTCTTGTTCCATGTTAAATCATCATTGTACAGTTACATGTCATTAATAACATTAAGTGAGCACACAAACTCATGTCTTTTTCCCCATAACCCTTTGCAGGTCCTAGTGCCACCAATCTTATAATAGGCTCCATCGCCGGAGCCATCCTTGTGGCTGCCATAGTGCTGGGGGGACTGGATGGGGCTTTAAGTAAGCAACACGTTGCATGCCTCTCCTGCTCTAACTCTAGCATCCCTGCTGCTTTTAGACACAGGGTTTGAGCTCCTGCTACTGACAATAAGCCCTGGGCTGGACAAGCTGCAGTCCTGCATGTGAACAATACATACATATCTGGCTATCATCCACAGTGTACGGTTGTTTTAGATTAAGATGTGAAGGTAGAACCCGCCACATCCTGTGGGGCTTGTCCGTGAATCTGTAGCAGAAACTCAAACTGATTGGACAAGCCCAATGTTTGATGTGCATGTACATTGAGGGAGCAGTGATTTAATGAAAATGGAGTAAATGCTTCAGATTCCCTCTCAGTAATACATTACCTATAGTTTGTAATTGGTAATGTACTCTTTGTACAGTACTCTAATATAATAAGATCCAATCAATGACTAATTAGCCTGCTGTCTTGAGCAACAGGGGTGTTAACTTGGACCTTAATAGGCCTAAGCTTTAAATGAATTATCCAATCCTGCAGCCACCAAAGCATGCCAGGTAGCAAAGCATCATGCAAGACAATGACCAAATATTTTAAGACATTCTGCATGTTGACTTGTTTGATTTGGAGGAGGCCAGTTCATTGCACAAAGGCTGATCACAGGTCTCATTGTTGTCATGCTCTCATCACATCCATCACTTTTCTCTCAATCCGTCAGTGTTTGAGGGTGAGACTTAAAATGGAGTGGTTAAGGGCTGTGGAGGCAGAAGTCAGGACCTTTTTGTTGGCAGCCTTTGTGCCATGGCTGGCCACACCCACCTGGATTCCCAGGCTCCGCCCTAGTGCAGAGCAGGACTATTGGACCCGCCCACACCAGCTGCCATTGCTGCCTGCTTCACAGACCTGGTACAGACACGGCGCATTGCACTGCATGAATCATAGCAATAGTGCCACCTCCAGCTGGCCTATTGGAACAGATGCATGAAAGAGTGACAAGGCCCCACAACAAGCCACAGTACGGGGAGGTTACGCCTCACTCCTGGTGTTGTACATGTCGTCCCAATGTTGTGGTTCCTGCTGCCACCACTGTAGTCATCCTCTGTGTGCTTGTCTCCTCTCTTCCTATACAGTAAATTTGTGTTAGTTCTTTCCTCCCAGATGGTTATGTTTTGAGTGGAATTAATGTCTTTTCCATCAAAACGGGTAATGGAGCACATCTTTCACTTTGTCTCCTCATTGCACGCATAAGTCAGTTTCCAAAAAGGCAGCTGGAGATATTCCTCCTCACCAGAATAAAAAGTACAAATGATCATTCAAACTGCTAAAAAGTGCATTTGAAAATGTAAATACTCCCACTGCCTTGTTGTCAATATTTCCCAAGCCAACATGGACCAACTTTCCTCACTTCAATGTCTTTAGTATTTTTGTTGTCTTATGTTGTAAAACTGAAGATGTGAGTGTGGTAGCTTGTCCAGGTTGCACTTTATGTGTTGCAGACATACCCAAACCTGACACTAACCATTTTCTTTTGTCTTGCTCCAAGAAATGTGAAGAAACGAAGGTATGACCCCAATGCCACAGCCATTTAACCTAAGGAGAGTTGGCAATCACAGATGGACTCCTCCAAGGCTCCTTCAGTTGGTAACCTTACTGCTGGACTGCACTTATTGCTGCTGATCTTTGGCATTAGATTTACTTGAAAAAACTGAAACATAGTAGACATTTTAACAAATTCCATTGTAGAACTATAGAAATACAAACTTTTCAAAATAACCTTATCCATTTCTCAAGCTGCTCCCTTGCCCACATGTAGAGTGACAGGTCCCCTTCCATCCTTAAGTGCCAGTGCAGGCGTTCAAGCGGAAGCCACACCACTCTCTTACCTGGCATGATAATCCGCACAAAGTATGCTGCTTGCTGGTGCCCTGGCATGAGGAGCCCAGTGAGTGGGGCTTTGCATGGCTACGAAAGCTACAACTATTTATACAGCAAAAAACAACATACTGAAGTGAATAAGTTCCAGTGCGGAATAGCCTTTGTGGAACCCTGTGGAAACTGTGTGAGGCTCCTGAGGTTATTTTAAGGAGCTTGGTGCATGAGAGGGCCCAAGAGGGTGGTGCAGTGCACCAAGTCAACACACACATCCAATTGTGTACATACAGGGAGAGTTTGAGATTGGCAGCATACTCAACAAGGACATCAGTCACTTTTCTTTTATGACATTCTAGCATGCTGTACCATATAGCGGGTGTTATGGACCAAACATGAATATAAATCAACAATATGTTAATTTAACTTGCCATGTCTGTTGAGAAAGGTCAAATGTTACTTTGTTACTGCAGCCAACAGAGAAGTAGATCTTTAAACTAAGAACATGCCTGGTTACTGTCACAAACCATGTACCCTCAAGCAGTAACTGCAAAGCCAAAGAAGTAATCTCCTGAACTAATGGATGTCGCTGCACACAGGGCGCTTTCTCTCTGTCTGCAGCCAGCAGTGCCTCATGCTGGGGTGTGAAGTCAGTCCACAAACCATTTCCTCAACACCCACTATACTGGAACTGCCCTTGCTTTCACAAAGGTTTAGTTCAAGTTCAGCTCTACTGGTTACGCTGCATGCTTTCACTATAGTGGGCTTATAATTCTGTATGTGAGTCCCCTAAAATCAGCAACAAAATACTCTACAAAAGATAGGTGCATGACAACAACAAAACATTTAAACTTTTATTTACTATGCAAAGAGAGATATTGCACAAATGTATGGGTAATAATAATTTCAATATAAACAAGGATTTCCAAAATCCTTTGCAATTTTTTGTATTTGGCCATGTCATATGTCTCATGTCATGATGCTTAAACATACTATATAACAGTTAATCAATATTTTAATTAAAATAAATACAAGCGCACCCTTTACATATGAAACATGTTTGTGTGACTGTCATTGTCTAATCTGATATTGTATGGCGCACGCACACACACACACACACGCACACACCACACACCCCTACACATCGTATGGTGCCTGTACTTACTGAGGCCCAGTTTCCTGGTGCAGGGCTTCTCTTAGTCCAGCTGACAGGTGGTGTGCTCCAGGTGCTGCTATAGCACTGGCATCAGTGTAACCTCCATGTCATCACTGTCTTGTGTCTCTCACTGCATCATGTACAGTTGGACTGGCGAATAAACTACGGACAAGTTTTGTCTCTGCTTTTTTTTTGTCATTGTATTTTTTGGGGAATACGATAATGATGTTCAATAAAGCAATTTTATTTAACAAGATGTTGTTTTATTTTGCCTTGGTGAATATTTATTGAAAAAGCATACACTGTGTGCCTCCAAATATACTATAATCAATGTCTAGCAACTAGTACATTTACTTCAGTTAGAAATATTTACATGTCAAAATCAAACCATACAATTAAAATTTTGAAATTGGTTACATGGCTGATAGTTAAGTTGTCAGAATTGCTCAATGAAGTCAATGTATTGACTTCATTGAGCAATTCTGGACTTCATTGAAAAAGAGATTCCGATCTCAGCAAGACTTTTCTGATCAATGAAATTAAAATACATATGTGTGCACCAATAAACATTTCATGAGTAGCCAGTTTTGAATCAGTAACATTGCCTGAATGCTGCTTTCTGTCTGGTGGTTAATTCGTATGAAATAAATATTGTCTACATTTAGCCTATACAATGCTCTTCCAAAGTCACAATAGGTGAATGATATGCATATGTTTACATTGAAAAAAGTCATGTTAGGAAAAAGTTTCTAATCTTCTGTTAGATCCCTACATTCGTGAATATGTAACACAAAATATTCCATCTTTCATAAAAAATTTAAATCTAAACTGGATTTGTTTGGACCTTTTATTACAGCCTAGGACATGTTAAAAATCAGTCCTAACTTTGACTTTGATGATTTTGTAGTTTTTGTGCAGAAGCAGTTTGTAGTTTTTTTCTCCCTTGTTCTGTTGTTGCCATTTTCTCTCTATTGACTTCCGTTATAAACAGTTTTTGTTATTGATCTGAAAATACTCTATAAAAGTGTGATTTCCCAAACATTTGTGTTTGTTCCTTTTTAGAGGAGCTGAAATGTGTCATTTTTAGACTTCATGATGAATTGTGTGTATTTCCCATTGAAACAAGCCTGTGAATAGTAAGCCACAGTTTCCCCATGCTTTCCAATGGAGCGCTGAGGAGACAGGACATGTTTGGATTCAGGAGGCTCCTGGGGGCGTGGCCTGACCTGGGGCGGGCTGTAGGTGTGTGTGTGTGATTTCGAACAATAGGCCAATGCATATTTGAATGGAGTGTCCCTATTACAATAGGGTAAGCCAGACCTGGCCAAGCTGAGACCCAGGGGCCAGATGCACATTTTTGAGAATAAGTGATGTTCTTTTGCTTGATTGATTTTGTTGGCCCTCAGACTCTCTGCTAAATTGATCCAGAATACAAATTTGTATTAAGTTTTACTGTCAATTTGAATAATTCTGTCATCATATTTTAAATAACAACCAACTTGATGTTATACAAATCTAAAATGATTTAGCTTATTTAAGGTGTCGTTACTCATCAAAACTAAGTCAAATGCAATTTTTTTTTTGATTATCTTGTGTGGCCCTTGGCTCCATATACTTTCCAAAAGCAGCTCTAAATGAAAAAAGTTTGAACACCCCTGTCCTAAAATTATCATAATAAATGGTTAAAATAGTGCATTACAAAGCTATTGTTTCATAAAAATGTGCTTGCAAAAGCGATAATTTATCAACAATTGTGGTTTGGCCCTTCACCACTTGTCTGGGTTCGATTATCGCCCCTGAAAAAAAATGCCCAGCATTGGGCTAAGCTGTATTTAACATAAATGGATAAACAGATTTACACCAAAAAAAGTTTAAAAAATAAATTATCTGCTGTATTTTTACAGTTGTCAAGTTGATTAAAAAAAAAAAAAAAAAAAAAAAAACATGGCTCATCCTAAGGTTTGTAACAAGAAATTACTGAAATATCTCCAAAACTGTAGCAATGATGAAAAGTTTAAACTGCTACAAACTTGATAATTTCTTGTTCCTGTCAGAGCCTCATCCCTGAAACCCCAGAGGCACAAAACTGAATGTTTAGATTGAGTTACTCGTTTGTCATTCAAATTGTGTTTTTTATAAATCACAGAACATTTTTGTATGTAAGCTACACATGATCTATAAATGAGCAGTGTTGGGAGTAACTCATTACAAAAGTAACTAGTTACTGTATTCCCCTTTTCAGTAACTAAGCAGTGTAACTCATTACTTGTAAAAATGTTGATAATGTATTACCAGCAACAATCTGAGTAACTCAAGTTTCTAAAATATAAATCAATTGCTTTTATATTCTATTGAAAGCGACACTTCAGTACCAAAACACCACTAAAATACTGTCTGTGGGCTTAAGGGTGAATCAAATATGAGAAAAATATGTTGTGACGTCACATTTTCATAAACTAATAAGTTATCAAGTGTAAATGTAACAGGATTAGTGTTGTACAATGTCTAAACAAATGCGTGATTAGCTGAAAGTAACTCAAAGTAACTCACAGTAGTGTAACTCAGTTACATTTTTGAGACTGTAACTTGTAATCTATAATGTATTACAATTTTACAGTAACTTACCCAACACTGTAAATGAGACCCCAGAACACTAAAGCTTGGCAAAGAAAAAAAAAAATTAAGGTATGTACTGTGTGTTTGTGATGAAGTGAAAAGGTCAAAGGTTAAAGTTAAAACGTATATTACTACAATTGACCATGTGCATGAGGCATCAATTTCCGCTCACAGCAAGGTCTCTCATTCACTTTCTGACTGTATGGGCTGGATTTGATTTTTCAATATGGGGTCTGCACTAACCTTGTGTCTGCTTCTAGAAACTTGTTCTAAGCTGACTACAATGCACAGTTTGTCATTTCCTATAAAAATAATAATAATCACAATAATAATTTATCCATCCTGTCCTTCCTTTTGCCTTTTCAAAGCACTATAACAATACATTTTATGAATCAATACATGAATAAGCCTCTTTATTCCGCAGTACTTTGAGGGCTGGAGCGGAAACGGTCATTACAAGTACACTTTGCTCATCGGGAGTGAATCTCCCAGTGCATTTAACGCAGGCCGCTCACTGTGAAAGTAATTGCACCTAAGATCAGCTATGCATGTGACATTTCAGTAAAAGCATCAAAACGTAACTGGCAAACCACTCCCTGAACAACAGTTAGCGGCATTTGTTCTTTTACATATGGCAGCACACTTTTTCAGAGGTGGCTATGTCGATCACAAAACCTCAACCCTTGTGTGTCCATGCGGTTGGAAAATAATGAACTGTTCATAATGGGAAGGGATTCCATCAGATCAGATGTTCTGAAGTACTGGGGTAACGTGGCATGAACCTGATGTGGGTGTATTAAATCAAACAGGATTAAGACTATTAAGATGTCTGTAGGCCTATAATAAATAGGCTACTACAGTTTTTGCTAACAATCACCTTTTCCAACATCTTGAAAAAAAAAAAAAAGGGATAGGGAAGGTTACAATGTCTGCATCTGGTACTAGTGAATTTACATTAGTTATTATTTTTTATAACAATCTCTCAAGGCACAGTATAATCTTAATATATAGCCTGGCTGAAGATCCTTTCAATGACAAATAGTATTGTAAAGCAATTTTTGGTCATATTTAAATTGTAAGATGATGATGGTCATACTGTAACACTGAGCGTTACCAGAAGTGGTTCAGAAAGATGGCAAGGGAGGAGGCATGACGTCAGTAGGACAAACAGCTAGCTAGTTATCAAACTCCATCAAACATTATAGATTCTTTGTTGGACCTCACTTAATGGTAAGTAGATTTTCTCATCTTAATTTTCTTTCTTTCTTTCTTTTCTTTAAGAGAAAGTTATTTGTAACTTTGGGTCAGCTTAAACAAAGTCAGTCAGTGGAATGATCTGTGGGTACTGTTTTCTCTTTGACCATTTACCAATGATTTAGGCTGAAATTTCTGACAATGACTTACAGTTTATCAAGTTTTTTTTATTATTATTACAGTTTTTTTTTAATTTAGGTATTTATTTTAAGAAAGATTGTAATAATTTTTTATGTTGTAAAGTCCTCAACGCAAAGACATAGGCCTAGTGGGTTTAGCTAGCCTATATCCAAAATCAAAAGGAGAATGTGTTGAACATGGCACTTTTTGAAGTGTTGGAATAATTAGCTGCTATAATTCTAATAAAAACACAAGAATGAACTGATCGACCTTTGTGGTTTTACGACGTTTTAAAATGCAAGAATTTACGCCTGAACAATTTCTGTAAAAAAATTTTGTTTGTAGATGGTTCCTGTGCACTTGGCACTACTCACGCTCACGGTTTTGACGCTAAGCTCTGTGTGCGTCGTGGCTCAGAGACCGGGCCAGGTTGACCCTCTGGTGGTGCCCAGGGCCAATCCCCGGTGCTGGGACTCGTCCTCCGCTTTGCTGCTGGAGATGCGCTCTCCTCGCATCGCAGACTCAGTGCCCGAGTTCTGGGATCTCATGGTTTTTCTCAAGGCGTCTGACAATAACAAACACACGGCGCTGTTCTGGGACCTCGCTGGACTTTTTTGGGATCTATACCTCGACTGTGTGTTGTCCAGGAGCCACGGGCTGGGCCGCAGACACGTGACTGCTGTGCACTCACTCATCACAGACAGTAAGTACCAAACAATCACCGTGTTTCTGGTGAAAAAACAAACAAACAACAGCACTAGTTCGTGAATTTGTTTATTAATTAATTCATACAATTTATAAAATAATTAATTAATTGAATGTATTTATTTATTTATTTATTCTGAGAACTCTGTCAGAGCAGAGACACATTCTAACCTTTTTTTAGTCTATTAGGCTAAATGACAGAGCCAAATGGAAATGCTCAAACCTAAAGATTTCTGGTGCTGTGAAACTGTTGTAACATAGTTCTGTGTTGGTGTTCTAGAGAGATTCAGCTTTGACAGCATGGGGCTGAGCTCTCTGGCGTGGCTCAGTGTTCGAGTGAGGCACCGAGCACAGAGGACGATGGAGTCTCACCGGCAGCCGCGCGCTTTTCTCCACTAACAACATCCAACCTCTGATAACATGTCATATTATTCTATGCTGGACCATACGTTTTATCATGATTATGTTTATTAAAATATAGTATAATTAATCTAATCTTCTCATTAATTGATTGTCAATTCTCACTGTTTTTACACACAAAAAAGTAACGTTAGAAGGTTTTTTATTATTATTATTATTATTAGCGCAGCATGTTATATACAGTAGACTAGATATTAAAACACATAGACATGTAAATATTTTCATATTTGGATTGCTATATTTATTAAAATATAAAATATTTATTAAAATGCAAAGTTCAAAAAGACCACGTGACACGTACTAGTTTTACTTTTACTTTCACTTTGGCGTTTTCCGTATAGCAGCCGACAAACACTTCAGATCAGACTCTATCAGAACGTAACTTTTTCAGTATTTTTATGAGACTGTTTAAGTCAGCAACTCGTGAAGTAATGGACCTACTTGGCTTCCTCGTTCGCTGCTGATAAAAGATCTGGTTCAAAACAGGTAAAGTGCATTTCAAGTTTTGCAAAACAAAACAAATAATTAATAGCCTAATAATAACCATAGTCTAGAAAAGGCCTAAAGTGATTACATGTTTCAAGTTATATACGTATAATACAAAGCACAATACAAACAAACGTATCCACTGACCATTCTTTACTCTGTTTATAAGAGTTTAGATCATCTTTATGCCTTAAAGGTGTCAGGTTGAACTCATTTCACTCAAACTTAATATAATTAGATTAAAGATTTAACTAAACATTTTACAAATTTCATCCCAGTTTAGCCATTTTTTAGAATTAAAAATTTACTTCCTGTTCACAGATTATGACGTCACGCTAGGGCGTTGCTTAGCGAGTCAACCATGTAATAAATTAGGCCAAAATGTAGCAGGCTTTTATTTAAGGCATATAAATACACCACAACACATTCATTCTGTTAAATTGATGTTTATAGCGTCATTAAAATGTGTTTATTGTGGGAAAAATGTAAAATGTTCTTGTCTCCCTATGTGATGTCATCACTTCAATCAGATTTTTGCTGTACTTCATGTTTTTTTCAACATATTTTCAAACTTTTCTTCACCAACTTCTTCTTGATCCATGTAAAACTATAATTTATATTTACAATTAGTGTTATTCTACTAAATGAAATTAAAATAGGAAATGCACTTTAATTTCTGATATGGTCCTACCTGTAAGGAAGAGGAGGAGATACCAGTGTTTATAACATTTGTGCGTTCTGACCATCATTTCTCTCCTTGTGGTGTGGCTGCAGAAGATGGATTTTCAGAGGCTGCTGTTACAAATCGGGCAGTCGTTGAGGTCAGACGATGTGAAGGCTTTAGTGTTCCTCTGCACAGACGTCACACAGCGTAGCCTGAACTCTGTTGAGCACTTCAATGACCTGTGTTTGAGCCTGTCCAACCAGGACCTGCTCTCACCCGAAAGACCACAGTTACTACAAGAGCTACTGCAGACGATTCAAAAGACACGTCTCCTGAGGACCTAAACTTGAATCCCCCAGATCAGTGGATAGAGTGTATCTCACCATACAGGTCAGGCAAACTCAAATCACTGGTTTCAGTTCATACTAACAACGCAATAAAGATATGTTTGTGTCCAGAAAGCTGCTGTACAATATCTCTGAAGATATAACCGATGAAGATCTGGGAAACATCAAATTTCTTTTAAACCAAAAACTCCCCAGAAGAAAGCTGGATGAAAATGTTGTAAGTGTTAAAAGTAATCTTATAACTGTTAACGCAGGTGCTCACGTTAACCCTGTTTACCTAAAATAAGCTATACAAATATTAGTAAAAACTCAAGCGTCTACAAAAGTGAGACTTTTCCAGGTAGTTGTCATAGTTTTTCTAGTATCCTTTTGCCAAGTTTTATATCGTCAAATCATAAATTATGAAGTAACCATGGAAAACCATACAAATTTAAACCCTTAAAGCAATTCAGCTGCCTAAGTAAAATTTTTCTGATCTAAAATTCTGAAAGACACAAAGCAAAACATAAATAAAATTTCACTTTTAGTTTAATCAAAGATGATTTAGACAATTGTCAATGAAATAGTTACGAAAATACTTGCTTGAAAAATGTTACTCAAAAATATTATGTCATCTGATCAACTGGACAATTTTGAGTTTTGTCGACATCTCAAGTTGTAGTGATCTTATCATTTTTCCAGACAACTTTGGAGCTTTTCTTGGCGATGGAGCACATGGATCTCCTGAGTGAATTTAATTTGGATTTACTACAGGAAATGTTTGAGTCTGTGGGGCTCTCTATGTTGAATGAGAAAATCAACCGCTTCAAGGAACAAGGTAAAGTAGTCATCATTAAATATAGCAAATGCCTATACTTAAAAGAATCTCGTCCTTTTGCATTCTAAGAAATATGTGTGAGATCGCCTGTTGAAGACATTAATTCCTCCACTTCCATATCTATTCCTGTGGATCAAAACCCGGTATTGTAAAAATCATATATTTTCAAAACTGGCAGAATAGTCACTTCTGACATCCAGGTTTCTTTTTTGTTTTGTTTTGTTTATACTTTTCCAGATTCTGTACGGTGATAGCAATGCCTACGGTAAGAAGAAGCTTTTGATTTGTGATTGACACTGTTTCCTGCAAAACATGTTGATTTATTTAGATTAAAGAATCATCTCTACTGTCACTCATAGGCTTTGCACAAGTTTCAGTTGATCCCCCAAATCCCTCTATGGGTAAGTTTTGGGTCATTTCTACAGATGAACAAATACACTCTTAATGTAATGCTATGAATGTTCTCGTTTGTAGATTTTCCATATGGAGTGTCCTCTATGCATGACTCTGGTGTCCTCCCGCAGCAAGTCAATGATCCAAACATAGTCACAAATTGTTCCTCAGTAAGAGGTTAGTAAAATGTGTTTATTAAGCCTTTTTCAATAATTGTGTTTTAGTTGATACTTGACTTGTGTCTTGCATTGCTATGAAAATATAAGCAGAGGGCAGTGACATCCCTAAAGAAAGTGGCTCTGTGCTTAGTATTTGCACTAAAGCCACATCTGATGAGGTATTTTTCATGAATAAGTTTCATTTAATAAGTATTCACAGTAAAATGTTTGGTTATATTGCTTACTATTTTCACAATCATGCAGGAAATAGGAACATATCCGATGACTGGAGCAAAAAGAGGCTTCTGTTTGATAGTAAACAATGACAACTTCAGCGATAAGAGGAAACGTAATGGGACACAAATTGATCAAGGTATGTGCTGTAGTTAAAGAAGGTAGTTTTTTTTTACAACTACAGCATAAAAAAGTGAAAATTTTTCATAAATTAAACATTAGATTATGGTGGAAGCAAATGAAGGATAGAAAAATCAAAATTTAGCTGTGTTTTTTAAATCAAGATTTTTACAGACAATCTTCTATCAGTAAAAACACGATTTGGAGCAGAAATCAGACACTGGATAGACAAATCTGATTGTTTTCTGTGTTAAATTATACAGATTAATAATCTGTTGTTTACAGTATGTTCATAAAATCATTACCAAAAGCCATTTGTATTTTTTTTTCAAGAGACTAAATTGACTAAAAAAATCGAGATTGATCAATATGAGTTAAAAACTAAACAAACAAACAAAAATTCTCCCAAATCGCCCAACCCAGAAATTCTAATATTGTGTTCATTTAAATATAATTTTGATTTTATAAGAATATGTCAATTCTGACATTTACTATATTGAATACATTTTATTGTAAACATATTGGTAAATTAATGAAAGACGATTTTGTGTATACCACGCAGAGTGTCTGGAGCGAGTCTTCGAGTGGCTGGGCTTTGTGGTGGAGGTTCAACTTGACTGCACCAGGGAGAAGATGCTGTCAGTGATGAAAGATCTCAGCAGAAGAGACCACAGTGACATGGACTGTGTAGTGTGCTGCATTCTGAGCCATGGTCTGGAGGGGGGCGTTTTTGGAGTCGATGGTGAAAGTGTCACCATCAAGGAGTTAACAACGTTTTTCAATGGATCCAATTGTTTCTCTCTTGTTAATAAACCAAAGATTTTTTTCATCCAAGCTTGCCAAGGTAAACAAGAACAGCAGGCAGTTACCCTCCAGACTGATGGCCCAACACCTGTTGAGAGTGACGCTTCTAAGTTTGAAGATTCAATCCCGTGTGATGCCGATTTCCTGCTGGGAATGGCCACAGTTCCCTCGTTTGTTTCCTACAGAGAACCGACTAGAGGCACATGGTTTATTCAGGCTTTGTGTAGAAACCTCATCCAGATGGTACCAAGGTACTATTTTCACATCTTGTTACAAATGTATTAACACAGATAATGCAGCTGATTATTTGTTTGCGCTAAATTATAATTTGTTTTAAGATTAACATGAATGCACTTATAAACAACATACATTCAAAATCTCACATGAGATTTTAAAAAGGGGGAGCAGATAATGAGAGACCAACTGATTAAAGTGTTTAACAAGCTTCATCATAAATTTGAAAAAAAAAAAAAAAAAAAAAAAAGCAGCAGCTAATTAGTGTAATCTATTTTTCTTAAACTTTTTGATATTAGAACACTAAACTGCTTAAACTGGACATAGTTTTGTTTTAGTCATTTCTGGCATATAGATAATGTATTTTTGATGAACATTTACAAATGTTTCTTCTGCAGTAAACTGGACCTTGTTTCTATCCTGACCAAGGTGAACAACGATGTCAGCCAAAAGTCTGGTTATTCTTATTGTGTACTAAAAAAACAGATGCCTCAACCTGCATTTTCACTGCGAAAGAGAGTCATCTTCCCTGTTCCTTCAACTCGGCCTCCCAGTCTGTAAATAACAAGAAAAATACCTGTTTTTGCATTTATTTGTTTGTCTCTTTATTTTACAATAACATTTGGACTAAATAAATACATTCATACATATATATATATATATATATATATATATATATATATATATATATATATATATATATATATATATATATATATATTAACTCACAAAAACACATATATACATACATACAAATATACATACATACATAACGTTACATACATACATAACGTTACATACATACGTGTTTTTCTATCTTAGTAAGAACCTTCATAGGCATAATGTATTACCCAGCCCCTTACCCTAACCCTAACCATCCAAACTAACCCCCTAGCCCTAACCCTGATCCTAACCTTAACCCAATTCTAACCCTAACTCTAAAACCACATCTTGACCCTCAAACAGGCCAAAACAGGCCCTTCAGAAAGTGAGGACCTTCCCAAAAATGTCCTCACTCTGTTGGTTAAAAACTCACTAAGATAGAAAAACAAGTACATACATACATACATTACATACATACATACATACATACATACATACATACATACATACATACATACATACACATAAAGGCTACATACATAATAAATAAACTGTGTTAATGATTTTACTTGCGGAAAATGTGAGTAAATTACCTGATTTTCAATGCTGATAAAAAGACTTGATTTTTACACAAAATAAAACTTGAAATTTGCATGTCTCCAGTGTGTTTGTTTTGTTTGCCAGCAGAAGGCAGTAAAGTAGCTTTAGCTAGTGCTGACCCGGATGTTTATAAAAATAACATCCGATCTGACAAAGCTACAGTTGTTAGCATTTTCATTTGAGACACATGCGGTTTATTTAAAGTTATTTGTGATATTAGCATTTGGAGCAAGTGTAATTACGCACTGCAGTGAATCACATAAGAGTGAAGTGAATCATGTCTCAGGAGCAGAGCCCAGCGCCCGCGGACACGAGGTGAGTGAGAGCGGCTAAAACTGACAACGTGTGAAGCTAATCTAAAGAGCTTCAGAGCTTCACACTGTATTTACTGTAAGGCCTCTGTGAACTAACACTATTCTGTACAATACAATGGGATTCATTTGGATTATTTTTATCCTAGTGTTGCTATAATGAAATGTATTAGGCTTAGGTTACATAACTAAAAACTGAACAAATTCTTTGTGATTTGAGCTGCACGTTAAATTCAGTTTTTCATCTTCGTTTTCAAGACATGCTTCTTGTTTTTTTGTTTTTTAATAGAACTGACAACACATATTTCACAGTTAATCTTTTGATCCTTTTAGCTTTTTTTTTTTTAAACAGAAAAGCTCTCTTTACAATTTTTCATAATAAAACTAAGCAGTACAAACAGGCAACACTACATCTAAAGCAGTAAAATCCAGAGCATCTTAACAACTTCTTCTCCTAAACCCCCAACCTGTTTTTTTTAAATTCTCTCTTTTTTTTATTTTTTATTTTTTTTTAGCTTTAGGTTTTTGTTGTTGTTGTTTTCATTTGCAATGTTTCTGTATATGTATGCACGTTTGTTTATTGTAAAGTAATAATAAGAATTCAAAATAATTACAAGATAATAAAATTAGAAATTCTACTAAAGGTGTCTTGATAAACAGTCGAGGCGAGAAAAGCAACTACAGCCTGGCTTCCCCGCCAATCCAAAGCCATGATGCATGATGGGAAATGTAGTGCATTAGGCTGACAGCTAATTGGCTTTGATCAAACGTGATGCTCTGCAATGTCTCATTACAGAAGCATCATTAATAGATGATCTTGATGAGCTGTCACTTTCTCACAGACATAACTCAGTGTGTTAACTTTATTATGATCTCTTTATTCTTTGCTCTTGTGATGTGAGAGGAAGTTTGTGATGTGTGAGGGAAATAGAAATGCTTTTGTAAAGTTGTACGTAGTTTTATTCATTGCAACACCTCAAACCAATGTGAGACCAGTTCTGTCTCTGTGACTCTCAAGCGCAAGAAGTGTCCAACTTGAATCTCCTCCCTTCTACTTCAGCTGCCTGCTCTCGTCTGCATCAGGCAGAGATTTTGCATCTTGAACACACCTAATGTTCTCAAGTATTTAGTTCAAAGCAATGAAGAGTAACTTTCTAGCTGTACAGTCTGATTTTTAAAATTAATACAATCGAGGAAAAAAAGGCACAAAATTGGTATTGTCCAGGGATAAACACAAAAATTGGGAAAACGAAAGGAGATGTGCAATAAATAATTAATTGCGGACAAAGAACCTTTGTTAAAGAAGAGTAATCAATACATGTAAAAGTACAATCAAGAAAAAAAAATACCTTTTTCTTTTTTGCTTGCTCAGTGTGGACTCTGGAATGCAGAGAAGAGCTTCTGAAAAAACGCCTATTCAAATCCTGCATGAGTATGGCACAAAATCTGGCAACCTGCCTGTGTATCAGCTGGAGAAGTCTGAAGGAGAAGCCCACCAGCCAAGCTTTGTGTTCAGTGTTCAGATTGGAGATGTGAACTGCTCTGGTATGTGCAATCTTTACTGTGTAATTTTATTACTTTAATGGCATTAGAATATGCCTGGCAAATTTAAGTCCTGAACCACTGTCTTTTTATTTTTAAAAGTAAACTGAATCCAAGTAGCACCTTTGTGTGCTCTGTTTGAATGTAGTTGTATGTGTTGTTAAATAGATGATTTGTATGATTTGTACATATTACTTCAGGTCAAGGCTCCAGCAAAAAAGCTGCAAAGCACCAGGCGGCTGAAGCTGCTTTAAAAGTCCTTCAGATTGAAGGTGGAGGACAGTGAGTATGAGCTTTCAATCTTATCAAATAAATGTGTTAAAACCTTTATCTTTTCCTAGATATCAAAAGTAATTACACTGCCTAGTAAAAAGTGTCCATCTGAATTAACATCCTTATCAAAGGTCTCATTGCTCAAAGTACGTGGGACGGTCCAAAACAACTGAAGTATAAATCTGCGCACAGGAGCCTCATGTTGCGCCCTCTTTACACCACCTTTTTCTTATAAAAAGACAATGCAAGAATGTGATTTGACTAAACAGAAAGGGAGTGAGAATGGAGAGAGAAAGAAAGTAGCAGCAGCAGCAAAGACAGTATCAAGGATGTGTAGAGAAGAAGTGGACTCTGCTTCTCTGACAAACAAGTTGCTACGTTTTAGATGCGATGACTTTAGTCTAGAATTATACTTTACGGTGAAGGCTCACAAAACAGCAAATACTGTATGTTTGATTTGACATGTATGATGTGCGTACATGCAGGCTGAAGTGCTTTAGAACAGAGATCTCAGGCTAACTGCTGTGTGTGTGTGACATGAGGATGAGCCGGGGACAGCTAACAGACCTACAGGCCTGGGGATGTGTGGCAATTTGTGTGTTTGGCTGTGCAAGGGGAGACAGAGTGAAGTGTGTGTGACAAAGGTATGACCAGAGGGTTAGCCAGCAATCCTGTGCATGCAAGTTACCTTTTTATAAATCCCAACTGAGGCAACATTTTCACACAGACTGGTCGCCACAGACTTCAGATAGTAACTTAATTGATAGTCTTTAGAATGTACTGGAGAAAGGTTTGCTTAGTGGTCCCTCTCTGCCACCTTGCTGTCAAATAATGAGATGTAAATAAACTTTTGCATTGTCAAAAGATGCCACAGCTAAAGGGGATTCAATGATTTGTTTTTGATCTTTGTGTGTGTTTGGGCCAAGCTCAGCAGACATAAACTTAAACAGCCTAAAGGGCTGCTCTGAATGCAAATTTGTTGCAGCTGTAGTAACAACTTTGATGTGATTCTCAACAGGAATGCCCCTGTGAAGTCTGAGAGCAATGGTGTGGCAGCAGATACAAGCAACTCAGTGGGCAAACTACAGGTGTTCTAACATCTCTTTCTATTCTGCAAAAACAGAAGATTACAAATAAGCCAAAATGCACACTATTTTAAAGTCAAGTTTTATATACTTAAAATGACTACATAAACACATGATTCCACATTTCCGGGGTCTTGGAAATCCTGAGTTTTTACTTTTGCTTCTTTGTAGGAGATAGCATTACAGAGAGGGTGGCATCTGCCTGAGTACACCGTAATGATGGAGGCCGGTCCTCCTCACAAAAGAGAATTCACAGTTACTTGTCGAATGGAGTCCTTGGCTGAGAAAGGTACATTTCAATCTTCCTTAAAGACTGAGAATCAATGCTGATTTTTCTTATTTGCACTCGGTAGCGGTAGGACACACCAAGAAAGCTGCAAAGAAGGCTGCTGCAGAAAAGCTGATAGCAAGACTACAAAGTCTCTCTGATAGTTCTGAAATAACATGGGTATGACAAATATTTTCTCATCTTCTCACACAGAAACGTGATGTCTTGTGACTTGAATGTTTAATTTTTCCAGACACTTAAATCAAGTGTTCGACTCGAGAACTTGCGCAACTCGACGGCTGAAAAAATCTCTTTATTAAGAAGAAACCCGCTAAGCATTCCGAACACAGATTACATCCAGATGATGCTGGACCTTTCCAAAGAGCAAGGTTTTGAAGTCACATATTTTGATAATGGTAAGAGCCTGCCCATGCAGGAAAAGAATGTAGCAACATCTATGCTTATTCATTAGTTTGTTGTATGTGTACTGCATGTTGCTAAAATTACATTCAAATATTTTTGGTCATGCAGTCTCTAATGGCTCTAACTTTTGATGCTAATGTTTTACTTCCAGATGAACTAACTGTGAATGGCCAGTACCAGTGCTTGGCAGAGCTGTCCACCTCCCCGGTCACTGTATGTCACGGCACAGGCATCTCTTGCAGCAACGCGCACAACGATGCAGCCCACAATGCTCTTCAATACATCAAAATTATGGCTTCTTCAAAGTAAACCTCATCGTAAATGCATTTCTGTTACCATCATCAGCAAACAATGAAGGTATTATTATGACTGTCAATGTTCACCTCAGCCACTGGTATTATCTATTTGAACATTTAGTAAAATAATACAAGCAATACAAATACATTTTAGGTGGATAAAGATGAATTGGCTGACATTAGAATGTGCACAAACTTTTAAGTGTTTTGATATAAAACACTTCGTATTAGTGACTATTTTGATGTTATTAATTTATTGTTTGTGTTTTTTTTACTTTGATGGATTTCATTTATGGTAAGTGTTGTGCTGTGTTTTAATAGTCACCATGTGTTAAGTGTGCCTAATCTTGAGTTGTTTTCCCCTTCGTACCACTTTTATTGTAAGTAGTAGGCAAATCATGCAACTAAAATGTGATCTCGTTCCATTTTCCCTCTGTGCCTTTTTGTAAACTGAAGACATTTATGTTATGTCGTGTTCAGCACTGGTGGTCAGTGTACATTTTTGGAGTAAAAGTACAGCCACTGTTTTAACTGTAGAAATGATTTAACAAAATTATGTTATACAATATTCAGATTTTCATTTTATTTACATTATTAAATTGTATTAATTAAAAAACAACAAAAACTCCTACTCAATTTAAATAAAGCAGGTCAAAAATATTTGATTAATCAGTTTTACACTGATCTTCATTAAATTTTGAAACAAGATTGAGTTAAAAATATTAAAGGATGCACTGAATTTGTTGACACGCTGGCATCAAGAGAACCCAGAAAAATGCTTCAAAAATAATTTATATCCATAGCTTTTTCATTCATATACATAAAGAAAAGCCCCTCCAAAAACTAAACAAACCTAAATATTTAATTGTAAGCTTCCTACTTCAGTCTACATGTTTTGCTCACAGATGTTATGAGCGAGATATGCCGGTATGCTAACCGTAGTTAGCCACAATGCTAACAACAACAAAAACAGACGAATGTCGTGCACACTGAGGACTCATTTCATTTTGTAAGAAAAAAAAAAAAGTATTGACCCTATTTTGTCCTGCCTACTTTTCTAGGACATGCACTTCCTGTTTAGATGCATTTAGCCTGTAGATTTCAGTTGATGGGTTTATTTTAACTGTCATTATATTTAATTAAAATTGCCCCACAAGACAGACAAACAAACATGTTAGCTACCTTACCAGAGCTAAACAGGAAGTGCACTTCCAAGCCAAGTGGGCGGGACAAAATAGGGTCAATGGTTCCTTTAAGCAAATTTTAAAGTGCATATGATGAGTTTCTATGAATGTTCCATTTTAATTACATTTTTGTTGATTAACACTGGTTAAAGAACAATTTTGTGAAGAAAAGTTTGAAAATATGTTGAAAAAAAAAAAAAAAAAGCCAAAAACAGGAAGTAGAGCAGAGTTCTAAACTGCTGACATCACACTAGGGAGACAAAGAGGATATTTTATATTTTCTCACAATGAACATATTTGAATGACCCTATAAACATAAATTTAACAAAATGAGTGTGTTGTAAATTATTTTTATGTCTCAAGAAGTGAAAACCTGTTACATTTTAAGAGTTTTGGCCACATTTATGACAGTCGCTAAGCTACTTTTAAGTCTGATGTCATCATCTATGAACAGAGAGTATTGACCCCATTTTGTCCCGCCTACTTTTCTAGGACATGCACTTCCTGTTTAGCTGCATTTAGCCTGTAGATTTCAGTCGATAGGTTTAATTTAACTGTCATTACATATAATTAAAATTGCCCCACAAGACAGACAAACAAACATGTTAGCTACCTTAACAGAGCTAAACAGGAAGTGCATTTCCAAGCCAAGTGGGCGGGACAAAATAGGGTCAATAATCGTAATCCAAAAAAATGGCTTTGTAAAATGTTTAGTGGAATCTTACGTATAATGAACTTAACTGTTTTTGTAAAATGAGTAGTTCAACCTGTCGTAGGCACTTTCAATCTTCAACATTCTCAAATGAGAGAAAAGTAGAAAAGTTAATAGTTATCAATATTGCATATGTTTTTGATAATCTAACATCAGTAATTGATTATTTGCACTGACTTGTGTTTTCTCTTCTGCACACTTAGAATGCAATTATTATTGATACTATATTTTAAAGCGTAATTATTAATACTATTTTATACTATACATTTTTTGTTTATTAATTAATTATTACTATTTTATACTATATTTTATTTAGGGAATCTATACTTTTGGATCATCTGTGCTTTCAATTATTTGAAAGAACAAAAAACAACTGGTAATCCAAGGCGTGTTTAGTCACAAATTGGTAACGATGCCCACAACAAACAAATTTACATTGACTAACCACATCTCATTCAGATTCACGCCTGTACAACAACACAAAAATGCCGAGCCTTTCTTGATGAATCTGGGCACTGACACTATTCTGAACATTGTTATTCTCTGGGATGATGCATCATAAAGCTCCAACAGCCAACTTCTATTCCAAAAGTAGTACTGTATTTTGAGTCTCATGTGGATTGGATCATGTTTGACCTGACCACCTCTGCTGTTCAGAAATGACAGAAAAACTACAAAATGTGTGCAATATGTTGCTCTTCTTTTGCTTTCTGCCTCACAGTTTAGTGAAACAAATGGTCAGCTGAAGATCTGTCTTCAGCCACAACAATAAATCACCAAAAGAAATATTGTGGATTGTGCTTAGAAACAAGATTTTGACGATTTTTTCTTACACCCAGACTAAATGTGCTTTCTCACAATTGTACTTTGTTCTTTGTCTGGAAATGTTATTAAGTTATATAAAAAAAAAAAAGTATACAAACACATACATTTTTTGGTTTTCCAGTTTTATTAGAACAAGCACTATGTAGCAGCAGTGTACAGTGTTTATGGAAAGATATGTTCTTGTTTAAATTGCACTTCAGAAGGTACCCATTTGGAAGATTAGAAATGAACTGATCTGACATAGTGCTTTTCGTGAAACATGTCAGTCTGTATTGATGACACAAATTCAGAAAACAAAACTTTTCATAAGGCAACCGCAACATTCATTCATTGGCAGGCTGTGTGATCTAGACATGCGCTAGAACAATGGATGACGTGTAACTTTTTTTTTTCTTCATCATTAGTTAATATTCTTTCACCCTGAATTTCTTAAAACCAATGGTAAATGATTTGATTCTGATTTGTAATCTAAAGCTCTTGTATTTACAGTTAAAAGTGTTATGGTTATGGTAGGAGAAAGACAGTTAGAGGTCATTTTATTAATCTGCAAGCACTGAAAGCTGTTTGCATATTCTAACCACCGCAGATGACTCAACATGAGGAAAATCAGGACCAAATGAGCTGTAAGCAGATGGAGAGTAATGGCATACCTCTGTCTTCACAAGGAAATCCAGATATGTTTGTGATTAGTCAAATCCATTAAGGCACAGCAAGTGAAACCAATGATGACTAGATTTAACATTTTTATATCACATTATTAAAGTATAAAACTATGATGTAAAGCCAAAGTGGATCGTGATTATTTTTGGTTTCTAATCTAGTGAACAGTACACACAGAGGTCTAACAAATCTATTGTCCACTACCTGTTTCTCAGTATACTTTAATAAACCTTCTCATTTGTGAGAATGCTAGTAAATTTAATGAAAACTTCATGAGAAGAGTGTGCACAAAATGGAACATAATTACAAATAATCTGAAGTCGGAAGTAAATAAAAATGCAATCACTGTATTTTCAGAATAAACTGGATTACAATGCTAATTTACAAGACGTCCAGTAGGTGGCTCTGGTGTATGAAAAATTGGGGCACGTTTCCAAATCACTGATTTGGGCAGTACCAGGCGTTTATCAGTCTGATGTAATTGGTTAAACATAATCTATTCATCCTGGAGTATATATTAGGCAAGATGATTACATTCTTTGGCTTCTTCACATCATAACTATAATCATAATTTTGGTTAAATAATTAAATAATTAAAATGTGTATATTGATTAAAAAAAAAAGTTGCACCACACTTTTTTTTTTTTGCAGAATTAGTCAGAAGCTGAATGAAGGCGACATTGAATCAACACAAAAAGAGCCAAAAAGTTTCCAACTGTGCCAGGCTTATTTAGGATAAATAATGATACTCAAAGTAATCTGACACAACAGCAAGTCTTTAAAGACCAGCAGAGTTGGTGAGTTGCACTGAGTTTGTAATGTAATGGTGAGTTAAATGAGGACGGACTGGTTTCAGGTTTCTTCTTGTGACCATGTCTAAAATAAGCAGAGGGACAGAAGCTTGGTTTGGTGTGTAAGAGTAGTACTATGCGGAGACACTGGACACTGTTGTGAAGTGTTTTTGTAGGTTAACTTGTGAGACATACTGTATTACAGCTGTATTTGTCACTAAAAGCTTCAAACAAACAGACTTCTTGAACTATAGTTCATCAAATGTTTCTCTTTAAGACTTTTTCATTTTTTTCATTCTTTCTGCCTCCACAGAGATTCAACAGTATTAAAAGGCAATAAATAAATAAATAAAAATAGCCAATTACTATATTATCTCTTTTCACTAAATTCATAGTCCAATGTTTTTTAATGTATAAAAATAGTTATTTTTTCTACAATAATATAATAAATAAAGCTCGAAGCCAGTATGAGCTGCACTGTAAGCATGCATGGTATAGAAATTAATTTAAAAAAACTACTTTTTAAAGACTAATCTAAGCCAAACAACAGTGAGGATTAAGATGTCTTCATCTAAACAGCACTACTGTGTCTGGGATGCATGTCTTTTTAAGGCAAGGACAGACGATTACGAGCTGAGGGCACAAATACATAAGAGTGGTTAGATTGTTGCCCTGACAACCCAGCTTTATGGAGCACAATGAAGGTGACCCCAGAGGGTGTTTCCATGGATGGGTGACGACATGACAGCGCCTCTAAACCTCAACAGGGTTGCTGGGCTTCCGGCCCTCTCTCAGCTCTGCCGCAGCTCTAAACCATGCACTCATGTTTTATTAATATCTTCAGCCCCACTCTGTTTTGTGCATAGGTAGCTTTCTTCATGTCTGTGATTATGAGTCAATGTACTACCACAGATGTACAGTAGACTCCATATTGAGAAAACCAGGATTTCTACGGAGCTCCCAGTATGTGCTGTTGGAGACCCATCGTTCCCTGTGATTGGCATCTACTACTTTTCTGTAGAAAAAAAGCATCATTTTACTTCAAAGCTTTACAAAAACACAGTTACACAAACAATCATGTATCCTCTGAACTAACTTGAAAAAGCGCGGCTCCTGTTTGATATTATTCTCCTCGTTCCATTTCGCCTAGCTCTCTGGAGGTCTTCTATCCTCTGCTTTTCTGATGCTGCCATCTCAAGATTGCCTTCCTCCAAGTACCTGTAAAGCCAAAGCTCAATACTGTGCATTTCAACAAACAACAAAAAAAGCACAACTGATTTAAGAACAGAGGGAATATGTTACCTTTGATCTGGTCTGAATCTAGCATCTGTCCGTGGTAGGGCATCTTTCAATTCTGGGCACAATTCATTCAGTTCAATAGCAAACCTGGTGAAGCCATAATATAATTCGTAGTCTGTGGGCATGGAGCCTATGTAGAGAATAATTGAGAAGCATATTTAGATTAGAAAACACAAACAAATGAAAAAGTAAAATGCATGCCTGGTCTCCAGACACATTTGGCAGAAGGTGGGATTCCACAGTAGAGGCCTTCATGCCATTTTCCAAAAAGTCTATGAATGACTTTGCCCTCTTGATCCATCACAAATCCCTGCACCTCATTAACATTTGAACTCCAGTAATTTCCCTGGAACAGCAAAGCACTGGCTTTATAGCAAACTATAATCCCACACAGTAGTGTTATTGTAGATCCCAAATCACAAACCTTGACAAAAGTAAGTTTGCAAAGGCAGGTGGTGCTCTTTGTGTTTCTGATTGTGATCTCTCCATAGTGCTCAATCCACCTTCGTCCACTCAGAATGTTGTGTACACAGGTTGTGACTTTATTCCACTCATAGTGATCTCCAAACCTACACAAAACACAGTATATGAACGTTGACAAGCGTGTTACAATGACCTATTACACTTTTTCACATTCATGCTCAACGCTTTTCTGAGTAAAATGACCCTTATACTATATTTGAGATCTGCATAAAAGTTATTAAAGTACTTTACCTTGGAATTGTTAAATTCACAGACCCAATGGGCAGTATTTCCATGGACTTTCCCCAAAATTTGTTTTCCATCGAATATCTAGAACAACAAAATCAAGATATTACAAAATAGCAAGCTATGAAAGTATGCTAAATTAGAATAAGAAAATGCATTTAATTGGAACCATGCCTTACCTTGCCAAAAGGTAAAGTTCTTTGACTCACAGTGGCATGCAGAGACGGGAGGATGATGACTCACCTTTGAAATCACATCAAGCAAAAACTCAGAAACTATCATCATGCAAAATGTATCTGAATTACTAAGTCTATCCAATAAGATGTAGTTTTTAATAAAATATTGTAACTTGTACTTTTATGAATAAATGATATCCTTTTAGTTGTGCAATAGTTGGAGTGATACAATTTATCAATCTAGTTTCAGTGTTTTACTGTAAAAATAACATGCATACCTGTTCAGAGAAGAAACAAAAGCCCTTATCCTCCCGTATACATTCATATGTTTCTCCAAGTAGCGGGTTGAATGGCTTACTTCCTGCTCTGTAGTAAGTAGAGGAGTAGCCTGAGACGGCAAATGCAGCCACTAAAACCTGTTAGTGGAAAAACAATGAAGTAGATTAAGACAAACATTAGCAACAGTTATAACACAAGGGCAGGTTAAAGAGGAGCTTGTAAGTGGCCACTTCATTAATCAGCATCTATAGGACACACACTTAATGTTACTAATGAGGGTGGCTTCACTCTCGGGTCGTTACCATGCGTTCGAATGGGTCCTGGGTCTCAGCGGCCTTGTCCAAGAGCTCGCTGTACTCTAGCTCCTCACACATGCGTTGCAGGGTGTTGAGAGGCTCATTCAGCTCCACAGGCATGGACACTTTGGACAGATCTTTGCCGATGTTGTTCCTCAGAATGTTCCACAGGTTGATGTTGCTGGTGTCAGGGCAGGGAGCGGGCAGACAGCTGCGGCGCCCATTACGAAAGGCACTGCCAGCGAAGTCCCCATTGGCCACTGGGTGCAAAAACAGCACCAAAGAAATTGTGTAAATCTTCAATTATGTTAACTAGTATTTCCTGGAGTTAATTCTTTATGACCCTAGCTGTGCACCACCTGCTAGATGTTGCTGGACCTAAGCCAACTTTGTAAAACTATGATGACTTTATGGTTATAAATTCTTTTACTTCTCCTTTTTGGATTTTCCTTCCCCTAGCTGGGTGAAATGCTGTGTTTGCAGTTCTTTCTGGTGGGCTCTACCATTGTGGCCATATCAAGTGAATACAGCTCAAATTTAATCTAAAATGTAAACAGATTATGTATTTTCTTTCGCTCCTCACATCATTTTGAATTAATATATAATGCATCTCACTTTCAAGTTCTTCAGCAGACTTTCAAGAGCCTAGCTCCTTTCATCAATTTTAAGTGTGACGATGATAAAAGAGGAGATTCCACTCCTGCCTACACACACTGCAGCAACAGCCTTTGGCAAAGAGCCCCATACTCTCCACTAGCCCAGTCACACTGATTAATAACCCTGGATCTGTGAGTGTCTGAGTGGGATCCCCTGCTTTCTTTCCTCTCTAATGATGGGTTTGATGCTTGATCCATAGTTGCAGTGATGCAAATCTGACCTACTTTGTCTAGAGACATTGTCGGTGACACTGGCGTTGTCCTCGGAAATGTTGTCACTCACATCACTGACATATGACTCATCGTCTGAGCCCTGGGAGGAAGAACAGGTACAAAAGAGAAAAGAGTCAATGCAGTTCCAGATTCAGTGACACAATAGCGGTTTCTGAGCTGAAGAAGTGGACACACACACACACACATTGCAGATTGCCACTGGCCAACAAACTGCAGCAGTGACCCTCTCTTTATCCCACTGCAGTAATCATGAGATGAGACACTGCAGGGATTTTTAGTCCTTACAAACATATATAGCATTTGTTTTGCTAAGTAACAGCAGAGGACAAGCATCGCAGCTAAGGGGAAAAAAAGCTCACAGTTCCTTCAAAATGTTTACATTGGCAAATGGAATCATTGTGGCAGCCAGGTGGTGTTTGGGTCACATGTCTGCCAGAAACATGATGCCAAAAGGGAGCAAGTTGTAGCCAATTTTTGGTATTTCAGGCAATAGGGTATAGCTGCAACAGTCTCATTTAGGGCCAACAGTTCCTGCCAATGGATCTAGACAGGGACTTGATGAAGAGTAATCCTTCAATATGGTTCAATGCATGTCCAGGGAGTAACAAAGGTGTATAGCCCCCTTGAGAGCTATTGCTCTCGGGGCTAGGTGTTCAAATGGATGATGATAAAGCAACTGTACAAACTCAAAGAATAAACTACCCAACATGCATTGCATATCTAAAAACATTTCTTAACACGTTTGAACCTAATTAGAGAGACATTATCTTTTTCTCCAGCAGCTTCCCCTACAACATCCTTCCTATGTCAACAACAAATGTGCATTAGATTAGACATTGTGCAGCCACCATTGTACAGCATTATACCTCATTTTCGGAGGAGCTGGCCGACAGAAGTACTTCTTGGGCATCAAAGAACTCTGAAACAGACTCTGACATGGACAGTCGACTCTCATTGGAAGCTTGCTGAGTCAGAGGGATTCCCATCTGTTCTCCAGCCTGAAGCAAAGAAACACAATTCATGGGACAATGCTTTTCGTAACAGCACCGACAGATTTAGAAACCAACTCGCTCACACAGTAACACGCAACAGCCTGCCATAAATTTGTAATTAGTCATTTTTTCCATTAACCTTGATGTCATGCACCGCCACAGAATTATAATCCTTTAATCTCACCTGCCGGGGCTTACTGAAAGGACCATCAATTTGTGCCGACAGGAATCGATAAAGTAACTGACAAAAGCAGGAAGCAAGCAAGCACTTCCACTTGCATGCTAGCCTTGAGAGCAGAAAATTAGCCGAGTCAATGACAAAGTGACCAGTGAGTGACCTACTACCTCGTCCGGAGTCGAGATGATGTTGACGCTGACAACTTGTTCAGTTAGAACAGATTCAGAATGAATGCGGTTTAGGCGGCTTCGGAGCTCTGCATTCTGGGACACGGCCTGAAAAAGATACAAACTGGTTGTGTTCACACATTTTGATGAAGTCTTAAGAAAGATTCAGGAGTCAAGAGTCAGTGTCATTTGAGTAATCTTGACCTAAACATCTGTATGAAACTGGTCTATAGAATGTTGTGATATGAACAGTTAGCTATCAAAAGTGTTAGCCCATTAGGTTTTATGAGAAACTTGTCATTTTGTTACATTATAAAAATAATAGCCATTTGAAAACAATGCAAAATAAAGTCAAAACACACAGTAATACGTTCATATAGTTAGTTTTTTCTAATGTAATTTTTCACTTTTTCCTTCACTAATGCTATTTACCTTACTATAACACAAATGCCCTTGTCCCTTAAGTGACAGTGTCATTCATGGGTTTCAGATACCTATTTATAGAACTCAACAGTCACGCCTACTTTGAAGTTTGTTCTCGTTCCGGCAAAAAAAATGAGTCATTATTTTGGCATTGAGATAATTCTTTCAATTTCTTTCTTTTTTTTTTTTTAATTAAAGGCGTGTCAAAGACAAACCTCTGGTAGTCATGTTATGGCTACATAATGCTGATGCTTTAAGTCCAAAAAAAAAAAAAACACTTCTAAATAACTTCTAATAACATTGAAGCTCTTTTGCTCATTATTTACAACATATTCGATTAGTTGAAGTAGCTAATTTCCTAGATGTAAATTTATAAACTTATCTTTCCACTTTAGTGTATGCTATAAAAATATTAGACCACTGTGTAAGTCTGAAAGCAATCTAATTTTCTGTTGGTTAAAATGTTTTCAAAGACATTAAGACAAAAAAAAGTACGTGGATATTCCATGTGCTTAAGATTGTGACAGCTAGAAGGAAGTATTGGACCTATTTTAGGTATGCGTGTGAAAATCAGCGACCCCATCTTAATTTACTTCCAGAATCAAGTGATGAGCCGTACTAATAGCGTGAAATTTGACTCTAATGTACATATGAATCAGCATTTATCACCTAAACAAAGTAAGATTAACAGATGCGAAATACTAAGCTTGGCCACTATTCAAAGGTATTCACTTGTTTAATAATGTATCTCTTTTGACGTTTAATACGCTTGCAGCAAACATGATGGATTCTTATGGTAAAAGACTTTTTATCTTGGTGATTTTTACAGACTCCCTTTCAAAGCTAATAATCTTTGAATTGATAATTGCTATGACTGGTATGTCACTCTCAAACCCATGGATAGTAGTAATAGCATTGATATTGACATTTTAGTGAATTTGGAAAATAAACCAACCTTTATCCTTTGTCAAAGATGTTATTTGAACTTGTTTAGCCATAAACATGGCAATGTTTACTATGCAGCCTGTATTTACCATCCAATTACGTCAGAAATGCCACACTTATTTGTGGAGGTGGATTTAACAACAGTAGCAGCTGTTACTCTAGAATTCCTGAAATGTCTACTGACTTTTAACTCCTACATGGCCATCAACTTTGACCCCACGCCTAGAAAAGTCTTGCCATGTTGGAGTCCAATTAGAGACAAACTGTACATAACAAGAAGGAGGAAAAAAATACAATGAACGATGTCAGCTCTTGGTGGGAAAAGTCCAATTAAGTGACAAGTTGGAAGACGAGCAGAATTAATGAACTGCACCGCATACTTCATCTAAGCAATTAGAGCAGAGAAATAATTTGGTGATTGCAACTCACACGTCATGCTTTCTAATTATGTTTACAGTGACGACTGAAAATAAAATAAAAAACATTGTATGTGTGTTTTGTCTGACAGTTCGTGATAATGAGTGCAACAGATAAACAATGGATGTGTGAGACAAGACATAAATTACAGCTATGATTCCTTTTTAGGCCTGACGCAGTGTTTACAACTGGTCTGTCAATGCTCAAGCACAACTGTGACTAATTTGAAAAGAGTTTTAGTATATGTAACCAAACCAGTCCGGTTTGTAATTTCATAATCGTTCCTTTTTTTAATTCTAGATCATTGGTTGTGAATCACTAGTCATTAGGGATAGAACAAGACGAGACAAGACACGAGATTGGGTTCACGAGAAAAGATTTTGACATCATTTACTGTAAGAAATGTCAGTGTAAAATAACGCTAACTTGCTGGCAGCTGAGTTGCCAGCAAGATATGGTTTATCTATACTAGTATACTGTTTCTTCATCTGACAGTAAATTACTGTATTTACTGTGTTTAAGAAGAAGCTTTATGTTATTTACCAGTGCACGCTTCTGTTCTTGTGACAATTGTGGCATCCAAGTTTTTATATTATTATTTTTTTGGTATGTTTTTGTAGTAGAATGCTGCTACTACAAACTTTAGTAGTTTGTAGTAGCAGCATCAAAATCAGATCACCCAGCTTTGGAACTAAGGCTTCTCAAAAAGTCTAACTGACTAGCATGGTTTTTTGTGAGTGTCTATATCTAATGTAATTTCACGAAAATATTTTCATCATGTGCACAAACTAGTGACAATTGATCTTGTGGCACGAGATCTTGTCCCATCCCCTCTACTCATTGTAGTAATTTGTGCTGTAATTGATATTTTAGTTAAGTCAGGCTTTAGTTGTTGTAAACTAATAAACATTTTATATTTCAACCAGCAAGTACTTTGTAAATGCAGCACTTTGTGTCAAAATCAAACCGTGTACTGTCTGATTGTAATAGTTACGGTAAGTATTTTATTTCTCATTGACAGCCAAAAGCAAGGTTCTAATTGGCTGAGCTTGGGTGGTTCACCCCAGTTCTCATTTTGCTGTCTGTCTAAAGATGTTCTTAAATTAGTGCAAGAATATAAAGACAGATTTACAGTAAATACATACTTTCTATTTTGCAGCGTGAAGTCGGGTACCCCAACTTTAAAGGAGACCTATTGTGTTTTTCCAACTATTTAGTAAGAAACTAGAACATATAGAGATCAGTAATTTACCTTTTGTTCATTGTAAAACACAAAAATCAACTAAAACAGTTTGAAAATAGAAACAGCTCTATTGACTTCCTGTTCAAAACTGGAGAACTGATAAGCCCAGCCTCTTCATTTTAAAATTTTATTGTAAGAAGCAACAATTTTAAATAACTAATTATTATTGTTGGAAAGTGGTTATGTGACTGTTTTGAACCATATATTCTTCACTTTGAGTATTATTCTTTTGAATTATTACAAGTAAATACAGGCAAGTGGGAGGGGATAGGTGGTAGGTGAGAACAGGGATTTTCTGAGCAGTTGAGCTTCAGCTGAAGAACAATACAAGATTACTCCAACATGTATGAATCAATTCAAATATAACTTTGAGTAAACTAATGGTGAAGGGGGGCCATTATAACAAGGTTAAAATACATTTTACATAAAAGGATGAGTTTGAAAACCAAAAAAAGTTCTGTGTTCTTGTTACCTGTGAGAGCGACTTCCTGAGAGAGGTAATCTGGTCAGTCTGCTCCTGATTTGCCAGAATCTGCTTGATCTTTTCCTTCTCAATGGCCACTGTGTTAAAGGCTGACTTCAAAAGAGAGTGCACTGGAAGGAAAGCACACATATTCAATATTTTATAAACTTTGCAGAATGCACTTTATAGGACATTTCTTAAAAGCTAAGATGAAGCCTCACATCAAGATTCCATCGAAAATATTTAAACCAATCTAATTAAATTTTACTTTGCTCCGATTCCACAACTCAGACACACTGGCCGCTGTGCAGACCTTTTTGGGCGATGGTGCAGAACTCCTCCTGTAGCTTAATGTAGTCACTGGTGTAGTCGACACTCTCCGTCAATCGCGTCGCAGGGGGCTGGTAGTCTGCGAGCTCGGCACAGAGATTAGGGTTGGATGAATGGAGGCGGACAGGGGACATACTGCGGACAGAGGGACCTGGAGACAAGATGGTGTCCACAAAATTTAGTTAATTAGTTCTCACATTACAAACATCAGGATTTTTGATTTCCTACATTCATTACCAACTGTAGTTTTCTCTAATCTCAGCAAGGCTATAAAAAAGCCAGTTGGCCAATTAGTGCGACTGCTGCATATCAGTTGGGAAAATATTAGCTAACAGTTGTCTTTGATGTACTTTTAAGGGCACGTCAAAGACAGGCGGTAAATGAGAAATGTTTTAAAATGTTTAAGGGGCTGACTGTGCCTATTTCAAATTTTGTCTTAAAGTTTCATTTTGTCTTGTATTTCAGACAAACCTGTTTACAGTTTAATGCGTGTCAGTTATGGATTATATCATTATTTAGTATGTATCTGCTGCTCAACGTCAACCACAATTTAAAGGAAAAACTGAAACAAATTAGTCTAACTATAATAAACTCCGTGAAATGTAAAATCTTTAATGAATAATGTATTGGTGAAACATGTGGTTGAAACTGCCATATACACTTTAAACCCCTCTTTTCGAATGATGAGTGAAGCAGCAATGAATATGAGTGCTACAACTGTAGGTTGATGGTGAAATAAACATTTCTATGTGAGCAAAGCCGCATTTTCATATAAGCCAGCAGTAGAGCAACATCATTAAGGAACAAATAGGAATAAATGAAACAACAGAAATATATTCAGCCTTCCTTGCCTCAGTACAAACAAGCTCATCTATGGCTACATACTGTAGTTACAATAAAAAATGGAGGCCATAACTACACACCAGAATCAACTACAACAAAACAAGAGTTATGTGAATGTTTGTGGGTGACAAGGCGAGTACCTGCAGCAGGAATTTTGCATCTTTGCCGACACTTTTTGTTCTCCATCTTCTGTTCATGCGTTTTTCTTTCTTAGACAATTCTACACAATTGGTCTAAGAGGCACACATCGACACACAACACAGTGATTACAGTGAAATGACTTCCTCGCACAAGTTGCAGCAAAAAGCAAATTATAGTGGTGAGCAGGGATTTGGGGCAACATAAGCAGTGCAAAATACAAAGCAAAATGGCTGATCAATTATGGTACATACTGTGTGAGTGGTTTCAAGTGATTTCAGGCAGCACTACACCCACACAGTTACACAATGTATTGTTATAATATAAACTTTATATTCAGCAAGAACATCGTCAGCATGTGGCAATTATTTTACACTGGGTAAATTATTACCTGCATCTCAGTGAAATTAGGAGCTGACTGGGTTCTTTGTAGTATCTCCAGACTTTGTAATAGTCGACTCAAATCAGTCAGGCTGGACTGGCATCGGTCAAGCTCTAAAAATTACATTAACAAAGACAGAAAAGTGTCACCAAATAAATGTCATTACTACATAAAAACCACAAAAGCCTGTGGTATTATGTAATCCACTATCTGTTTAATCTATTAGCTTCATATGGCATTTACCCTCTGCACACTTGTCCATCTCCTCAGACTCCTGAAGCCACACCGCCACCTTGCTCTGGCCGTTGCTGTAGGAGGCTGGCAGGCTGCTGTTGCTGCTGTTACTGGGAGCAACTGGTTGCCATGGCAGACTGCTGGGTTTTGACTGCTATAATTAAAGCAGATTAATTTATATATTTAATAAATGTGCTTTTCAGATTTTTCCCTCATATTTTTTTAAGTTTGGCCAGTAGACTTTAGAGAACTCGTAAAGAGAAATAGGAATGAATGAAGAAAAAACATCTAATATACAAGGCTGTCACAAACACCTTAGGGCCTACTGACAAATAATTAAAAGAACTATGGTTTCCCAGTTTTTTACCAGCTGCAGAATCCAATAAAGAATCAATATGACTAACTTTTACTTAATAAATCGCTGTTGACTACTTTAATAGACTTAAACTTGTTAAGTTATACATTGAAAACAAGCACTAATTCATTTTTTTTTGCATTCAAATAGAGACGCCGTGTGAGTCTTCTGGAGGTAATGCTCATCAGGCAGGTGAGTTCAGATAGAACTGATCACCTCCAATAATCTAGGCTCAAAGTCCCAGTCCCAGTGGACATCTTTACCTGAGAGGTTTCAGCTTTAGTGTTTCACAAACTTGAGAAGGATTTAGTCCTGACAAACAAGCCATTCTGTTATCCGAATGATCTGGATCCAATTACAGCCTGATCACAATGTCCTTAACATACAAATCAGGAACTACAGCAAGGTCAATAAAGGGAAGGCAAAAAAAAAAAAAAAAATCGGCGTTCATAGTGTGAGCTTTTTGTATTCTCATCAGTGATATTTTAGTCTGTCCCAGTTTCTAATTAAAAACGAACTCCCATGATAAACCCATAGTGAATGAGATATTCCGCTCAAGGCAAATTTCATAATGAACATTTTGCTTCTACCCCAAATTTTCCTTTGAAGTCTGTGAAGAAAGCTAAATTAAATTTAGCAGTGGGATTAACGCAAGAGCTCACCTTGGCCTCATATCCCAGTGTGGGTACATTTTGGGGAGACTCGATGGCAGTTGAAGGAGGAAACGTCCTCATTGTGGCCTCTCGAGGAGATCGCACAATCTCATTTTGTCGGTAAAGCCGGTGGTGACGTAACTTGGCCACCCAGGCATCGAAAATGTCTTGAGATTTGACCTGCAGTGAAACAGGGACAAGAAAATAAGTGACGTATGTGATGTTGTTTAACAAAGCTGAGGTGACACAGTATTGATCCATGTTACCTTCAAGTGATAGATATGCTCCTCTGTGTCCAGGTCAATACGCCGACTTCTCTTTTTAATAGACATGACGGAGAGACCCACATCAATGCTGCCGTGGAGTTTGCCTTTCTGGATCTAAGAAACAATGGCTATGAGCACTGTCTAAACTAAGAAAACAACTTAACAAGAATTAAAAGCTTGCTATTAACCATATCTGAAATTTTTGTTGTGTTTTTGCTGACAGCTGCATATAGTTTGTGTGAGTATGTGTATGCATATGCAAATTTATTAGTGATGCTATATAATTACAACATGGGCTAACTCTCTGCTATTGTGCTGAATGTGATTGTACAATGTCCAAATAAATAAATAAATAATAAATAATCTAAGTGAGTATTAATAACGAGCAGCAAGATTATTCGAAATCAAATCTAAGACACAATTTGAATAATTACAAATAACAAGCACTGCACTTACTACCATAAAATTCTCTATAAAAAGACATTTATTTTTCTTTCTGCTGCTAAGACCTCACATATTGCATGGTAAATAAATTGTAGTGCATGTGATTTTTGTATTATTCTCTATTTAAGTCTTAAAAGACAATTATGATGTATAAATGACTTTGTTCTTGTCTTTAAAACCTGATCTTAAGTATTTGTCTGACAGCCATGTGTTTCCCCACGTTAGAAATCTACTGGCAGCAAATTAAATTACAAAAAGGAAATAATCAAGCCGATCTTGTCTGAAATGCCAATGCTCCAGAAATATCAAAAACGGATGATTTATGGACCTAAAACAGAACAAGATCTCAGAGATCAACTTATTACATCACAATCTTAAAAAAACCTGATCATTATTTTCTGAGGCTCAGAGGGTACACACTGTCTGTGTATCTCACAGACAGTGTTCTGATGTGGAAGCAAAGGTTAATACGTCTGGACACTGACGTAGACCTCTGGTTTAAAATGTGGACTGTGATTTTAATCCTACTACCGGTAATCTAATCACAGTCGCACTGTTCACGAACAAATAAATAAACTAAAAATAATCAATATTATGATTAAAATGCAAACATATCTTCTGTACAGGGATAAAATACACACACATTGAATGTGTGTGTCAGGCTTTTGTGTTTTGTTTTGTTTTGTTTGTGTGTTGATTTGTAAAGCATCTTTGATTCTTTTATCAAAGCTTAAATTGGACTAAATTAACGATGATGATGCAAATATCTGAACTCTGACTTCCCATATACAACACTCTGAACAGTGCCTGCTGCTGACTTACATCAAGAGGTGACTTGGAGTACTTCAGGATGCCATTGTCCAGAACAAAGAAACGCTGTAAAGAAGAAAATCAATTATATATATATTATATCAAATAAAATAAAATCTTATATATATATATATATATATATATATATATATATATATATACATATCTTTTTTGTACAGTTGTACAGTAGCAACAGTTTTTGTGTCACTGCCAATGTTGTTACCTTGTGCCAGCCTTTCAGCGGCCATTTGCGCTTCTTCAACATAAAACCTTCATGTTTATCAGGCCTCAGGACGTTGCTCTGGCCAATCTTGAGCCCCTCAATGATCTCCCAGCTGTCTGCTTCCTAAAAGATATAAGACATTGAACACACTAATGTAAAGTTTAGACTTTTACTGTGACAAAACAAAAACTACTACATTCAGCATTTTCTGGTCTCTCAAGATTTCAACTCCACTGAAGTTTGCCTGACCCAACTGAAGTGAAGCTCATGGAGTCTAGAGATCAGGGGGTTATGACAGGTATGAAACTACAAAACAGTAAACTTTGGTGATAAGAGCTGTATGCCCTTCTCCACATACTTTCAGACAGAAAACAGTGCCTGCTTTTCCAAGCTCAGACTTTTAAGTCAGTCTTAAGACAGAGATAACACAAAAGTTTTCAGTCTAAAAAGAAGATTTGTGTGGAGTTGCCGAATGTTTAATGTCAGCCACATCTGCTTGCTTTGAGTTCATGAGGGGAAACCTCATCTCTGAATCTCTGGATCTCTGAACTCTTCTGCACTGAGGCGAGTGTTCTATCTGCTTTCAGTCACAGTGGTGCCACCCATAATGTACATGATATATGATTTTGAAATATATATATATTTAGTTAAAATGTTTTATGCTAACTAGCTTTTTCTACAATAGCAAATCAAATTATGGCTTTGACATTTGTTCTAAAATTGTATATCTCTGAGTCCTGTGTAATCATTGCTAGTCATTCTAAAATAGAACCATAGTAATGTCGGTTTAATGTCTACTACATCCTCAACCAACTGTATAGCTGATGTTAACACAAATACAGTACATACTAATACAGTACCAGTGCCACAATTACAATCCTGTCCATGTGACCTCAATGCTAGGCTACAGCAGAGAGACAAAGCTTCACACACTCAATATCACACAACTCATCTTGCACAACATTTATTAAAAAGCAGGTTGTATGTTTAATGTAATGCATCAGCTATATTTTTCTTTCACGGTCAGTCTGCACTAATCATATCAGCTGCTTCATGCATGGAAGCTCATATTCAATACAACCAGTAAAAAAAAAAAAGGTCAATTTATGACATGGTGTCAAACAGATACAGATACCAATGTTTTTACTTGCAGTGTCTTTTTTTTTTCAAGTCAACTTTGTTTTTAGTTTTTAGTGAAGCAATCCAGCATTAAAAACATGTCGTTTGTTAACAATCTCTGTAATCTGGATTTAGTTAAAAGGCAGTAAAGTATACTTCACTAGAGCTTAGGTTTAGTCCTGTTCAAGTCCAGGCCATATAAATTGTATTTGATATAGTTTGACTACTGCTTTTGCTTTTCATTTTTTGCAAATTGCAAATAGAAAAAGGCATTCTGCTAGTATTATTATATAGTGATCAATATTTCACTAAGCAACATGCTCCACTCCTCAAATATTGTGGTTTGGTAAAAAGCTCATAAGAAGCTTGCGTCTCACTACAGATCAATATACAGCGTATTACACAAACCCACAGCTCCATTTGAGTTGATGGTGACTGCTCTTTGATCCTCAACACAAAGCCAGAAGAATTTCAAAGTGAACATGTTGATCTCGCAGAGAATTTGCTCCATCTGAGTTTCTAACATTTAGCACACGTTATGTCTTTATGAGTCTATGAAGTGGATGTCTGCTACTGACGTCTTCAACAACAGGAAAAACATTTGTACCAGAGCAGAAAAAACTAGGAAATTAGCCACAGCGCATTTAACTTTAAAGCCCCCATGATTGGAACAACATACTTCTGTTTTTGAAAACTTTAATCTACTTATTTTCCTTCATATTTATGTAAGGAATAATTTACCTAAAATGAAAGTTTAATCCTAACCGAGGATTTACTTTCAAAGAGCTCTAATTAAGTTAATATATGCAAGTGTGAATGTTGTTGATTTTGAATTACATTTTTTCATTTGTATTTTGTTATGTTGAGGATCCTCTCGCAAACAACTTATTACATCTCAAGGGGATAACCTTTTTTTGAATAAATACTTCTAAATGTGAAAGCTCCGCTCAGCGCCACTCAGCAGGACATGACACTGAATCAAGCTGTCGCAGGTACAGTCTGACTGAGCAGGAAGGAGCATACCTTAGGCTAAATCATCACTATAAATATCTGCTTCTATTATGTTGCCACACTCGTAGTTTATATAAGAGACCTTACAGATGGAGAATTAGGATATTTCACTGCATAAGCCTAGCACTGCAAAGTCTCTATTGATCACATAGTCAATGACTGCCACACTCAATAAATACTGTACAGTGCATACTCGAGCTATGTAGATCAAAGATGAGGAGAATAAAAGCATCGTTGCACTGGCAGTAATCAGCTAGAGCAAAGAGAGGGCTTAATGATAAATGTGGGTGATAAAAATGTGTCTCTATTTTACGGCCTGTTTGTTAATACAGCCTGCTGAAAATGCTTATCAAGCAATGACAACATAATTAGTGAGGTATAATTACCATATAGTTATACAAATGCAGAGAGTTGAAAAGATTTGGAACAGGTTTGGAACATTAGGTACAACTGTAACCCTTTTAGTGCTTTTACATATTCCAATAATTCTATCTGCTTCATTCTGCACATGGCCTTTCCCTCTGTTTGTCAGTACAATTAGGCTGTAGCAGCTCAAAGGCACAGAGGGAAAGTGGAGAGGATGAATTTGACTGCAGTGTGAGGCTGGCTCAGCAGTTAAGCTCAGAGAAGGAGGAGGTCTGACACATGGATGAGGAGTTAACACCATGAGTGAGAAGCAGTGTCTCTAATGCAGCTCCTCCAGATCTGCTCTGTGAGCCCATGTGGGGGAGAGGTCACCACTGACTCAGCACGACAGGATAGTACAAACAGAGATCCAAATACAGGTAATCTGACAAAATGATGGCACAACACCAAGACAGGACACAGTAGCCTCGCTGACAGCAGACTTGCTCCAGCTCTGAATATCCTGTTACTGTAGCTTCAATTACTTAATATCATCATCATCATCATCATCATCATCATCATCATCATTATATATTTGTATTTTAATGCTTGCCATAAGTGTTAATGTTAATTAGTTCCTCAATAAGAAAAACTGTTAGTGAGTAAATCAACTTAGTATTCTAGAAGCATAAAGCTTTGCTTTAAAGTGATCATGGTCATACATACACTGTGTAATATTTGCACAAACCCTAAACTACAACAATCAGCACATGACTCAAGTGTGGCAAACAGGTCTCGCTAGAGTGTCAGAGAATTCTGCTTAGCACAGGTTCGATGCCAGACATAATCAACAAAGTAATGTGTCGACCAAGCAACAGTAGCTGTGTGAGCCGAAGCTTTCTGTATGTGTTGCCTCTAATTGCTCTCATGAGAGAGAACAGCAGCTGTCAGCACAGGGGGGAAAGTCACATGTTTGACCATTTGGGTCTGATAAAACAAAACATACAGCCAACAACATTGTGTAAGATGATTCTTATAGTAAATAGTTAGAGTTAGATATTGTATGGATGAAGTCAGTGTTCCTTACAGGTTTTCTAAGACACTATGGTGGCAACAGCAATATCTCATAAAGGGGTCCAGAATAAGCACTTGGCGTGGTTTTACTGGTGCGCCTAACTTTTTCTATTAGGTGCTCCATTTTTTTTACATTATATCTTGTTTATGAGTGTTTATTTTAAATTATATTCACAACTTCCTACCTATTGAAAACTCAACAAAGTTTTACCACTTCAGTGGTGGTGAAAATATCAGAGTGGGTCAGTTTGTTGTACATTTAAAGAACACTAAGAAGATTTTTTGGTGGCAAGCTTGTTGCCTGCTTCTTATTGAGTTAAGAATGCTTCTCTAACTTATCTATCTGCATGGAGAGAAAAATGTTCAGTGTGGAAGTAGCTCAACACCGAAAATACATATTCAGAATACTGTGTGTATGTGTATTTATTTACAGTTACTTTTTTCATTTGGAAGCATTCAGAATACAGTTCCCTTATTAATATCTAAAAAATGCATTTTACACACAAAAAACAGCTCTAATTATGAGTGCTCATTTTTTAATTACTGATAAATATTTTCTTAATATTTTCCTATAAACAATAGAGTGTGAACCACAAATGAACACTATATAAATATGCATCTCAGTGTGAGAGTATTCCAAGTATTTGGAATGCAATACTCTGTCTTCACTAAGTAAAGGAATGCAATACAAATTATACCTTAGTGCAAGTTTTTTTTGTATTCTGTATCTAAATACATGTTCAAAGTATTCTTACCCAACACTGAGCATGTGACACAATTAAGCCAAGAGGTCTAAAACTATCAGCAAAGTCCAAGAAAAACAATTATTAACAAAAGTAAGATTTTTTTTTAATTCCTATACCTTGAGGACCTAACCTGGCCAGCCAGATGGTTTATCTCGCGGTATTTGTGAATTCACAAACACGAGATAAACCATCTGGCCTTCGTCTGGCTTGATTGGTTTGAGAGTCCGAAACGGCCGTGGTTCGGCCCAATCACATTGTAGCAGGGCGGGCTAACACGGGCCGTTAGCTCCCCGATGCTGCAGCCGAGTCTGATTCAAGCTAAATAAAGACGGCGGCTCCCGTGGATGTACGTGTTTCTGCTGCTTTTGATGCAGTTTCAGCAGAAATACGGAGTAATTTCTTTTTGAAAGAAGAGAGGCATGTGTGACACGTACTGTTCTATCCCAATCGGACATTGGATACACCATTACGAGTTGTTGCTGTGATTGGCTAGCTCAAATAAGGTAGGCCCCACACCCAATCAGCTCGAAGTATTTCACTAAACGCCCCAGCTTTTCTCGAACGCTTTCAGCGAGTCAAGTCCCAGATGGATATAGTGAGAACTCAGATAGGAGTTCAACACATATCCATCTGGCGTGAGCCAGGTTATTGAGGACCTTCAAGTTGAAAGCAATTATAGACTTTTGTGAAATGCAATTTAAACACGTTCATTTAACATGTTTAATTTAAAATATAAACCTGACTAAAAATATGTTTTGTACTATAATTTTTTCCCTATTGAGCTCACCTGAATACAAGCCGCACCACCTAAATTTAAATAAGAAAAATTCAAAGCTTATGAAAAAAGTAGCGGCTTATAGTCCAGAAATTACGGTATTTTAATGTTTTTGTCAGCCTGAAAAAATACAATAAAAATGTATGTTTTTGTTCAGAAAGAACACAAATAAATTATCTTGAGCCTTGGAAGAGGCCTTTTCCCGCTTGTTTCAATGGAAATGTTGCTTCTTTAGGTTTAAAATTCCTTAGCAAGGCATCAAGCTGATGAAAATCCACGAATGGTCCACGAATGGTCCAAAAAGTTTTTTTTAACTCCCTGTATTAATGGGATTAATAAGATGATTTTCCATCAAATTAACTTTAAATACATTGTTGCAGCTCTAATGAAATTTAATCTGTAAATTAAAAAACAAAGAAATATCTAGTGGAGGGGGCATAATGACATGAAAATGAAATTTATTACTCTGAATTTCACAAATCTATTCTCGCCTTACCTTCAGCGTGATCAAACATGACCTGGATATTTCACAGGTTGACCAATCTGCTGCATCATGACACAGAAGCAGCTGCATCCACCCGAGTTAGATCCCAATTAAATATTAATGAATCCCAAACCTTGCCAACGTATCTTTAGCCTCTGATCAGCAGGTGTGTGAAACTAAATGGAAGCTGCTAGGAAAAGCTGTGCCTGTTAATATCTAAGCAGCTTTGGTCAGCCCAGGACTTCATTAAAATGAGATGAAAGCGGTTTACAAGCTTAAGAGCCTACAAGATGAAACTTGACAAATGGTAAAGAAATGTGCAAATATGTGGTATTTAGAGAAATATACGTGAATATAAAAAGATTCATACAAGCGGGATGGTTAGATTAAATTGGATCTGTTTTGCAGTAGTGTTCAGTTCCCGTGGCGACTTCCAGAGAGTGCCACATGTTCAGCGGAGAGATGCTCATGAAATATTAATGCAGCGTGTCCGACGGAAAAGCTATGATGTCAGAGATTCCAGTAGCAGTGTCCTGTTTCTGCAGCCATGGTGACGCAGCGGCTCGGCGGAGTAAAGTAAGAGAGGGGCTCCGACCGTTTGGATCACATTCAGTTTAAGTGCTTGGCCTGTGAACTGTGAAATAGAGGGGTGTCTTGGCCAATAAAAGTCTTTCATTTACACATCACACACAGGGCCTTATTTATCAAGCCAGGAGTGAAATTGCTGGTATAAACTGAATAAAAATTAAACTCTTATTTGTCAGCGTCTTGCACTCAGTTTTCTATTGGCATGGCAGCAGCACACATAACACACAAAACACATACAATTTTGCATTTATATTGTCTGTGTGAGACAAAAATGTGCTGTGTTAAGGTTTTGCCTACACTTAAGAGACCCTCCGCTAGGTATGCACTGTAATAGGGCTATAGATCTTAATCAATTTATCAGTCGGTCGATGAAGTCTTAGTCAACCAAACTAACAGCAAGTAACAGCCATTGTCATTGTCAACTAACAGCAAAAGATCTAGGACAGAGTCATAGGTCTAATCTGGTTTTTAGACACGATAACACTGTTTTCTAGTTGTTTTCTGTAGAATAATTGTTTTGGCTTGGACTCTATTGCATTTCTAATTTTTGAAGTTTCAGTTTTAAGCCAGGGGTGTCAAACTCAAATGGAGCTGTGGCCAAATCAAGAGTTCATCAGTGTTATATATAATATAGGTCCTTCTGTGTAAAGATTTTTCTTTTTCACAAGTAACGGTATTTGTATGTATACTATACCTATATTAAATTTAAAATTGAAAGCAAGGACCACACATTATACATTATTTTAAATTAAATTAGTGTTGTAAAAAAACAGATGTTACCAGTACCAGTAACTAACTGTATAATAAAAATATATATTTGGGCTCTGTACACACTGCACAGCAAGTGCTGACTTGCTTCCTGTCTCTCACAGCTAATGCTAACCTTATCTTATGTAAAATATATAACAAAAGCAACCAAGTAAAACTCATAGGGAAGACGCTGCAATTGCTTATGTTGTTAAATTACTTTGTTGTTTTTTATTTAATTACGATGCCTGAAAATGGCTTTACTGTCTTGAGGACCAAAATCAGAAAATCTTTATGGAGTTCAATAGCCACGCACATCAAAGATCGCGGAGGTACCACTACTAAGATTCTCTGTCATTTTTGTTATAGGTAGTTTAAAATTTAGTTTTAATTTAAATAATTCTAAAATAATAAAAATTAAAATATACTCATCACTCATCAAATAGTTGATTAACCCAAAGGAAGCTTTTTGACACTTTTTAAAAATCTTTAGGGGAATTTATAATTGGAAACCAATATTGTCGCTGACATTCACCAGTAGCTCACTGTCCTGTCTGATCTTTTGAGTGCAGCTTACAAAAAAACATAATCCAGTGATAGCACTGGACAGGAAATAGCTATAGCTGCGTGCAAACACAAAGTCCACTGTAATATGTTGGTTCTGGAAGTAAATATTCAATTTATTTCCACCCATAGGTTTATTGGGGGGAAGTAAATACATACTGTAATTTCTGCCATATTGAGCGCACCTGAATATAAGCCGACCCACTAGATTTAAATAAGTTAAATAATAAAATACATATATAGGCCGCACTTGTTAATAGTAAGTCTATGAGAATCTCCAATTTTGCTGCATTGCCGTATAAGCCGCAGTGTTCAAAACTCGTGAAAAAAGTAGCGGCTTATAATCCAGAAATTACGGTACTTGTCTTGAGGCTATCTAATAAGTGACAATTTTATAAAAAAATTGATTCAGAGATGTTACATACCGCCAAGTTCCTAAAAAATTTTATTGAATGTTAAAATTTACATGTGCATTTACTGCATTATGGACACATTAGTTACCACCAGTTGACTAACCTCTGGCCTTTTTCTAAATCCTTACAGAGAATACGAGTAAGGAAAAATATGTTTGAATTTGAAAAGATAAAATAAGTTTTCTGTATTCTGATCAATAAAAAAGTATCTAATGTGAACTAGTGTGAGCTTTGAAAGTTTACCTTATATCACCCTTTGGATGTCACGGCTCTATTGTTACAGTCATTCAAAGTGCATCTGTCTTCTGGATGTAACTGTATAGACGTACCTGCCGGCTGTCCCGCTGGGAGGAGGAGGATGATGAAGCGCTGCTCTTGTGCACCGGGGTGGAGGTCTTGAGAGGCGTAGAGCTCCGGTCTTCTGAGCTGAGACCACGGCTGTGAGACAGGCGCTGCTGGGGCGGCTGGCACTGCTGGTAATGGACATGGTGGGCTTTGGGTGGGTCTTTGGGTGTCCCTCAGCACTCAGCCTGGCTTCGAAGCATCCTCTGGGCAGCACACTTTCTTCTACTCACTGCTCACTCCTCATCTGAAAAGCACACAACCGGGGGTTGTAATGGGTTTTCTATTTGAAATTTTAGATATTTGTTACGCTACATTTGTTAGATATTAATTACAGTCTCAATATTATTGAAAACAAACTAAATAAGTAATATTATTTAACACTGCTAAGAGTAAATTAAATTGTAAGTGCTTTTCATTTGGCCACTGGCATATTAAAGGTGGGGTAGCTGCTTTTCACAATGCAAACACAATTTAGGTTTTAAATCCGACTATTTCCTCTCCTAATTCCTTTGACACAATTAATATCGACATGTATTCATTTTTATATATATTTATTATAGACTTTTTAGAGGAAATAAAAAAGTTAGTTACCCCAACTTTAACTTCACTAAATGTTTCACAAAGGTTGGTATCTGTTTGTCAATAAAAAGGGAAACTGTAACTACTTCTTACAAGCCAAGCCATTGAGTTTGAAATCCAATGCACATATTTGTATAGAACAATTACAAAAATACTAGTTCTAACAAATTAAATAGTTTATATTGACCATTTTTAAATGGAAACGCCAAACATTTATTACTGAAAAGAGAGAGAATTGTATTGTGGGCCCCAGTCGAACCTATATGAACTCTAGACTCAAGAACTGCTGGTTTATAACGAGAGTTACAGAGGTAAGTTGGTAACACTAAACTTATTTGTATTAGTACAAATTTAAAATGTACGCGATATATTTATTAATTACATCGTTAAAGTTAACTCTTTTTTCTAAGCCTACAGCCTGCTTATTAGACAGTGACTTTTGCAGCCTAAAACAAAATTATAAATCCTATTCATAACATTATTTTATCATAGTTCATATTCATTTATGATAGTTCATATCATAGTATCATCAGGTAAACAGAATTGATAGATTTTCTTTTTAACTATGACCAACTGGTATTTTCATCAGTTTTATTAGCTCTATTTACAAAGGAATAAAATATATCAATATTTATGATATGGTCAAATTTATTTCTTGACTATAAAAATATCTCACTATATAATATATTGTTATAACAATATTTTGTTATTATATATCAATGATAAATTAATGGATAAAAGTTTATTAAGGCTTTGTAACTATCTCTGTTAGTTGGGGTATTAATTACTAGCCTTAAGAATCTTTTCATCCATTAATTTGGCATCTGTTCATAAGGAATTAAGCCTTCACAATGTATGCTTTATTAAGGCTAATTAAAGTGTAAGTGTTAGCATTAAAGTAAATAAAAACTTACTATTGCTGATTATGGCGTCAATAATCGTGAACGATCCAAGCTCATCTTTGTAAAGTTTGAAATTTGATATAATAACATTGTGATGCTAGCTTCTATTGATCAAATGCTCTGGCAAACTGCTTTTCTGACTCTGACCCTCGCCTCAATGTGAAGCTGTATGTAAGCCTTGAATAGCCAATTGTTCAGAGGTGTGTGAAAAGTTAAGTAAGTCCAACACTATGGTGCCCTCCTCCCTTTTATCATTCACATTGGCTTGTCAGTGATCAAACTGTCTCACTTATTATTCAGAAACGCATCTGATCTCAGTCCTTCAGGAATGCCCTTCATAAATTGCAACTTTAAAGTGTCTTCTTTAAATACCTTCTAAGCCGATGGATACATTTATCACAAGAGCCACCTAGCACAGTCATAGACTTCCACTACACAATTACCACAGTTACACCATGCTCGAAATATACTCAAACATAGGCCTGTACTTTAAACAAACATACTACAGAACAGAACAGAATAGATTTTTTATGTATATTAAATTATTTTATTAACTTTGTACATACACAAATGTGAACTCGATCAATATGGGTTTTTCTTTAGCTTATATCAATTTTTAAACATTTCTGTCAACTAATGCTGACTTTCGAGGCCAATTTAGTTATTTTAGAAAAAGTATAACAACAAAAAAAGAGTTAATCCTAAATTATAACTAAGAGCTGAGCAGGGCATCATACTGTACAACATGCCATTGCAGCCACAAGCTCTCTTTGTATTAAAGCACATGAGTTTATACTGACACCAAACAAGCACTAATCAAAGCTTTTGGTACAGCCAAAGTCATAGAACAAGACAAAAACTTCACTTAAAGACATGTTAATTATAAAATCAAAGTTGCATACTTAGGAATGGAGAAAGATAGAATCTAAATATTGTCCCAAAATATTAGTTGGTCGATACATCAGTCTACTTCTAATATGAACATAAACAACCAACTGGAAGTTCAAACCTTCACAGCATCAAAGCTAATGCTGTTTACAGACAGACGCAGAAAAAACTTTATCTGTATAATAAAAAACTTCAATTAATCCTGCTATTTGTAACTGTTTTACAATCTTTGAGTAGACTTAATTAATACTTCCCTAATAAAAAGGAATCGCTCACCCCCACAACACCATGTAGAAGTGTACGTGCAGCAGGATGTTTTTTTCTTGTGCTCCTGTAGGTGCTGTAAGGAGCTACTCACACCATAATCTATAATTCAAGTTCTCACATCATCATCATGGCTGGCCTGTCTTAAGCCAACCAAAGCCAGCCAGGATATAAGCTGCTAAGCCCAGTGTCCAATATTAGACTCACTCCTTGACCTAATAAGGAAACAAATGCCGTCACCATAGCTTGCATATTTGAAAAATGTATTTTTTTTTCTAATGCACAGTTTAAACCATTGAAAGAAACAGAACAATACCAGAACATATAAAATAATTACTATTATTTTCAAGAATATTTCAGTTTTGAGAACAGTTTTGTAACTTTTTAAACAATAGGCCTGCTGTTGCTAATGTGACCACAAATTAAATCACATATTGTCATCAACCTATTTATTTGTTAAATATTAAAAAAAACATTATCAACAAACTACGGTTGCAATACATTTGCTTTATTGCTAATGATTTAGCCTATTTGTATCAAATGAGGAGATCTTTAATCCAAATACTGTATGCTTCCTGCTTGAACAAACTGCTAGTGCGTGTGATCTTACTTCATGTGTAGCTCAAGGGTATAGCGTTAGATGCAACATGGCTCAAAAACTTCCCATTTTACACTACTTCCATTACTGGTATATTTCAGACTATGAAGCAATTAGTCAACTTAACAGCACTTAAAAAGGCAAATATAACATTACATTGACAAATCAGATTTAAAATTAATTATTGCACTGTTAACTTTAGAATAATTTCTGCTAGTTGCAATCATAATACATATGAGGGAAATGTTTATACAGTTCTGCCATCCACAATTTGCTCTTATCAACTCACCCTCAATGATCAATTTGGTGATGCCCCCTCAAATTACATAATTAAAGTAAATCAACAAAACCAGTCTGTGTCCTAAGATTGTATTACAGAGCTGCTGGAACAACTAATGTCTTAATTTTCAAATCAAGTCGTACAACAATGTTTTGACTGGAGATGTTTGTCATTGGACAGAGAACTGGGATGGGAACACCTGGAACAAGACTGGGCCAAGAAATTAGTCATGTGTGCTCTGCTGATCAATACCATGTATTCAAGAAATGTTCAGGTACATTTATCTGCATTTTTGGTTATTCTAGCGACTGCAAAGTCACTGTTTGACCTTCGAAAAAGCAGTTATTGCTGGTGGATGAAGAAAGCCTTCAGCAGTTGAAGTTTACTTCTAAAGAGTTGGCATTCTTTCTTATGGGGACTAGGCTATTTAAATTGGTGGTCATTGTCAGAAAAGATAGCTAGGACGCATGGAAACATATACAAATAGCTTAGATGAGAGAATGCATTGTGAAATTAAATGACAAAAAAAGCTAACTTCATCTGTTAAAAGTGACAATGACGCATTACGTCAACGTATAACGGTAACGTAACCACTGACCATCACCACTGACAGACTTTCTTGGACATTTAAGGGACAGTTTCATGGAGGCTGTTATGAGAACCTTCAGCAGCTTTTTTGGTAAGAGGCTCGTGTCTGACTGGTGCTTGGTGATTCAGTGATGCTCCTGTCAGACAGGCACACGCTGTCACGAAATGCTTATAAACCCCCTTCTTAATCCGTGATCAACAACGAGCTTGTGAAAATGCCCAAAGACGAAAGTATAATATACCGTTACTTACCGCAAATACGGAGTGATGACCATGTCTCAAGTGTTCTTGGCGCAGGAAACAAACGAGACGTCTCCGTGGCCGAGAAACTCAGCATTCAAACACCAATGGCTTCCTTAACGATCAACAACAAAACAATGTTGTTCACTTAAACACGTTGTACAGTAAAATGGGAGTCACGAAAGTGAAAAGTGCTGCGTTAGCCCGTTTCCTTGAATGCAGGCTGTACTGATGCTCATCTCGGCTCCACTCGCTCCTCCCTGCAGTAGCAGCAGCAGCAGCAGCAGCAGCAGCGGAGGAGGAGGAGGAGGCGACCCGAGCGAGGCGAAAGGCTCTGAGCGGGAAATAACCACCGGCCTGGATCAAAGAGGCAAAACACGGCACTGGAGCAGGCAAAACTGGAACGGAGGACCACTGACGACTGGCAAGCAACTCCTTTCGTCTGAAAAGAGGGGTGCACTATTCTCTACTGGTCCAATAATTTATCTCTCACTATTGATTTTCACCATAGATTGTATAATTAATTAATTTTCAACAAATTGTTACCGTTTGGGGTCACAGTTCACTGGAACCTTTAGGTGACTTTAGGTCACCCTGGACAGTGGCAGGGCTAACCATAGACATATGGCTATGGGACATGGGACATGTTACTAGCTGTCTTGCTAGCAAAAGGTTAGGGTTAGCCAGGAGAGCTGAACCATAGAGTGTATAATGTTATTGATATATATACAGTCGAGTTGAACTTACATTCGAATAGAGATAAAGTATTAGCTTGCTTAGTAATAAAAAGTGTATATTTCTCAGAGAGCTCGTTTTAGAAAACAAAAAGCTAGCTGAGGTACAGAGGCATTAGCCATTATCTGTTTATGCATACAACTGCAATTACAATGGCATTTTGTAATAAACAAAACAAATTTAACTTCAAGTCGTATTTATGTTAAATGGGGTGCTACGTGGGACTATAATGTTAGATGATAGAATATTCTTCCTATTAATAGTATGTATTAAGTATGTGACACACAACAGTATTGGAATAACAGTTATGGTACAGTTTATTCCCCCCACTCCCCAATCCCCTTTATCCTTATCCTTGACACGAGATGACTTTTCAGAGTGTCGTAAGTAAACGTGACGAAAGCGTGTCAGCTGACGCAGAGACGTAGTGGCTGACGACATACTTTTGCGGAAAGAAACCACACTCAGTCGTCCACCGGCACGAGGACAAGAGCATTTTTAAGGTTAGCTGTGATTTTTGGATTGGTAAGTCACTCTTTACATAACGTTTGCTTTGTTTTATTATTCAAATTTCAAACGAGTTAATTTCCCAACCGTGTACGGTCCAGTTTTCTGTCGCAAATCTGAATGTATTCTATTGTTGTTGATGACCTCTATTTTTGTAGTTATCCAACAAGGAGTTAGCTTAACATTTAGGAATAACTTTGGCCTTTATTATGTAAGCTGCTTTTGTTAAAGTGGTTTACGTAAAATATCATTGATCGACTTATTCAAATTAGACAAAGCACTGGATTCTTTAAGTTAGCATTAGCTTAGCTTGATATAGGGCTAATCATATACATATAGTGAGGTGTCTAAGGGAATATTAGCATCACAGATAACTATAAATGTCAGTCCAATGTTAAATCAATGAATATTATGATATTTTAAATACATCTCTAAGATTGGTGTTCAAATTCTACTGTTGTGTGGCATCACAAGTCTAAGCTCTGTAGCTTTAATTAAGAGTTAGGTGCCATACATAAACTATTACCGTAATTTGGTATATATTTACTTCAACGTTATTAAAGTGTTTAATCGATTCCAAGTAATCTAACTGTGTGTGGTTATATAGCACAAGAAAATGCCTGGAGATATCGAAAAAGGAAAGAAGGCCTTCGTTCAGAAGTGTGCCCAGTGTCATACTGTGGAGGAGAATGGAAAGCATAAGGTCGGGCCAAATCTTTGGGGGTTGTTCGGGCGTAAGACAGGTCAAGCAGAAGGCTATTCCTACACAGACGCTAACAAAAGCAAAGGTATGGACTTTGAATCTTTGAATACATACTTGTGAATTGACCTCGTGTCTGCCTATAAAATAACATTTACACTTTGACTATTTTCATTACAGGCATTGTTTGGGATGAGAACACCCTAAACGTTTATTTAGAAAACCCGAAGAAGTACATTCCTGGAACTAAGATGATCTTTGCTGGCATCAAAAAGAAGAATGAAAGAGGCGATCTCATAGCATATCTGAAGTCTGCAACTTCATAAATAATTTTGTCAACATTTCAATTATATCTGTATCTGTAATATGAAAAACTTGCAAATATGAGAGCCTCAGTGGTTTTGGCCTCTCAACTTGATACATGTATCACAGCTCTACCTCATTATACAAAACAGTACATTTTTTTTCTGTCTTAACTTAATAAGTTATTGAAATACTTCACAAATACAATATGTAAAAAGCTGACTGTGATAATGATTTTAAGAGCTGTGATGTTGTAACCTAATAGTATAGTGGCATAGTATTACCAATATTTCTTGTTATGAATCTATTTTAAATGTTTTATTACAAGGTCATCTAGTCTGTCAGGAGGCAATTTAAATGTGAAGTGAATTGAATTTAATAAAAATTTGACCAAGATAAAACTTGTATGTTGTTTAACAATTAAGAGAAACAAATACCTCCAAAAAACAGTCTTCTTAATATTTTGAAAGTGTTGAGTTTGAAGTCGAAGTTTTCGGAGACAACAAATCTTGCTATATGTTTAAACTAAGCAGTTTTTCGCCCAGTTTGGCTACAATTTGACAAATGAAACCTTGTGACTTTAAATTTTGTTAAATAACTTTTGAAATATCTTTAAACCGATTGTGTGTAAATTGTCTTTACAATTCTGTGCTTTTTGATGGCGTGGTTGGTTTCTGTAATCGCTTTTAAACTTTGAGAAATATTTGCTACATAGATTTGTGAAATTATGTCCACATTAGACGAATCCGATCATCTGTCATATGGGCTTTAAATCCAACCTGTGATCCTGTAGTGCCATCTTGCGGTTACATTGATTTACTGCAACACACTTGACTGTAACTTTAATAAGGAATTTCTTGGTCATCCGGGAAACTAATGCATAGTTATCACAGAAACACTAAGATTATTTTGAGTTCATTATTGCCGAATGGTGCGCTATATTTTTATTTGCTTAGTGACGTGATAAATATGGCACAACACACCTGTATGATGTAGCCCATTTTGTTGGTCAAAAAGGCTCGTTAGAACAGTGTAATTACGATTCAGACCTTTCTTAAAAATGAAAATGAGCCAAGTTATATGTAAAAGTCATGTCCATTAAAACAATTGAGATCCTGTGCGTGACGAAGCGAGCGTCAGCTGGACCGAGCCAACCACAACTAACGTCATTGCGCACAAGAAGTCTTCACAATAGTGTTGAGCGCTGGAGTCTGTATGATTCCCAATGCCTGTAACGATCAGCTGCAGTCCAAAGATGTAGTAGCTTGATAGTGCATCCACTGGTCTGCTCTGGTCTTTATTAATTAAGTTTCACACAGTGAAGTGCAGAAGGATGGATGTGCGCTTCAAAGGAGCCTTTACGCTCTTAAGTGGATATAAGTGGATACAGCCGCAAAAGGATGCTCGACACAAAACAGCCTGAAAGTTGTTTTTGTTTTTTTCTTTTTTTTTTCTTTTGCACAAGTAAATGAAGGTAAATGACATTTCTTCGGTTAACTTCGTGGATTTGGTGCACTGAGGACCATCTGAAGAAGAGCCATGGCAGTGTCAAAAATGCTCTTCTCTGACGTTGAAACTTTTCTGGACTCACACCCCGAGTTATTTGAGGACTATTTGAACAGAAAAGGGAATTATGGCATGGTGGAGAAATGGCTCAAGAATCACCAGGCGAGCAAAAGTAGCCCAGTGGCAGCGGTTCCTAGCGAGTCTCGGGAGGAGAAGAGCGCTGCGTGTAAGGACAGTTGGGCGAGTAAATGTGATGGGCTGCAGAGGAGAGCTTCGCAAAAGGAGCTCCGGAAAACTTTTGCCAGGTCAAAGGCGATTAATGTCAACAGAACGTACGACGAATATGTGAATTCTAGAGCACAAGAGCCACTAACGAGCATGAGGAGGAGAGCTCTGCTGAGAAAAGCCAGCTCTCTGCCTCCGACCACTGCGCACATCCTGAGCGCGCTGCTGGAGTCCAGAGTTAACATCCCACAGTACCCATCCACCGCTGTGGATTTTAAATATTACCTCAAAGAGCACAACGAAAGAGAGTTTTTCTTAGAACTGGTCAAAGACATTTCAAATGATTTGGATTTAACAAGCCTAAGCTACAAAATACTAGTATTTGTTTGTATTATGGTCGATGCAGACCGATGCTCCTTGTTTTTAGTGGAAGGCTCAGGAAACAAAAAGACATTAGTGTCTAAATTCTTTGATGTCCACGCGGGTACCACAGTTTTGCCCTCAATGAATTCTGACGAAGTTCAAGTGCCCTGGGGAAAAGGCATCATTGGCTATGTGGCTGAACACGGAGAGACAGTGAACATTCCTGACGCTTATCAGGTGCCTGCTTTTATTTGACAAACAAAAAACAAAACGTGTGTTGTATGTGTGGTGCATATTGTTTCTTGTCAGACACAGCTTCACTAACAGCTCAACATTTCCTCCAATTAATACAATTTGTAGTTTTATGTACCACTGTAGTCTGACTCTGAAATTTACTAATAAAATGGCATGTCAATCTAAAATTTAGATCCAACAGAACATGAAGAAACATTTACACTTTATCTCTGTGTCCTGGGTTTGTAGGACCGTCGATTCAGTGATGAAATTGACAAACTAACAGGCTACAAGACCAAGTCACTTTTGTGCATGCCCATTCGCAACAGTGATGGGGAGATTATTGGAGTAGCTCAGGCTATCAACAAGACTTCCAGTGGAGAACTCTTCACTGAAGACGATGAAAAGGTAAGTCTCAAAAGGCTGAACTGCTTTGTCATTATTCTGTTGGATTAATAAGTTTAATCATGTTTTTTTTTTTTTTTTTTTTTTTTTTTTGTTCTGAACATGATGTTTACTGCTTAAGGCATTGTAAGATATTGACCGCTTATGTGTACATTGGGCTTAAAATAAATTCCAAAAATAACCTCAAGTTAGTGTATTACAGTTATTACATTTAGTCTTTCCACCCTTCAGTTGATTCAGACCCAGCAAAGTTTTGTGTTTTGGCACTAAGGAAGTTGTGAAACCTGTGAGCTGTTTTAGATTGTTTTGTGTGAATTTCACAAAAATTACGCGTGGCTCTTGGGAGTGAGTGGATACATTTTTAGCAGTTCCATAAGTGCATTTTCTGTTTCTAATTTTGTCATGACTCCAGATAAAAATGTATAATTTTAAAATCTATTCTGATAATGCACTAAACTTCTGATCAGAACAGTTTTTTAAACATACCTTAAACTACACCACAATTCAGTGCATTTCACATTGGATTAGCATCACTCTTATGCCCAGGATGGCTACAGCTGAATTAGTAATGAAAGGCAGTCTTAGTATGAGAGAATTCTGGTCCACAGCTCAGAAAATGCTCCCTCTGAAATCGCACTGCAATAGTAAATGTTATTAGCTGGAGATAATACTTCTATTAAAACCTGCAACTACCAGTCACATATGGATCTTTAAACATAATAAAGCCATACTATCCTAATTATGTTGTGCTGATATACTACTGTCCTTTGGGAAGCATATGTTTAGCCCATGTCTAATTGCATTGTCTCGTTAAAATGCTGGAGAAATTGTTACCTATATCAAGTGACTTTATAAGACCTTTGATTAGATTTTGTACTACCAGTATTGTTTCCTGCTGGCAAATTAGGAAGGTCAAGACTTGTTGTCAGGCAAATATGATCAGCTATCTTAGTTTTGTTAACTTTCAAATGCAGACTAAGATTGATTAGAAATGGTCAAAATAATAAACAGCCAAACAAGTATTAATCTGTTAAGTAATACATTTTTCTCTTCATCTCCTTTCAAATCTGCTAATGATCTGACATTTTTAAATGTTGGACAGTCACACTTTAAATGAATGGCTTTGGGGCTAAGGTCCAAACAGTGAGAGCTCCTAATCATGTATTTTAGATTGTGAATATTGTTTTCAAATAATTCTAAAAACATTGAATATACTATCCAAGAACATTGAATATACTGTATTGTTTACAGTGAATAAACAAAATGTATCAAAGTCGCACATCTTCAAACAATAAAAAAACTTTAGGACAGAGAAACTCACATATTATTTGTGCAGTTTTGTGATTATGTTTACAAACATTTTACATTTTTCTGACAGTATTTTGTAGACAGTCCAATAAAATTCACTACATATGTTTGGCAACCAAAATAAATATTGTTCAAATGCAGTAATACAAAAAGTGAATAACTCTAATAGAAATTCCCGAATGACTTATTAACTTCTTGGCAAAATACAATGTTTTTACAGTAATCTGAAAAACTGGCTTCAAACATGCATGAATCAATTCAAATACAAGTTTTGATAAACCAATGATGATGTTATAATTAGGGGTGCCAAAAGAGTGCATTAATTGCGATTAACTAATTACAGACATATTAATCGAGTTAAATTTTTTAATCGCATTAATCTATTTTGAAATCTTTACCTTCATTGTTTCCATATGCCAGTTGCAAAGTGGACTTAAGGGTTGTTTGACTTGACTTGAGGAAAGTCTGCACATGCCCCTTGATCTGAGGGACGGGGGCAAAGGTTACGAGTAGCAACGAGACAAAAATAACGAAGCAGGCGAGAGTTATTGGACTGATTAATAGAAATTTTATGTTCAAAAACTCTGTGACGAGAAGATAGCAACAAAAGACTTCCTAAAGTCTTAAATTTGATTTATTAAATTGGATAAATAGAAAACAAAAACACTTAAGTTGAGTGTTTTTCGCAGCAATTTTTAGGTGAGATTAAAAATAGATTAATTAATTACAGATCATAATAATTAATCTCTCCATTTTTTTAATCGCTTGACAGCACTAGTTATAATATGAACCCAGAAAAGTAGATTTTATATAATAGGTCCCCTTTAATACTCAGCCTCAACTACCTTAATCATATCAATCACAAAGATAGTGTCACATCACGTTCACATTTTTGGCACCAGATGGGACATAGAACTCCTCTGCAGCCAATAGTGCCAATTAGAACTACAAAGTTGTAGGCCAACAAAACGAAATTGAAATGGTAATAGTGCTCCACAAAAATATCAGTTTGAGGATTATTATTATTTTCTTCACAATCAACCATATACTTTGTGTTATTTTGCATAAACACTTGTAAATTAGATTGGTACTAAAATTAATTTAAAGGGACAAACATCCTATTATTACCAAAATGTGACCTGCTTGGTGAAAGTAACATAACTTTGTAAAATTAGTTAACATTTAGCATCTTCTTTTAATAAAATAAAGTTGGAACATGTAAGACATTGTTTTACTTCAAACACTTTGGCACTCCTCTTTAAATGTATTTAATGACAGAGACTTAAGTGTATGTAAGAGTTGTAGCTTTCCCAAGTATATCATTTAAGGTCTGCAATTATCATGAGCCTTGCAATTAGAGTTGTCAAGTATTCATGTGATTATATGAATCAATAGTTGAGAGCAAGAGGTTCCCTCTTTAGTATGCCTTATTGAGAAAAAAATGACACAAGTTACAATGTACAGCTTATATTCAGTGCTGGCCTTTGTGCTCTGTTCTTTCATGGCTAAACGAAAACACTGTCTTCAGAGGTGACGGAGCGCTCCCTCTATCAGCATCTGCAGCTGACTAACTTCCCATTCATACACAGGGCCTCAGGTCACACTGAGGATGTTGTGTCCATTGTGTTTACACAGCAAATAGATTTAAAGATAGCTTTACAGAGGGAATGTTCCTCCTCTAAAATCGATGAGTTTTGGACCATAACTTGCGGGTTAAACTGTAGAATCTGAGCTTTTGTCTATGGCATGATCAATTAGTTCTTATTGTATGAAAAATATCACAAGCGATGTGAAAATAATATGTTTATTATACAGTATTTTCCAACTATTTATGTGAGAATATGAGAATGATGTTACATCTGCATTTTCAGCCTATGGCGCTGTGAGTCAAAATAGTGAAATGGTAAAGTGTCAGTCAAATTGATTCATTTTGTTTACAGAACTAATGATGCTACTGAATGTTTTTAGACAGCAAAACTTAAGCAGTGATAAAATCTTGTAATTAAGTCAGTTGTAAGCGTTTCATTCAGTTCATTGACATTTTTCCTTATGTGTATTTTTTTTTTTTTTTTTTTTTTTTGCAGGTGCTGCAGATGTATCTTCCCTTCTGTGGGATTGCCATCTCCAATGCTCAACTCTTTGCTGCTTCCAGAAAAGAATATGACAGAAGTCGGGTAAGGATTCTGGAGCCAGCAACCCCATCACCCCCCTCACCTCCCTTACCCCCTAAGCCTAGTGCTGACATTGTGACTGTGTATTGATCCCAGCCCACTTGCTGCCACTGCAAAGCTGCATGCAGCCCAGTGTGGACATTTTCTCTGCATCTGTTGAGGGGGATGGGTTCTACATAGGGCTGTGAGCTAAAGCTTGGACTGGTGCTCACTGCACCTCTAGTCTATGTCAAACATTGATTTGTCATAAAAGAAGGATAAAGAGTGAGTATGCACGTGCAGGTTAGATCCTCTAATTGAGTTGAAATTGCCTTTAAACCGCTTTAAATTATTTTTCTTTATTTATTTATGTATTTATTTATTTATTTGTTTATTTTAAGTGAATGGTCAACTAAAGTCTTTTAGTGTAAAGTGCATGTTGTTGTAACAATGTTGCAAAGAAACATATCATGTGCCTTCTTTTTTCACTGTCAGGCCCTCTTGGAGGTTGTCAATGACCTGTTTGAGGAGCAGACTGACCTGGAGAAGATTGTCAGGAAGATCATGCACCGAGCCCAGACGTTGCTCAAGTGTGAGCGCTGCTCTGTGCAGCTGCTGGAGGACATTGAGTCACCGGTACTGTTTTTCTCTCTGTGTAGTGTATATATACTGTACTGTGCTTATGTTTACTTGGGTATTGAATTGTAGTGATATGTTTCTTGTCTAACCTTTCAGGTGGTCAAGTTTACAAAGTCATTTGAGCTGCTGTCTCCTAAGTGTAGTGCTGACACTGACAGCAGGTAACTAATCCAGTCCTCTCAAAGTACAAGCATATAGAGTACATGAGTATTATTCAACTCCAAATGGAAGATTGGGGAAGTCAAGCTCAGATAATGCTTTATAAATTTTGGCTTCCCAGTATTACACTTTAACAAATGTCATAGGCATATATTTTAAATACCTGAATGGACCAGTTATGATGGATAAGAGAGCAATATTGACAGGGACCAGTTATGACCTGCAATATCTAAATGGACTCTAAGCTGATCTCAAACTAGCCGCCCCGGACCCCCCAAGATGATTTCATGTGACTCCCTGGTTGTTTTCAGATATCATATAAAACAACATAAAAGGTTGAATGTGACACATGTTATATTAAGCTTCATAGAGCCTAGTAACCTTTTATATATAGAATATAACAAAGTCAGGCCTTTATATTAAAATGCAATTCTTGACCCACTTGATCTTTTTGGCCCCAGATCCAATTGAGTTTCAAATCCCTGCTCTAAAGCTAATGAAGCCTTTGACTTGAGCGGCCTGAATGCAGATTGTAGATGCTCTATAGAGTCTAAAACGCTGTTAGAATGACAGAAGTAACAAGTGGAAAGTGACTAAAGCATATTGTCTACTTACTATAGCAAATGTATTATTTTCTAATGTGATTAAAATGTTATAACATATTGCCCTCCCCTACTCATACGAGGTGAAGACAAGTGTCCTAGTTCACTGTGCTTTGATCCTGTGTTCCTCTGAGTGACAATGAGGTGAATGAAGAGGAGCTCCAATATTGTGTGAAGAAGTCTATGCTTTAGGGAACATAATTTGTCCATGCCATGTACCATGCCTGACATGATGCATTGCATTTGCCCATTTCGAAAATGCAAGCATTTTTTTTTTTTTTTTGCTAAGGATACATTCAAAATAATTGCATTTGAGATATGACCTGCTATTGAGATTTATGTGTATACTATGAAATCATGTTGTGTTAAACGGTGAGAGTGATTCGTTTGTAATGTGTCTCTAAAAATCCCAACCACCCTCAAGGTAACGATTATGCTGAGCTAGATGTCTACAGTGAGTACATGACTGCCAGGAGACACTTGAAAACACATAGAGCAAGCGAGGAAATCATGTTTTTTCCACTTAAACCAGAGCAGTATTTTTCAGATGTACACATTTTTTTATTAAAAATGACCACAACATTGAACATTTAGTTTATTTTTTCTATTGTAATTTTAAAAAACAAAACAAGACATTTTGAGCAATGAGATATTTTCTATTTTCTAAACTCGTCTCAAAATAATAAGAAGCTGAAGCCATGCAGGTGTGTGGGCGTTTGGCACTGAAGAAGACAATCACACAATTAGCCGTTCATTACTAGTTCATGCTGCAGGAAAGACATTCCTCTGTGCTACTGAAAGTCTATTAAACAAAGTAAAGGTGATTCCACATACGTGAAACATTTGACTGTCACTTATACTGTATTGTATGTAATTGTACATTCTTTCATGACAGTTTCAAAGACAGCATGGAGAAATCCTCTTACTCAGACTGGCTCATTAACAACAGCATTGCAGAGCTGGTAGCCTCCACAGGACTTCCTGTAAACATCAGTGATGCCTATCAGGATCCACGTTTTGATGCTGAGGTAACAGTTTAATGCATTAATTACATTCTTGTGTGAATGAATTGTGTTTTGTATGGGTACCACCTAAATTAAAACTCTATGTCTATTCCAAGTGAAAGAATGACTGTGTAACTTTCTAGAGGTGAAAAGTCAACTAGACAATTCAATAGAAACCGAAAATTAAAACTATGCTTTGGAACATTGTTAATGGGGATAATTGTGTTTTATGCCATAATGTATAGTATATGTTCTGTAGTAAAATACTTTACTTTGCTTTTTAGGCCGACCAGTTTTCAGACTTTCACATCCGTTCCGTACTTTGTGTTCCTATATGGAACAGCAACCACCAAATTATTGGTAAGCAAGTACACATCAGAACATATCACTGCACCATTTGTGGAATGAGTGACTGGCCTTCTTTTTGTGGATCTCTGTGTTTGGGATGAGTAAATCCTCCTATATACAGTAAATATGTTCACGGTGCCCCTTCACACTTGTAAGTGAAGTTCCTTTTTTCTAGCTGTGTACTTTGTCTTTGTAATTCAACTCTAGACAAACACTGTGACACTCTGATAAATCATTGATTTCTTGACTGTTTTTGGTGCTGGATATTGCGGGAGAAGAGAGCCAAAGGTAGTAGGCTCGACCAGTGTGTGTTCGGCAGAAGGTTTTGTGTGCTTTATTCATGTGTCATGTGTCGTGTCCTGGGTCCTTTTGCGTAGGTGTAAGTGAATTTATGGAAAAGGGAGGGGCACAAGGAAGAGAAAATGTGAGGGGGAGAGATCTGTGTGTGTGTGTGTGGGAGGCACCTGAGGACCTGAAGTGAAAAACCATTATACAAACAAAGCAACAGGAGATGAATTTCTCCCGTCAAGGATACACGCAGTTGAATGAACATCCTTGTATTGCCGACAAGGCTAGAGGCGGCATTTTAAAACCCAAGCAAAAATATTGTTGTTACTTGTTATAACATGAAATTAGGCATCATAGCACACTAGTAAGCTTATGTTAGTGAAATATCAGTATTGATAGTTTCATCTAAAAACTACTAAGCTATTGTATAAATGTACAAAATATAATATGTTTTGAAACAATATGAGAGGAGTCATTGGCCAAGAAAGAATCTGTAGAATCTAAAAAAATTCATAATATGAATTAGTCATTTGTTTGATTTGCCATGTTTGAAAAACTGGAACGTAGCATGCGTCTACCCAACAGCTTTTAAATCTTTGTTTCTGGTTACAAACAAAAGCATTCTGCCAGCAAGTTATATATCAGGTTATAATTGGCTGTTTGTTGTCTTTTTGCTTTAAATTACTATCCCTTTATTAAAGTGGTTATTACTCTGTTATAGTACAAGTACCCATGACTTATTTTAACTATATTTTAGCAACTTTGTACTAAAAAGTCTAATATTTTGTATAACAGGTGTTGCTCAAGTGCTTAACAGACTGGATGGAAAACCCTTTGATGATGCAGATCAACGTCTTTTTGAGGTTGTGTATTGCCACTATTAACATTAAGAAAGCTTTCTTTAATTTAAATAATTTTTATATGTTTATTAATATGTTTATTGTTATCACAGGCATTTGTCATCTTTTGTGGACTGGGTATCAACAACACCATCATGTATGACCAGGTGAAAAAGTCCTGGGCCAAGCAGTCTGTGGCGTTGGATGTAAGAACACGCAATTTTCATTCTCTCCTGCCCTCTCATTTGCTGAAGCGATTTTGTTCAACATGTACTACAATAAACATTTACCTATTATTATTGTTTTCCTAATAACCCAAACTTGCACTGACTTTTCTGCGTGGGGTATCCTTTATGTCTCATATTTCCAGAAGTAGCAATGAAAAAAGTGCTGATCCCTCTTTGTAGATAACCTCCTCACAAAGGTTTTATTGAAAATTAATGAGAGGTGGTGAAAGCAATCCCTCATCTGCTTGCGTACATAGCCATTCAGCACTAGTCAGCCTTTGTGGCGGATTACAATGGAGTGCTTTTAGAGCCGTTAGTTCTGCTGTATGGTAAAGAAAGGGGAGCTAGAGAAGTGGAGTTACAACATTTAAGGCTGCACAAAATAAAATATGTAGATGCATTGCTTCTGGCAGCGCTGAATAAACATGAAGGCTTATGATCCAATAAGTGAGTGCAGGTCTGTGAGGGATTCTCTCAGGAAATAAAGGCAAAAAGGTGATGAAATCAGGTTTGACACTTCAGCTTGGTGTTTCCATGAACTTCCTCATCAGAACTGTCCAGTCAAATCCAATCTAACTTTAAGAACAGCATTGTTGACCATGTGCTGTACAAGTAACAATAAAACTGTGAAACAGATTAAAACAAGGGAAAACAAACAAAACCAAACACATACAAGACAACACATACACTAATTTTAGATTAAAAGCAATGGAGAGAAAAAAAAAAATATATATATATATATATATACATTTTAAATATATATATATATTATATATATATATATATATATATAATATATATATATATATATATATATATATATATATATATATATATATATATATATATAAAGATTTAAAAATGTAGTGACTTAACCTGTCTTAAAACAGGGTGAGGGCCAGCCAGTGAAAAGGCTAAATCTCCGCTTTCTTCTTGTTTTTGGGACTGTCAGGATCAAGTGATCAGCTGACCTCAGAACATGAGCAGGTATTTAAGGCTAGATCCGTTCAGGCAGGTATTGCAGAGCAAAACTAATTGAAAATCAAATTAAACAACTTTAAAATCATCTGGAAAATGCACTGTCAGCTAGTGACATGGTGACATGGTGGTGCAGTGGTTAGTGCATTGGCCTCATAGCAAGAAGGTGCAGGTTCTCCCCATGTCGGTGCAGGTTTCTTCCGGGTTCTCCATGTCCATTAATGCCTCCATTCACCCCTCCCCATGACTCCCCTGCAAAGAAATTCTAAACCTCAGTTGGACTTTCCTGGTTAAATAAAGGTCAATAGCGCAAAGACGCCAGAAAATATAAAATGTGGTCATGCTTTCTAGTGCTAGTTAAGTCGTGCTGCTGCATTTTACACAAACTGCAGACACCCAAGAGAGGCCTAACTGACACCAGCTTGCAGAATATTACAAAAACCTAAGCTAGGGGTAATAAAAGCATGAATCAGAACCTCAAAATGGTCTTTAGAAACAATGGGCTTAATCTTGGCCAACTGTCAAAGGACTTATATTTGTACATCAAACTTGATATTATTGTTCCTTTTTATTCCCATGTTCGTGATTGTTGGTTTTACAAACTAATTTAAAGATCCCAAATCAACACGGAGGTGGTCAGGAAAACTGAAAAGCATATTTGTTTTTTGTCTTTAAAGTGTAAAAAAAATTTAGATATCTTTCAGATTATCAAGTCACAGAATATATTGTTACGTTTCAGAGGAAGATAGGTTTTACATACATCTGCATATAAATTAAACAAAATGCTTTTTTAAAAATTAACAAAAGGGGAAGTGAATACAAAGAAAACAAAACAGGGCCAAGAATAGACCCTTGAGGAACTCCACAAGTCAGATTTCCTGGGAGGACTTGATCTGAACACAAAAACCTCCACTGTATAATAAATGTGTCGAAAACCAGCCCTAGACCTTGGACCCCAACACAATGTTTGAGCCAGATGAGAAGGACTTAGTGGTCCACTATAATGCAAGTTGACATCAGATCTAATAGTAAGAAGGATGACACAGTGGCCACCAACTATTTACTCTAAGATTAAAAAAAACAAAAGGTAATTTGGAAATTGTGCTCTAGAGCATTTAAATTTTAGTAATGGCTGGACTACAGTGTTTTTAAAAGAGAGACCCTGTTCACTAAGCCACTATTTTAATATAGCAAGGACTGACAAAGCCAATGAGCAGAAGACCACTGTGAAATGATTTAAAAAACACACACACAGACCACAGGCTCAAAATGGTCAAAAAGAACTGAGTAGGATGTTTTAACAGAGGGGTGTTACAGTGAGGGACTGATTTCCATGTTATCCACTTAAAAAAAATCACAAACATCCACAAGCTTCTATGCAAGTTGTATGTGCAGAAGCATTTAAGATTTTGAGCTTCAGAGGCAATAATCTGAAACAATTTGTTTACATTCAGTTGTTTACTGACAGCCCCACGATTTCTCCTTTACAATGTAAAAAAAATACATTGATTGATTTGATTATGTTTCTACTTGTGTTCTGCTCATCTACATTGTGTGTGTAATATTATTGAGCCACGATTCAGAGCGCATTTTAGAACAGTTGGAGTTTTTTGGTGCCACCAAGTCCAGGGTTGCCTCACAAGTAAGTTAAATGTTGTTGATGAATCATTGTGTATTACTCAGAGCAGAGTGGATCCCTAAACATGCGACATGGTGGCGCAATGTTAAGCACTCTGGCCTCATAGCAAGAAGGTCCTGGGATCGACTTCTCGGCAGGCCGATCCTTTCTATATGGAGTCCAGATGCAAATTAACTGCAAAGCTAGAATCATTGTGCTTATTGTAATTGTACATTGTCCTAATAATAAACTTTAACCCTTAAGGACAGCAGCAAACCGGGTCGAGGTAGAGGATGCTCATATGTGAGCACCAACTCATTCAATTAAATGTAAAAATGAGCTGTCAGGACAACACACGGGCACAATCATTCCCCCGTGATTAAAACACGGTCATATCTCAGCAAGAATAATTGTGGCTAATTCTCTGTGTGTTTGTTTTGTAGGTGCTGTCTTACCATGCTACTTGCTCAAAGACTGAAGTTGACAAATTTAAGGTAATAGTTTGTCTGCTCGTGTTTCTACAGTGTTGTTGTCATAATCACAAAATGCAAAGACTAAAAGTAATTAATTCAGCCATCTTTAAAGATTTCCTTACAATTAAACCACATGAATGTAACTAAACAGGTAACGCCATATGTATACGTGTTTAGGAAAATCAACAAAATCTACTTTTTAATCCTATTGTAAAATTGCAGCTTAAGTTTGCTTGTGATATTTTCTGTTCCCCAAAAAACACTGTTCTGAATTCTCCTGTCGTAGACGGATTTCTAAGACATTCAGCACTGTCTTCAGACTGCTTTTGAGGTTTTGTAGCATTAGCATATCAGGCATTGGTTTGATTGTTTACCCTGCATATTTACCTTTGCAGCCAAAAGCTGGAGCTATAACTCAATTTATGATGTTGGAAACAGTTGACTCTCATTTGTGCTTTACTACACTATAAGGACTCTGGTGCCTGGGATTCTAAAGTGGAGGTGCTCAGATGCATGTTTAAAGCACAGAAACAACACAAGTGCACAATGTTTGTCCTTTAATTTGTGGGTTACAATATTACAAAGGTTTTTACAATTATAAAGTTACGGTTTGATTTGGAAAGAAAAGTTTGTGACTTCACACTAGACTCAGACTCAATCTACCTAAAAATTCCAATAAAAATTGCCCAGCTGCTCGAACTGGTAAATCCTACTTTTGTATGACCCAGTTGATGTATTTACATTTCAGATGAAATGGAACATTATACTATGATAAATATCACAGACATTGTACTTGAGTAATAGGTTGCTTTCAAGTTCTCGAAATTGATTGTAATGGTGATCAAGAGACAGTATTTTCTATTATTTACATTGTACTTTCCCATAAACTTTCACAAATATTTGATATGAGGATTTCTTAAAGTGACTAGGCCTTTTGCACTGAACTATTTACATTACAATAAAAGCTGCGCTTAAAGGGGACCTACTGCGTTTTTCTATTTAATTTAGCATTAAATTATAAAATATGTAGGTAAGTAATTTACCTTTTTTGTATAACATACAATTGAAAACAGCTTACAATTAGAAACAGGTCCATTTACTTTCTGTGCAAAACTGCAGAACCGAAAAGCTCTGCCTCTGCATTGTAAGATTTTAATGTAACAAGCGGCAGATTTTAAATTTGTAATAGTAATATAAATTTTAGCTGCACTTCATCTGCTTTAAATAACATGGCTAACTTATTTACCACCTCATAAGTGATTTAAACATTTGTTACAGGGAAGTCAGGCAGTAGTGTGTGATTTGGTAACGTTGAAATATTTTACTTTTGTTTAGCTTCCGTAGCCAAATTCTTTGCATGAGGTTGCCTGAAACTACTAAAGTGCAATAATGAAAAAGATTAGGTTATAAAGCCATAGCAAGACTTTAGACCTATACAGTGTACATTTTCACAAAATATCATCTTAATATCCACAATTATCAAAACAGTATAGGACATATGTGCTCATAATGTGTCATCATCTCTTGGTTAAATGCACAAATGCCTTCCCTGACTCCTTGTTGACTTGATTATGCTTTTATTCTATAAATCTAACCAGAAAGTAGGTCAGTGCAGCTTTCAGAATATAATTGATCTTCTTTACGTGCACATATGTTCACATTAATGTATTTATACTGTATGTGGATCCATTCATTATTTACATTGAGCATTTTCATTATTTTTTGACTGTCCTTATTAACTTGAAATTTATGTCGCCTCAGATGATTTATGATCAGCCGCTTCTCCTGCCTTCCATATTTTCTGTTTCTTTTTTGCACAGCATATTCCCATAACATTTGCCCGCAAAAGATATTGTGGTATTTGTAAATGGATTTGCCAAATCAATAGCAAATAACTCCATGCATATTATTTATTAAGATGAGAAAATGAAAATATCTACATTTTTAATTGGCGTGGCATTTCTGAAATATAGATATGACCTATTTTCCTGCACTTTCATGTGTTGGATTTTCCCCTGTGGCCATTATCGCAGAGAAGGAACCCCGCTTCTCAGAGTGCCTGTGTGATCTCAGCCTCTGCCTCACTTCCCTCTTTCATAACTGCTCTACATACGCCGCACATTTGACTGGGACTTCACCAGAAGCAAATGGCACAGGCAAACACAACCCGCTGACATTTTGCAAACCAGGGCTAAGGACCTATGAAAAAAAGAGCATCAGACAAATTCACCAATTTGTCAGCTAGGTGTCAAAGAGTTAGAAATAGGGAATATTTCTGCTTCAAGTCCTCAGATTTTCCTGGTAGTGGTGAGATGTTATGCTCGAATGAGCACTGCTTTAGTTGCACATTACACTCTACATATTTTGTAGATGCTAGCAGCAATACTCAGTTGAGAGACAAAACATTAGCGTATAATTAGGTCACAAACATGTTTTCTTGGTTATGCCTAACTACAACCTCATGTTTAAAAATTTACACATAAACATTGAAGGTGCGCTTTCTTGTGGAAGAAAGGCCACCCGCTTGTCTCCATTCAGATATTACTATGTTCAGCCTTCTGGCAGTATTCCAATCTAATAATAATAATAATAATAATAACTTTATTTATAAAGCGCTTTTCATGCATAAAGTGTAACACAAAGTGTTTACAGTGCATTAAAAACAGTCCACATTAAAATACATTTACAAACACTAAAAATAAACACATAAAAGAAAATCACAATAGTGATTTAAAATAATTTAAAATAATTCAATTAAAAGCACAATTAAAAAGGGCAGTCTTAAGTCTAGATTTAAAAATTATCACAGTGGAGGCCTGTCTTACATCTCCAGGAAGACTGTTCCAGATCTTAGCTGCATAAAACTGAAACGCTGATTCTCCATGTTTAGTCCTGACTCTGGGCACCAGCAGGAGGCCATTCCCTGAGGTCCTCAGAGTCCGAGATGGTTCGTAAGACACTAACATGTCAGCGATGTACTTTGGTGCTAGTCCATGAAGAGACTTAAACACCAGTAAAGCTGTTTTAAAGTCTATTCTCTGAGCCACTGGGAGCCAGTGCAAAGACCTAAGGACAGGACTAATGTGATCGTACTTCCTGGTTCTGGTCAGAACACGAGCAGCAGCGTTCTGGATGCATTGTAGCTGTTTTACAGCTTGTTTGGATATGCCGGTGAACAGGCCATTGCAATAGTCTAACCTACTGGGTACAAATGCATGGACAAGTTTCTCCAGGTCAGGCTTTGACACTATACCTTTGATTTTGGCAATGTTTTTTAGATGGTAGAAAGCTGCTGATGTTATTGACTTAATGTGGCTGTTAAAGTTCATGTCTGAGTCCATTATTACCCCCAGATTTCTGACTTGACTTGAAGGTTTTAGAGATAGCGACTGAAGGTGACTGCAGACACTTTCTTTGCTTCTGTGGTCCAAAGATGATAACTTCAGTTTTGTCTGAATTTAGCTGGAGAAAGTTGTTTTACATCCACACACTGATCTGTTGGATGCAGCGACAGAGTGAATCCACTGGCCCATATTCACCTGCCGTTAGTGACACATAGATCTGGGTGATCTACTGAGCATTTAGTGGTTTTTCTTGCTCTGGAACATGATTTAAACTGTGAAGAGGTTCACCTCTCCACAGATCTAACTTGTCATGTGGCCTGGTGCTGAAGAGTCTCCAGTTAGTTTAATGATTCTTCTCTCAATCATTTGCTATTTTGAATTACTTGTTTGAAATGCAAAATGCATGCAAACGTAACATTTTTTGTAAATGTGACTCAGAGGAAGATTACATTTTTTGATGACATTCTAATAGAATATCCATCCATCCATTTTCTTTTTTACGGAGACGGGTCGTAGAGGCAGAAGGGAGGCCTAGACTTCCCTTTCCCCACACTCTTCCTCCAGCTGTTCCAGGGGAATCCCGAGGCGTTCCCAGGCCAGTCGAGGGACAGAGTCCCTCCAGCCTGTCCTGGGTCTTCCCCGGAATCTCCTCCCAGTGGGACATGCCTGGAACACCTCCCCAGGGAAGAATCCAGGAGGCATCCGGAACAGATGCCTGAGCCACATCAGCTTGCTCCTCTTGACGTGGAGCAGCGTCTCTACTCCGAATTCCTCCCATGGGTCCTCATCCTATCTCTAAAGGAGTGCCCAACTACCCTGTGAAAGAAACTCATTTTGACTGCTTGTATCCGTGATCTTGTCTCTTTGGTCATGACCCAGACCTCATGACCATAGATGAGGGTTGAAACGAGTGACCAGTGACCAGTGGCCTCACTGCCGACGCTGCATCGATCTGCGTGTCAATCTCACGCTCAATTCTCCCCTACCTTGTGAACAAGACCCTGGGATACTTGAATTCCTCCACTTGAGGCAAGGATTCTCCACCCACCTGGAGAGGGCAAAAGAACCATGGCCTCGGATTTGGAGGAGATGATTTTTTTTTATATTATTACAAATAAAATATTTCTGACAAAATAGGATCAGAAACCCCCAATTGTTTATGTTTGCTGGGTCTTTTTGAAGTAATTCATATTCTGCCTGAGTTATTAAACTTGTTTATAACCACATGGTACTTTTAGGAGTATAGTAGTAGTATAGTCCAGTTAAACTCCACTCAATAATCAGTTGTTGTTGCCGTAAATCAATGTCAGGTAATAAACCATCTCTTACCGATACTTGTCTGACATTGAAGAAAATGCTTTCATAAATCAATGAAGTTGTTTCATCCTTAATGAAGATGAATCATTTTTAATGCTATATTATGGAATATCCCAGGCAAAGCAGTAATAGACTGGTGGGTGTTAGACCCTCATAATGCACATTCTACTTTTTAAAAGACTTAATATTTGCAGGATGTTCATGTAATTTCAGATGCCAAAGAAATAAACCCAGTTCTGTCACAGTGTCAGTAAAGCTCTCTTATTCATGCTGAGTCTTGCAAGTAAACTAATTAGCATTGCCTTGTTTTTCTGTCATAATGAAATACAGTATTATTGCATCACTAAAATATTTTTTCCCATTTGTTTTTTTCTTCCCCACTGAAAACAGGCTGCTAACATTCCTCTTGTCTGTGAGCTGGGCATTGATAAATTAACTTTTGACGACTTCTCTTTGGACGTGGATGCCATGATAACAGCTGGTTTGCGGATGTTTATGGAGTTGGGAATGGTGCAGAAGTTTAAAATTGACTATGAGGTGAGACCACAACCAAATTCTGTTAAAAAAAAAAAAATCCTGTGTTGATTACTGACTCATGAGCTCATGTGTTTTTGATCCACCCTTCAGACATTGTGCAGATGGCTACTGACAGTCCGAAAAAACTACAGAATGGTTCTTTATCACAACTGGAGACATGCTTTCAACGTTTGCCAGTGCATGTTTGCTATGCTCACGGTAAATAATACCTCAACAATTTGTTTTATGTAAATCACTGTCATTAACAACTGCAGCAAATATTTGGAGCTGATCTGGACAAATACATCTAATCGTAGCATGAGTAAGCTATGGGAGTACTCACGCTTTTTACTAAATACATTATCTAAGGAGGTTAGGCTCGAGATGAATTCGGGAGAGAGAAATTAGTACTCGTAGTCAGTTTTATACGTTGCTAAATTTCATTAACTTAAGAGCTCATCTCATTGCTGAAAACACCAGATGTTAATTTTATAGTGATCACAGAAGAGTGACTTCAGATCTCTGTTGTATCATTTAAACTACTTAATCTGATCTTTGGGATGTGGATGTCACCCTCCGTAGCTACTACAAACTCCATGTTCCAATGTAAGCTGCCCCCCCTTCTCTCTTCTTTTGTGCATATGTTTTAATAAGTGGTGTGAGGACAGTGCTATGGTTGCTCCTATCCCCACAGTGACCCATAGTGACTCACTCAGCACATGGCCTCCAGAACCCATTCATCCAAGCCATAAATCTCTCTGCGTGGCTGCCTTACTGCAGTCCACTGGCATTTTAGGGAGATGCTGTTTTTTAGGAAGATGCTGCCGTTTGACTGTTTTCCATTTTTACTCAGTGTACAGTTCACAGCTTTATCAGATCACAAAGTAAAATGTGCTGCCATTGCATTGCTCTTTATGACTTTATTCTTTTCCTCTGCACCAACCAGACAGCGGGCTTTCAAGAAACTCTCACAGAGGTGGAGATCCTGGCCCTCATTGTAGGCTGTGTGTGCCATGACTTAGACCACCGCGGCACCAACAATGCGTTTCAGGCAAAGTAAGGCTTCTTTGTCATGTCCGTGCCTTGTCCACACAGTTAAACCTCTGTGTTCCACCTATAGAGGCTTGCACTAGTCCCACATCAGCAGGAGTCAAGCAGTGTGATGCTTTAATAGGGTTTGCTTTAGATCTGATGATGTTTTTTCATGCCTGTTGCAGATACCAATGTTTTAGAATCCAAAGCAGGCGTTTGCCCATTAATATGCATGGGCGATTGATGGTTTTCACAACATAAATCAATAATTTACATTCAGCTAATAACATTATTAATAAACACCATTATTCTTAATCCGAATAGAAATGGGCCCAAAACTTTCTGGACATCCTGTCACTTTCTTGGTGGCATTTTTTATCAGAGTGGAAGTGGATTTTGTTTACCATGACTTTGTGATTTTTTTTTATCCTACATGTAGGACCTGAATAAATAAATAAATAAATAAATAAATAAATAAATAAATAAATAAATAAATAAATAAATAAATAAATAAATAAATAAATAAATAAATAAATAAATAAATAATTGCAGCATTCAGATTGTTAATTTAAATACAACTTGGTTGTCATGATGCAATACCACAAATGACTAAAATCTCCAATAGTTGATTTGACATAATGTGTAATTTTCAACTCTTTAAAACTCCAAATTTAATAACAGTGCATTGCTTGAGGTTGTGTTCAATTTCTTTACAAATGCCATAATCAAAATATAATGGCATCTTTTATTGCTACAGAAAATGTTATGACAAACAATAACAAAAGATCACTTAATGCCTGTACAAGAGCCTTATAGCTGAGGGATTTATTCTGAATAGTAACCACAACATAAACAACAATTTAATTTATATAATTGCCACAGTACAATTAATAAAATGATGCAACTTTTATCACTAAAGCCACATTTTAGTTACCTAAGAAAAAATGACTTTAGGATTAGGTAGTGAACAGTGAGGTTGTTGGTGGTTTTCTCTGACAACATGTCAAAGACTTACAAATCAGGACAATATTTCTCTAAAGGACTCAAGTGTGTTTATAAAAGGATGTGCTTGTCTGTCAATGCTGATGCTAAAGTAAATCTATCTATGGTCAGTAGCAAAGCCCGTATGGGCGTAGCAGCACATACCACATTGAATGTGCATCTAATTCTGTGTTGGGATGTGTGTTCTTGTGCTTTCTTACTTTCAGTCATGTAGTGTTTAAACCTGCTAGTCTTTGAAAAGTATCTGTGGTCCTGCTTAACATGATCTGAATCATTTAGCTAAATTAATACGTTTTTTGATGTGAAACAATACATCTGAGGCTTTTTTTGTGTGTGCCAGGACGGGGTCAGCTCTGTCACTGCTCTATGGGACTTCAGCCACACTGGAGCACCACCATTTCAACCACGCTGTGATGATCCTGCAGAGCGAGGTGACACGTCTGCTACTGTCATCCAAATCTTAGTCTGGAGCCCTGTTATGATTCAACATTATGCTATACACAGTTCAACTTTGCTCGCAAGATAAGGCAGTAGAGTGATCGTGTGCCAAGTTACACTCACTTTACTTTTCTACAACCCCTGGTGCTAATTTACTTGAGAACTTTTTTTTTTTTTTTTTTTTGATAGCAGCACTATATCAAAAAGAATCAATATTGTTTCTTTTGCAGTCCATGTATTTAAAAATATATATGTGAGTGAGTAAACAAATGACTGGAGCAGCCCTCAAATCAATGTAATTACAAAGCCCATAGATTTGGCGGTAATTGGTTGAGAGAGACATTTTACCAGGTGACTGCGTTCGCATGAAGCTGTAATTAAAGACATTTTGAGGTAGCAGCTGAGAAGAAGCTTAGTGGGGTAGGTTCTAGAGTGGCTTCATTATCACAGTGCTGACAACACAGTAAGCTGACAAATGTTTGCTTGGAATATCATAATGGCTTCTGTTGATAGCAGAGTTAAACTACCACCGTCCTATTAGCATATAAATGAAAAGTGTGGCTAATTTGAGAACGATAGGAGGCTCACGATTCAATCCAGCCGGCCTTTACAAATCCTTTAATTAAAATGTAAACTTTAAAACATCACTCGCTCTGTATTGTGGCCAACTTCCCTCTGTCATTCACACTTTCTGAGCACTTCCTGTTTTACTGTGACAGGAAGAAGCCTTTATGTCTGGGCTGGTTCAATATTTAATGGGAACACATGAACTGATGACAGAAGCACAGCTGCACTGACACTCCACAGACTCAAACTAAGCTGGGCTCAATTGGTTGTGGTCGTTTTTTAGACTTAATTCATTATCTGTCTATATCTGCTCTCTAACTCTCCACAGCCTCTGGAGAAGGGCTAAGTGGTGGGTAAATGTATAATACATTATACCAGAGAGCCTCAAGTGAGAAATGTTGCTTACTTATTAAGAGCATTCTCCTGAAAGAGGAGGAGCTTACTATTGTCTTCTCTACACAGTTAACGTTATTACAGCACAAAACAGCAATCCGATACTTTTGCTGCTGGGCTGTACACCTGGATAACTCACTATATGATGATGTATGACAGAAAGTGTCTAAGCTGAGGCCTGAGGGCCAGTTGAATCACAGAGGGAGATTTCCAGCTCTGCTTTTCTTATTAGGTGTATGGTTTCTGTGCAGCCAGTAGCATCAGACTGCATTTAAATGGCTTGGCCTCAACTTGTACAATACAACCCTTGTACTTTTCTAATGTTAAAGGACAAATATGTTGTAATATTGCATTGTATTTTAAACATGCTTTTGACCTTCATCTGCTGCAAGAAAAGGAAATAATTCTGCAAAAATAAACACAACAAGTCTAAATCATGGACTTGAAACACTCACTGCCAAAGATCAAAACCGCGTTTTCTGAGGCTGAATGGGAAAAATAAAGTATCTTGCGGACAATGCTCGCCGTGTTTTTCATGATGAAGCACTGTTAGTACAGCCAACAAACCAAAACTCTGTTTTGCATGTGTCCTTTAAATCTGCCCTGATCCCAGAAAAAGACTAGACCTAGATAACAAAATATAAGTTTTTGCCTGTTAAAGATAGACATTGAATAAAGCATGGAATAAAACAAATGTGTGCCATGTTGTTTATCATGACACACACTTGTTTGCTTTATAATTTAATGCATGTTCATAGAGGATTCCATTGTTTATTCACTTTTCCTGCATTGTGATGATATAGTAAAAAAGCTACAATGAGAAAACCTTTTTACTTTCTTATATTTATCTCATACACTGGAATTCCTCCTCCTTTCTCTTACTTTTTTATGAGTTGGGTCACTTGAGTCTTTTTATCCTGGTGTAGTAAAATGCAAATATGTGTTTTTCTACAGGGTCACAACATCTTCTCCAACCTGTCGTCCACAGAGTACAGCGACCTCATGCAGCTGCTCAAACAGTCCATCCTGGCCACGGATCTCACGCTCTACTTCGAGTATGTCTCACCACAGCACACAGCTCCAGCTCTTGAGTCCTGATACAGGCAGAGCCCACCTCATGCATTATGAAGAAGGCCACAATATGCATTAGCTCAGGCTTCTTTTAGCTAACACTGCCCCCTTGTGGATTGAAGTGAATTTACGCTTGTGTGGGGATGTGTTTGCAGGAACAGAAATACTTTCTTTGAGCTGGTGAGTAAAGAAGAGTACAACTGGAACGTGAAGGCACACCGAGACATGTGCAGGTCAGCAGATCCAGAGATATTAAATTAACATAGATTTGTTTCATTTGATATTTTGTATTGGCAGTGTATAGTTTAGGAATGCATTTGCAAACAGCATAACAAAACATTTTTTTTTATTATTTGAATTAATATGTTAATTTTGTGTTTAGTGTTTAGTAAACAATGCAGTTATAGTAGTATTAATATCTTCACGGTTAAAGCCATGACCAGCTGTACATGAAGAAGTTGACCTACTTGTGTCTAATGTTATTCAGAAGATATGAAAGCAGACTGTGTGGTTTATACCGTTTTCAGATCCATGATGATGACGGCGTGTGATCTTGGTGCTGTGACCAAACCTTGGGATATTTCAAAGAAGGTCAAGATTACTTTTTTGTCCTTTCTGTGCTCTGGACAAAATGAAGAGTGTTTTTAATGATAATGCGTGTGTGTGTGTGCAGGTAGCTGAGTTAGTGACCAGTGAGTTCTTTGAGCAGGGAGATCGAGAGAGATCAGAGCTGAAGCTTACACCATCTGTAAGTAACTCTAGTTTTACTGTTTATGTTCTCTCTCTTTTCCATTGTCCTCACTCACTCTCTCTCTATGTCTCTCTTTCTCTCTCTCTTTCTCTCTGTTTCTCTGTCTTTACTGTCGTTGCTCCTCTCTGTCTGCTTTCTGTCTCTTCTCTTTGGTCTCTGTCTCTCTCTCTCTCTCTTCTGTCTGCTCTCTGTCATCTCTTTGGTCTCTGTCTCTCCCTTTTCTCTCTCTCCCTCTCTCTCTCTCTCTCTCTTCCGTCTGCTCTCTGTCTCTTCTCTTAGTCTCTAGTCCTCTGCTCCTTTGTGACCTCTCTGCTACGTTGTTGCTGATGAAGATGTATTTCTCTGCAGTTCCGATTCAGAACATACTCAGTGTTAGAAACATGAGTGTGAGAAAAATGAATTGTCAGCTCAACCTCTTAAACGCGTCGCTGGGCCGCCAAGAGCAAACTGCGGACTATGGAAATCCTTCTTTGAAAAATTAAAAAAAAACAGCAGATACTTAAAACAGAAGTGATGAAGTATTGCAGAAAGCCTCACCTTGTTGTCGTATTCAGAACCGATTTATGATGTAAAGAACACAGACTTGGCTGTTGACTAATCAAAGCGCACCACATTGTTTCTCCTCTGAATTAGTAAGTCATGTCGTAGCCTCGGGTCTGCTGAAATGTGCAGAACCTTTAGAGCTGGGTGTGTGGGAGCGGGAAATTAAATATGAACTTTTAAGTGGTAGTCTGGTGGTTATCTCTGCTGCACAGCCTCTGTGGATCCTCTCAGGTTTAGGCTGTAGAGCAAAGCCAGTGTACAGGGACTGAAAGTAAGAGAAGGAAGTGAACACTCAGAAATAAAGCAAAGTGCTATTGTATGGAAAGCTAATCACACTCACCAGTATTGATTTAATGTTTACAGGCTGATCAAACAAAATATTAAGCTTCTTTAAATATACTGATAACGTTATGAGTAAAGATTAAACAATGAGGAGCAATGTGTTAGCGCGCGATGCGAAGTCAAGAACACCACGACACAGAATGTGTTCAAACTGTGTAACACATCGATCTGGGTCGTTTAATTCACTTATGCCATCGTCCCACAAACATATCACAAATATATCAACCTGCTTAGAGTTTGCTTGTTGTCAGTTTTATTGAAGCTAGTCCATCCTAATAAGAGTTTATTTGTCTAACTGTTGCTATGGTGATGTTCACAGCGCAGTTATGTAGAATGTGATTATCTGTTACCTGAACTACCTGTGCAGTTACAGTAGTCTAGTCTACTGGAGACAAATGCACAGATACATTTGTCGAGGCTGGCTTTGATACTATAGTTTTGATTTTGGCAATGTTATAAAGCTGCTGATTTTACTGTAATGACTTGATGTGGCTGTTAAAGTTCAAGTCTGAGTTCATCTGTATCTCCAGAGAGAAGAGACAGCGACAGAGAGAGCGAGGGTGACTGCTTTCTTTTTGTTTCTGTGGATGAGAAGAGGATGACTTTCCTCTTGTCTAGTTTTAGCTTGATTTGAATCCACACATTGATGATTTGTTGGATGCTACTGGCCTATATTTACCTCCTGTCAGTGAAACATAGATCTGAATGTCGTTTGCACAGTTGTGACCTAACATAGATTGAACATAAGGGGTCCTAAAATGAATCCCAGGTGCACACTACCGGGAATGTCAAGTCAGGTGTTAAGGCTACAATGCCCAATTTCAACAAAATACATTTTCTAGTGAAATGTGTGACTGTCACTTGTACATTGCAGGCCATCTTTGATCGAAACAGGAAGGACGAGTTGCCGGGGCTACAGCTGGAATGGATTGATGGCATCTGCTCTCCGCTCTACGAGGTACAACATTGGCCCGACTCTGTTTCGGCCTTCGCTCCCTCGCATCCTCTTCCTCTGACATCAGCCGCGCTTCTGTCCTTCATCAGCTATTGTGCCGCACCGCCACTGACGCCAGCAAGCAAACTGTCACCCACAACGCTTCAGCTTTCCCTTTCACAAATGGGTTTTATTGAAAGCTTTGAAATGACTTCAAGGTTGCATCATGTTCTTGTGAGAATAGCGGGAGAAGTTAGAATGTGTTTTGTGCTGTAGCTCAAAGCCAGAGGTGTGTGAGCAGGGGTGAGTGGTCAGGTTTGCATGTGCAGATAAAATTAATAGATAAAACTAATAGCAGAAAGAGCTACTGTGCAACACCTGTCAAACTATGCACATAGGATTTCTCCAGTTTATACTCAAATGACAAGCTCTTGTCTAATCGCTGAATGATCATTAATGTTAAGTATTTTAGTAGTGCAATTCAGTTATAAAAGCTGTGCTTAACTAGATTGAATTCAGTTAATAAAGATTTGATTTTGGATTATTTAGTAAAGTTAGAATTACTGGAGGTAAGAGTATTTTGTAGTACTTCACAATACATCATGCATTCTAATACCATGAGCTTTAACCAAAATTAGATCACTCAAATTTGAGGCTAAAAGGTTACTAAAATTATCTTTTGATTATGTAGAAAAACAAATTATTTTTGAATTTTTCGTTTTCAATACTCTATATATTAGAATACAACAAAATAATTAGTTTTTTAGCTGCAGATTTAGGCTTAACATAATTAGCAGACTAATAAGTGTAGATGTAAGACTGGGAATTTAGAATTATTTATGTAGTTTAGAATTATCACAACAGGCATTTCTGTCCTGACTTTTTCAATTTTTTTCCGAAGCGAGGCTACAAGAGTAGGTTAATGCATGCTCACATAAAGTTAAAATGCTGAAGAGCTGGTCTTTGAGAATATAAAGGCATCTGAAGGCTACTTTTTTGATGCATTAGTGTGAATCTATGCAGTGTCCTCACCCGTGTGTGTTTTTCTGAATGACGTCAAAGCCTCAGCTGCCCCTCCCATCAGCGGCTGTGTGGGCGGCAGTAGAAGAAAGCTGACTTACTGAGCCCCGCTAAGATTGTTGGAGGTAAATTTATGAAAGGAGCGGTAAAAAAAAAAAAAAGTCAAGGACGGAGCACTTCCTTCAGTTCTCACTCAATAAGAGAGAGATGTTGCATTGTATTTGAGAGAGAGAAAAGTCATACTAATCAGGAATTATGAAAGGATTTGTGTCAAGAGTAATAATAACAACCATTGTGGTATGTGTAACCTTTCCAAAAGCACCAAAGCCCTGCTGTGTTATCTGCATGCAAGCTTCCACACAATCACGATTCTGCCGCCAATTAAACCCCAGCAAAACGGGGGAAGAACAGAGGATTCCAGAGGCTTTGGTTCGTGGGCGTAAGATCTCCTGCTTGATCTCACTGATCTCTGCTCCGGTGGTGCTCCCTCACTTTGTAGAATATTAATCCTTCTCTGCTAGATACGCCTGTTTCTGTAGGACCCAGCTCATGACAGTGCCCGATCAGTTACCCCACAAACAAAAACAACCACAATGTTCAAGTTGCTTAAAAATTACATTGTGGAATCATTGTGCATGTTTCATGTTCTATCTATTGTTTAGGCACTTGTGGTTCTCCTGGTGATTTGGTTGTTTAGTTTGGACTCTGGAAGTAACAAATAATCACCAAAAAGTTTGCCAATTGAAGCCACTTATCTGGTCCCCTGCCGTGGAGAAAGAGTGCATTTGTTTTACAGTTAACAATAAAAAAATAAGTCAAAGGACTAAAATATTTTTGCTATAGATCTGGAGTAGTAAATGCAAAGACGTGTGCCTTCTGCTTTTTGAGGGTGTGGTAGGTGGATATAACCCATTGCACATAAGTGTGACTCCCCAGATACACTTACGTATTGTATCGTTAGTTATTTCTTAATGACAATGTCTCACAGTAAAAGCTGTGAAATACTTTTAGATTAGACAAAGAACATGTGTACTGAAACTAGCTACAATCATAAATAATGAAAATGCTCTTGTTTGTGACCTGATTATTGGTTTGTTTTTGTTGTACCTAAAATTGTGCTATAAACTGCTCTTAAAAACAGTTACAACTCTGTGTAGAGCTCAGGCCATTAGCGTCCAGCCCCCACTCACAGAAAACAGTCTGTATTAAGGCTCGCACAAGCATTCTCACTCTAAATCAATGCACAGCAAATGGAAATCAATTTTGTGTGCAGGTAATGTGCCACGTAATTAGTAGGACAAACATTCCAGTAATTACAGCGTTATGAATTATTTAGTCGCACACTTTTCATAACTTTTTATGAAGACAAGACATTATGTTGCAGAGTGAACCACCTACACAATTGTTTCAGTTCTCACTTTTTCTGCATTTGCTGGCTGTAAAAGTGCCCATTAAAGTCAAAAGGCAATCCCAGTGCAGCCCTTTTAACAAATGTACCTATTTATTTAGCCCACACATGCTTTTAAATGTGACAGTTTTTAGAACAAACATTAGTGAAGAAGCATCACTTTAATCTTTAGTGCTTGAGATGCCAGTTGTTGAATAAAAAGGGTAGCACTAGTAAGAGCATTCAATTAGAAGTAGAACCATAATGTGATGGTTGAACTTCAATATCAAAGAGAAGCTTTTGTTTGAGAAGGAACTGTGCCCACGTTCAATTTCCACATGAAGAGAGGTTAATGAAACAATAACTAATTGCACAGAACTGTGAGGAAATCCAATAGATAGTGTTGGAAGAGCAGAGGGAGCACAATCCCCCTGTCTCTCAGGTCATTTATTAAACGTGATGACAGCTCGTACCTATGACTACAGGCCAGCTCAAACACAACTGAGGTCCCTAATCTGAGGCAGGCATGTGGTGGTGTAATCTGCACACATCACTCTGATGTGTGTGTGTGCTTGTATTGTTGTGTTGAGGCCAAAAGAACATTTGATGAATACTGCTTTGCTCTTGTTTTGTCTCTGATTTTGCTTTCATGTGTTGTCTTTTCTTCAGACTCTGGTCAAGTTGAATCCAAAGCTTCAGCCAATGCTTGACATGATCCAAGCAAACAGATCCAAATGGGAAGAACTAAACAAAAAGAGACAGCGTGGCCAGAGCATCTCTGCCCCAGCAGGCCCCTGCAGCGCTGACAACACAGAACCAACTGGGGGCGCAGCAACTAAAATGGGCAGCACATCGGGTTGCAGTGGGGCTTGTGAAAGCACACCTTCTAAACCTGTTAGTTAGCTTGTGCTGTTGCTTCACAGCTGGGCCCCTGAGCTTCTTTTCTCTTGCAGCAGCCTGCAGTGAAAGCATTGGAGTTTATGCACACCCGCTTTTGCAACTAGATGAGCTTTTGGCTTGAGAGTGCTGCTATGTTGAGTTTTCTGCTCCCATTAGTCCTGAAAGCTGAGAGCTGCTCACACGTGTTTAACCAGCTTGTGGAAGGAACCTGTACACTGATGACAAGACATCAGGATGAACACTTAACCCACTGTCACAGGTCAAAAAGGACTCAACTCCTTTTCTGGGCATTGCACAGATTTTCAGCACAACACATCAAAAATACTAGAGAGGTTGTTTGCATTAGTGTTTGTTGTTCACACAGTGTCTTGGATAAGAAGTATATTTTGTATGTGTATATATGCTACATGAACATGATATGATTTATAAGTGCAGTTTGAACGAACATTCATGATTGCAATTTGGCTGTAAAGAATGTGAGGATTGCAGTAACAGCAGGACCTATGACAGTGCAATGCAAATTGAGTGCTCCTTTCCCTTCTCTACTGTGCCTTGTTTTAAGATTCTAATGAAAATGCATGGCCTCCTCACCAAGTTTCCTATAGAATGAAAATCTATCTTAAAACATGATGCATTTCCCACACATTTTATAAACACAATGACCACAGTTTAGTCAATCACTTGTGAGCCCCATGCAAGCCTATGTTCATACAAGCATCAGTTTTGCAGTTTGCGACTGCTGTGTCTCTTCACTCTGAGACTAACTCAATGTGCCTTTTAACCTTTGTCTGAATACAAACCCTCTTTAGTAGACACTGAAACATTTGGCCTTTTTAGAACCTCACAAATGCTACAAGCAGCTTCCACACTCATTCTTTGTATTTATCTGCACATGTAACACACTCTTGTTTTGAAACAGTCTCATTTGAATTATGCCTTATGCCTTGTGTTGTATAGCTTTGTTAATTGAAGTTCATAATGTGTGGCATGGATCTGTGTTCTGCTGTTCTTGAGTTTTAAATTTGACTTTCCACCACACATTTGAATTGCATGTTTGTAATGAACCCAAAGTACAGTTTGTAGGATGTAGCAGTCCTGTGAGCCAACAAATACCTCATATTTGAAACTTCATTTAAGGCGTAGCCTACCCTCAAATGCATGAGTTGAGCTCGTATTGCATCAAGTTACGTATAAATATTGCTGTTGTTCTATTTTTCTAATACGTTTCCTATGTGGCCACAAGTCTCTTTGCAGACTAACATGCAACTATTTATTCTTCCTTGTTTGAACTAAAAGTTTATTTGTAGTGGGCTCAAATGAAAGATTTAAGGCATGAAACGGCAATGTGCAATGTTTCTGTAGAGACTTTAAATAAAAACACCTCTAAGCTTGTACAATTGTGACTATTTTATGTTCCTTTGTGCAGGTGTTTCTTGTGTTGTGGCGCCCTCGAGTGGACGCTCAATGGGAAGAAAAAAAAAACACAACACCTCAATGAACCCGACAGTTTCCTCTCTTTTGGCTAATACAAGACTACTGTTAGTTTACACATGCGTGCTTCCTTCAGAGGAGTCAAATACAGGCGTTTACGACTGAATGAAACAAAATACTTTTTTATTGAATGTATAACTATTTTATAATGATAACTTGTATAATCATTTAAGCAACACGAGGTGAGGCGCAACGAACAGAATAAGAACCGCAGTTTGTCAGTTTATACTTTAGCGCTTTTGCTGATGATAGGTGGTAGTGACGTCAAATAGCAGTGCGTGGGCGTCTGCGTGGGCGAGGACAACTCCCAAATGAGCGCGTGCAGCGGAAAGAAAACAGCCTGTCGTCCGCGTGCGAATAGATCCACGGTGAGAAGATGCTCAGAGTTGGATTACTCTGCAGCAGGAGGGAAGCATGGCTGACCTCTACAACAGTGACTGACACAACAAATACAAGCAGCAACTATTAAAAATGAGGCGCGCACAACAGGGACAAATTTTAGTTGTATTTATTGCACAAACAGCTTTGACAAAATGGATGTTACATCGTTAGAGAAGTGGAAAACTAAAGGCCTACACAATGTCTGTATTCAGTTAGGCGTAAAAGAAGCAGTTAGCCTAAACTTCATAAATAAGAAGCAAAACAAAAATCCTTGAGAGCTGGAAACACTATTAATGAAACGTCTTCAGGAGTGTTCCAACGTGTGAGTGCTGGGTCTTACTCTACATCTTTGGTACAATAGAGCACCGGGATCACAGGCCTTTACTCTCCTCACTGAAGCAGACAGGACTTCAAAATGTGATGGCTTTTTCCACTTCACTTGGTTAGTAACAAACCATACAAGGTTTTGGTACAAAACTATGCACATAGTATATGAGAGTAACATTTCTGTGAGCAGGACACATTAATTCACATGGTCAGCACTTGGGCTACACATAGTTCACACAAATTAGTTGATCAGTCCAATAATGGGGCACACAAAGGACAAATGGATAAGGAACAGACTGACAATTTGTTAGAAAGGCACAGAGCTTTAGAGAGAGTATTCTTAAAAGTTACCACTAAAGAAGTGCCACACACACATGAGGAACTCAGAACAAAACAGTGATGGGAAGTAACAAAGCATAGCAGTAAAAGCACTGCACTTGCATTACATTTTTGGTATGCATTTATGTACATTTTAGAGCAAGTATCGGTATTTTATGCTAACATTTAAAAGTCTTGTGTAAAAGTATCACATAATAGATCTACTTTGAGTATTTATTAGCCCTGTATCTATCCTTTCACTGAACTAAACTGATTACTTCCACCACTGCAACTAAACATGAGGTGCTGTCAGTAACTATTGGCAAAAAGTAACAGTTAACTTAAATATAAGTAAATGTGAGAAATCAAAACTCTTGCATTTATTGATAAGGTTGTACAGTGGCCACAATAATGTAAAAGATGACTTTATAAGGCCATGACAACAGTACAAATGTATCCATTTGAACAAAATGATTGTTACAGCATAGTAAGTGCAATATTATTCAACATAAAGGTTTGGGTGAATCAATAAATGGCACTGATGACATTTAGATGAAAAATAAAAGATCTCTGTCCATTTTAAATTCACATTTAGTATCCAACAATGTGACATGTGGTTAGAAAAGGTGAGTCAAAGATGGACAGCAGCAGGAAATTAGAGGAGGTTCCTGTTGCCAAAGATGTTATTGGGGTCAACGTAGTCCTTTACAGACTTGAGCATCCCAAGACCCACATCCGAAATCGTCTCTCTCATCCACTCCTTCCGAAGTTTCCCCACTGAATGACAGAAAAATATAAAATAAAAGAAAGAAACAACTGGAGGAAGAGTGAAGGGGAGAAATAGAGGAATGGGCACGGCTGATTGCTCAGCAGGCTGCTGGGAGCCAATCAATCTTGTGAGAGTGAGTGAATAAACAGAGGGTGATAAATGCTTTTATTCAGGGAGGAGAAATGTTTTGCATGGCATGATTTATGGAGCTCAGCAGACTATCAAACTCATTAGGCTGTGTGTGTTCCCAGAGGAGGGGCCGGCTGGAGCGGGACGTCCCCTGCTTTCTCTCTCTCTCTCTCTCTCTCTCTCTCTCCAGTGCCTCTCTCTCTCTGAGCAGACTTTGCATGTGTCTGCCCCTCTTATGTGCACAGAGGCCCCGAGACCTGACCTGGGACGGCTGCACATTAGGCCACAACACAAAACACATACAACTCCGTCACCCAATAATGCTGCAATTATCTGTGACTATGTGAATGAAGTTATTTCATATAGAACAGAATCTCTAACAAATGCTCTAGGGTCACCTATTTAAGTGGTTTGTTTTTGATACATTTACTCAAAAATGAAGCAACATTTAGGATATTATAATAAAACATATTTTCTAGAGCCTAATAACCATTGTTAGTGCAATTATCTGCTCTGTATTCAGTATGTAATACTTGTCCTTAGACAGTTTTGTCTGGCCCGCTGTCAGCAGAACTTTGTCTGACCAAGCAGTGCCTTGTTGAGGCAGTGGGCCTGGAGCAGTCCCCACTGCTCCAGCAGCTGTCCTGTCACATCCTCTACAGCTCTGCCCCCAGAGCTCTTGGCGGGACGTCCGAGACAGGGACAGGTCTGCTGACTGTACTGAACACAATTCAGCAGACTCCACTTTATTTCTTATTTTTTCTACTATTCTTTCATATGTGGGCTACTGAGTGGTCAAGATTTTTTAACGTGTTTTGGGCAACATCTGGTGGTCAAAACAAAAATTTTATGTTGGAACAACTATCAAAACACATCAATTAAAGTGTAAACTCCCAAAACATGTTAAGAAAAACTTGTAATTACCATCTCGTCTCAAATAAACTTTTTAAATGCAAGCCAAAATGAGGTTTGGCCCTGGGCACGCTTCAACGTAAATCTGGCCCATCAATAACAAAGTTTAGGCACCTGATACAGAGATTTTGTTTGAAAATGTGTTAGACCGAAGGCCATACTATTTGACACACATGCCAAAAATATATACATTATATTCTAAATATATTTTATTAATTACATAATTCATATCTGTAATATTGATATGCTCTACAATCTAGCAAATGTTAATTTGTTTGTTTACCAGTATGTAATGAAACTGATTCTAAACACTAAAGAGGCAAGAGAGCTGTGAGACCAGAGTGGTCTAGAGCAGGTTCAGACTGATGAATGACGGTTGGAGATTGGCTCAAAAGTGCCCAGTGGAATATTCCCATATATTCACTATGTGATAGGTTCTTTTTGTGCCAGGGGAAGCCCATGGTAATAGGCTGTGTAGAGAGATGATGAATGAGAGAGGGCCAGTGGGGAAACCCCAGATGGAGATCAGCCATGAAGCTGGGGAGGCCTGTCTCCTGACACCAGGGCAGACAGTGGGGTCAACAGAGAGCACGCACCTCTCACACCTCCAGATGGGGACAGGAACCATTCGGTTGTTGCCCACTAACTACTTCTCTACCTCTGGGTTCATCCTAGGCCCACCTCCGTCCCTCCCTCCTCTCACCAAGAAGAGAGAAAACAGAAGGTGCTGCCACTGCATCATTGCCTCCATAACAGTGATAATTTACACATCTATCTTGTCGTATTCTTTCTTTTTGGGATCCTATTGCAATCAATCTCAGCCAGTACCGTGTGTGCCACAGAGACATGCAAAGAGGTGCAGGTAGTTATTTCTGCAATGACAGATTTCTCTCTTGAGTAGAGAAGCCAAGGGAAGAGAAAGATGTGATCACTTGACTAAAAAGGGTGTTTTTCTCTATGCACAGCTCAAAAAGCTGCAATGACTGATGTAATTGAACACTAGGGGCAATGGTCACCCCAAAGAGTATAGAGGGTGGGTCCAGCTTCTCCACTTTGAACCACTGGATTCATTGAAAAATGGCTATTGGAAATGAAAGACGAGCTTCAGAAGTGACCTGGGCTTCTGTGATATGGTAGAGGTTAAAACAGTCTGTACAGGTCTGATGGATGGGCAACTTTGAGCTGATGGATGTTTAACAACTCCATACTGCAACTACACTACTGCCCCAGTTAAAAGCACAGCTTCAGCTAAGAAACCATTCTTTTCAAAAGCTTTGGAGAACAATTACTACCAGAAACAACTAACCTTCAGCAGACCATCCTACACACCCGAGTGCTGCGACACTCTGACCAGCTGTAAATCCAGGGCCACATAAATGTGTATTTCCTGTGGTGCCCTCCCACCTTTCCATCCCTGACTACATCTGTTTTGTTTGATACACAAAACCCAGTGAAACTAGCTCCATTTGTCAAGTGTTGATTGTGGGCAGACAAACCAGCCTGTCTGTGGCAAGATAGCAGGACCCACTGTTATTAATCACAATTACAGAGTGGGCCCCGAACACAGGGCTGCATCAATATCCCCTCCTCTCCCCCTGTCAGCGCAGAGCAGATCGGGGTGGCCAGGCCACCGTTTGGAGGTCACTATACAGCAACTGATAACACTGGCATCATTTACCGTGGCCCACCGCCTCCTTTTTATTAGCAATCTTTTAATTTTGAGCCCGTCCCCACCTTCAGGAAAAATTGTGATTTAATATTGCAGCTGATTCACTGCATACTGTTTTTGACAGGTGTGATGAATAGCCTGAAGTGATGTATGAAAACAGCGAGGCGGATGGCAATATAGATAAAGCAGACATTTTGGTTAGCCCTGATGGGGGCTGCAGAACTCCTGTCCCCTCCTTTAGCTCACGTTTCATTTGGCCTTTGCTGAAATGAACAAATGGCGAAGTTGGAGCTATTCGTCTGAACTGCAGAGTAATATTTTGGACATACAGCAGTGAAAGGTATCCATCCAAGTGTACATTTACACACCAATGCTCGTCAGTTATCTACCATAGAAATAGTTTGTGGAAAATGTACGTTTGGTTTATTATTGATGGATTGTGGATCCTACTGCTATGATTAATATTTGGATTATTATTGCTTTAAGTCTATGCATACGCTATGTGTACAGAACTTTAGTCAGTTGTGATGTTTTCAATGTCCTTTACATTCAATTAAGTTGGTATGGAATAGAAAAGTTAGACATATTGCTTTATCAGAACACCATATACTTCCTTTATACAACACAGTTTGGAAAAGCACTAAAAATGAAATACCTCCATGATGATGTGACAAGCTCCCTCCGTTGGCAAGAATCTCTTCTCGAGCTGCATGCTGAACAGAAATAACATCACTATTTATATGTGGATCTCTTGTGATTATAATTTAGTGAGAAATAAAAGAGCTCCAAGTTAAACTTACCTCTACTTGCTCATATACGTGCACTGGGTCACTGAGTCCTCTGTAGTTGAAGGCAAAATAAAAGTAGACACAAGCCCCAGCGTCATATGTCTGAGTGACTCTGTGATAAAGAAACAACACAAGGCTGAGTAATCTTTTTGTATTTTGAAGTGATTATGTACTTTCATAAAATACTTCCTACTAGAAAGCCAAAACTGCACAATTACCCTTACAGTATCAGTTTTTACCTAAACAAAAAAACTAAATATACATCATAAAGTCTGAACATCCGAGTTTTTAATTTTTTAACTGTATTCTGATAATAACCAACCTTAAGTTTGTGTACTTTATTATGCGTGGACACAATTGCTTAAAATTCAAAGCTTCTTGATTTTGCATTAATAGAGTGTGGGCCGGCCCTCCGCAGAGGGGCTGGCTGCAGAGCCCTTGTTCATTTGACATGGCCCATCACCTGGCACACTGACTCTTCTTGAGGTTAAATGGACAAATCAATCATTTGACAGACTGCAGCCGGGAAATGAATGGCTGCAGTATAATCAGACAGAGGCCTAATCTTTGCACAATCTGTGAGCAGCAGCAGCGTGCTCCTGCTGCCCAGCCCAGTGCCTGTCCCTGTGGCGCTGTAAGGGCGGCCCTCTCAGGCTCTGCTCGCTGTCATACAGATTAGGTTTGGCGAGGTTTCTTAAAGTTTTAACTACTGTATCTGGTCATAAATAAAATAGTAAATTTATAAGCGTAAAAACGTTTCTTTTAGTGTGTGCATAGAAGATTTACTCTTGAAATTCAGAATTCGAGTTCACTTTGGTGAGTGAAATGATACCTGCAAGTGGAAAGAGGAGAAAACTGCACTCCTTTCTCTTTACACTCTCGAATGATCCGAGCTTTCACATTTCGGCAAATGTCCAAGACCCTGGAAAAGATTTTTTTACTTTGTAAATAAATGCCTGAAATTCCAGAAAATACAAAACTATATTAAGGACATCAAAACAGAAGAAAAGTGTCAGAAAATAGAAGCAGCCACAAATGAACATAAAGAGCATTGTGGGGGAGAGGTCCCCACTGGAGTGAAAATGGCCGCCAGTGCTGAGCATGTGCAGTGGAGTGTGCTGTGTGGAGGATGGGGAGAAGGAGGGTAATGAGGCAGACACAGGCGCTCGCATCAGTGCCTGATCTCTGCTCTCTCCATCAGCTGAGAGACGCCACAAGAACCTGTCTATTAGCTGCTACATATACAGTATGTGTTCAAAGCAACTTGGACTAAAATAATGAGTACTTGTGAAGAGAGTGAGAGGCATTTTCTCCCCCTTTAGGGAAAGGGTTGCACTGAGATTACAATAAAATAGACTGTGTTACAATGGTCAGATGGTGGAAAAAAAGGATTTTTTTTTTCTATTAGTAACCGATTTTGGATGTGTTGATTTCTAATTGTGCCTAGACCCATTAGTCTTTTTATTACAAAAAGGTATCTAAAGAGTATTCTTATAAAATATTGGTGGCCTAAAGATTATTGTAAAATAGTCATGAATGGAATGATTGCGCTGGCTGCAATTTGCTGTGTAAGTGTAGATGTATTCTCATATTTTTGTATTTACTGGGTCTGCTCACATGAAAACAAACTTGCACATATCCTGTCAGTGTAGACAATAAACCGTTTTCACGTTAAGGCCTAAATATTCATGTGGAAAGTCTCACATTAAATTTGTATTGAATTTTACTAATTGTGTGGCCCTCAAGAAGGTGCTTGCCCAACTTTGGGACCTGGCCCTATGATTAAGAATCACTGGTCTAGAACATGAACAAACATATTACAGGGCATGTCCATCTACATACCTGTCCCAAGGCACAGAGGTTTCAAATGACTCTCCAATCACATAATAATCCATACCCAAGTCCTGTAATAATACAAAATGTCAGTAACACATTTAAAACCAATGCATGTTTATTTTATCTTTGTAATTTTTATACTTTTAAGACAAGTCGTCAAAAATTGGATTCTTGAACACCAAACTTGCTCACACTAACAATACCAGACGGGTTTTTTGCCATCAGACGTATCATCTGATGGCCATCAGATTACCAGATCAATACTGAAATAATATTAGCTTATTTGCATTACCATTAAGTACAGAGCTGTCAGATGTTACCCTTGTGTGTATCATCTGACAGCTATATTTTTGCACTTTAAAGGACACATATTATGCTAAGTAACTTTTGTGAGTTATTAATATTATATTGAAATTGGTTTCTAGTCAAAACACAGCTGAAGTTTTGCCTGAGAGATATCTTTTGTTCCCCTTAAAAAACATGATGAATCCCCTCATCTATTTTATTTTTTATTTTTATTTAACTTTATTTAACCAGGAAAGTCCATGAGATTCGAAGATCTCTTTGCAAGGATCCTGGCCAAGAGGCTTCCACAACACAACACTACATAGACTAAAACAAAAAAACATAATTAAAAACAGTTAAAAACATTAAGTTAATGACTGCATTGTCATAGATAGATCTCTGTCATAGATAGATCTCTGCACTGTCATAGATAGATCTCTGCACTGTTTTGAAGTCCATAAATCATGCAGACAGGTTTGGAGCATTTCTGCAGCTGCAGCACATCAGACAAGATTGATTTGATTGTTTAGCCTGTGAATTTTTCTTTTCAGTCACTAGATGGAGCTATAACTTACTTTCTGATGTGGGCGACACATAACTGTCATTTGTGCTTTCCTACACTATTTTTATTGGTTCTGGTGCCTGGGATTCCAAAGTAGATGCTTGAAGGACAGGAACAACACAAAAAATGCATAACAATTGTCCTTTAAATGGTATTGTACTCTGCACTTTAAACATTATACCAGGTACTGTAATAGAAACTGATCAATTTGTACATTTGCTCTTCTGCACTTTAATAATATCCTTTGCACTATTTTCAACTTAACTTTTGTACTGTAACCAATAACACTGCATACTGTATCTATAGCGTTTTGATGGAAATTAGCATGTTGCTAAATCTGTTGCAGCCATCTTTTTAATGTAACTGTATTTTTTATTTAAAGGACCATTGTCTTTTAAATAAAAAAATAAAATAAATAAAAAATAATAAAAAGCACCGTTTACTTGCAGGAAACAGGGACTTTGAAAGAATCAATTCTCTCCTAAAGAAATCCTGAGGTGATCTTTAGAAAAGCACCTTTTGCTCAATAAGACATCAGGGCTATTCAGAAGAACCACTGTCACAATCTTTATTCTAACCTCAAATGCCTATTGTGGTTTTGACTGCACCTACTGAGCTGTGTGTGTGAAGTGGACACCTGAATGACAGGCACTGACATCTACTTTGACTACAGAATCTCAAAGGGGGCGCCCCAGGCCTCACTTTGCAACCTTTTGTGTTGTTCACTAAGCTGTCTGCTGTAAGAGAGCGTATCAAGACTGGACACTCCCAAGCTGCCCATCAAAACACCAGAGTAGTGACCCACCCGAAGGTACGCGATGACGAAGGTCAACATGTAGCCCCTCTGCCCATTGTCCTCTCCAGCTGCCAGGCCTCTGCAAGAAGATAACAGGCTTAATATTTAACAGCACTTTCTTTCAGCCTTGTCGGCGCCACTGCTCCTCCTTTTAACAGCTGCCAGGGAGCCTGTCAATCCCACAATGTACGGATCAATGGTGCTATGCTCTGTGCGCTGTTACAGGTCAGCCACACATCCATCACCTGTAGTGTGTAATCAAATTTTCATCAACCTCCCAAACTAATCAGGGCAAGCTCATTAGAAAATCACTTTATTGATTTTTACCCTTCCTCCCACTTCCTAACTCCAGGAAAAAGAAAAAAAATCATTTCTCATAGAACCACAATAATCTATCAATGGCACTTTATCTGATGGGTGACAATATCTGATCTGAAAAAATACAATAAAGTTCAGTGTTCTACAGATGACAGCTTTTGTATCTTTTCATCCAAACTAAATATGTGCTGTTTAAAGCCTATTTTTAATGTAGAATGTGCAACATATATATATAATTTGAATGTGTTTCTTTTAACTACAAAGTAATAACTAATATCATATCCTAATTAAGTACATTTCAAAATGCAATGATGCCAACTCAAAATGTGAATCTCTGCAGTGAATGAAGCATTTGTCATCAAAGAGGCAACTTTTCCCATGTTTACATGCCCTTACATACATGCTTGTATACTTTGTTTTCTGGCACAAATACGTATGTGCACCTTGGGCCACTATCAGACACTGCACATAAAATATACATATCACTCATGTTCTCTCATTATTAACTAAATATGCACTTAATCCTTTATTATCCCACTAAGTCCTCATATAAGTTTTCACCTACACCCCATCTCCAGTCACAGTTCTGATAATTCATCAAACTCCAGACAATTTGTTTTGAGCTAAAACCATTAACATTCATTTATTTCCATATTAAAAATAAGTAAATAAAACATGCTTCTTATCAGTTAAAATGCCACAATGCAGAGCCTAACATCTGTTTGAACAACTAGTCAAACCTAGAGGACCTGCTTTAAGGAAATACAATACTGTACTCACACCGAACTAGTGGTGTATAAAATTCTTTGTCCCAGCTCCAAGCAGGTCAACAAATATGTACTGTTAAAAATAACGACACTCACAAAAAAACATACCCAAATTTAGCAGCAATGTCATAGACTTGTTTTTCATGCTGCAGGACCTTCTCACGGTCTCCTTCAAACAACAGGGTGGCCACACACAAGCGGTTGGGGTCAAAGCCTTTGAACTGCACATTTAAGAGGCAGATTCATTTGTCATTATGCTACATCACAGCAGTGACTTTGATTTGACAGCAGCTTACCTTTGTGATGTAAAATTTCTTCAAACCATCCAAAAAAGATGTGAAAATTGAAGATACTTGGGGTTTCAGTGCATGTCCTGTCAAATCAATGGTTAAGAAAATATTTATTGAGACATTTAAATTTTGCAATGAAATAAATATTCTCATAACCTCAAACAGGCATATTAAGCCTCTTCGAGTTGGGATATTGAACAAAGAGGGAACTAAATAAATTGTTACATTTAAATAACTTTACAACTGGCCAGTGGCTAACAGTGACAGCGACAATAAATCAGAGGGTTTCCGAAGGGAAGTGGGTTTGACATGCTGATATCCGTCTTCCTCAACCGCAATTTTTGATTTATTCCTGATCGGACGCACAAAAGTGCCTGTGGACAAGTGAAAATGAGGGGCTTGGGCCAATGGGACGACAATCAATCACAGCGGGGTAGTCACGGGTGATCTTACTGAGACTTAACACTTCATTTATTCCCCCATGCTCAAGTCTCTTCATCACTTAGTATCCTAATTATTTTCATTCAAAAATGTGATTGCAGGTCTTTAAGGTCCTAGCAACCATCATAGTAGATAATTAAACACCCAACATCCACTGAGAGAAAATTACACTTACAACCTGCATTGTTTAACTTTCAACATTTGCTTATGCCATTAGTTGAAATTTGAAATGTATCTACTACCAGCGTTTTAACTGTTACGTCAGCCCCAAAACTGAATGCCCCCTGTGAACACTTGTTTTTTTCCTCAACAGTTCCTATGATTAGAAAGTCAACTGAAGTCATGGACTTCAGTTAATAGTGATAAACCTTGCTGCTTCATCTTCCCTCCTTAAAGCTAAAACATGCCTACTACAGTGTAGCACTGTAGTTCCACCTATAACCCAATGATAACAAAAAACTTACCAAATTTAAATTGTTCATTATCCATGAGTCGTATTGAAGCTGGAGCACATCTCTGAAAAAAAAGATTTTATTTACTATTTACAGCAACTATTTAAACTTTTAAATTACAGGGCAATATTTTGTGTATAGAACAGTTTTAGTTTTACATTATTGTGAAATTGTGAATGTGAAGTAAATATATGTGTTTCTCCTGGAACAAAAATATTTGTGTGTGTAGTAACATGCAGTCAGTACAATTTTATGTTGGCAAAGCAAACTAAGCTAGTGAATTCACGTGATACCTGTTTGGCAACCTCTCGTAGGCAGGCAACACCTTGCTCAAAATTAGGAAAGACAACTGATCCATATTTCTGATACTCAGGCATGGGTCGGATCTTCAGTGTAACCTCAGTAACCACACCAAGGGTTCCTGTAGACACAGTGAGGGGAGAAACATGGAGCATGAAATGTATGAGCAGGGTAACTGTTTTTATACAACCCTCAGGTCAAGTTTGACCTTTGTTTCACATTTCATCAGCAGATTTTTTTTTCCAACAACACACTGTTGTATCGGTAAACACAATCAAATAAATCAAAGCTTCGACAGAATGCAGTGTAGCATTTTGCATCCGTCTCTAAAAACCTAAATGAACAAATGTGTCGAATTACTTAAAAACACAAAAACACAACACCACACTTGGTGATCATGGTGGACTATGATCAATTTATATATTCTGTAAGTGCTTCTCCAAGTAGCTTCTGGGCTTTTGGCTTTATGGGGGCTTACATGTTAGTTCACACGTGCTGCACCCTAGTGGTGAAATATAAAAAGACAAAGGACCGAGTCAGTTTCACAAGCTCCTCCCATATGACAGAAAAGGCGGGGCTATTAAGGAGATAAAATAGGAGGAGCCATAAAGGAGAGAGAGGGGTGAGGGAGATACTTGAAGGCGGGGCAACAGTTTGAGAAGGAAGGTTGTAATGAGACAAGCAAGGTCATAAAAAAACTCTCATGGGGGTTAGTAAAGTAGTAATATGCAACAACGCAATATGTAGGCAAAACAAACAAAACAACCAAAAGGGCTGCACACATAAGATTCAAGTGTAGTCTTTTGCTACTTTAGAGGAAGTAAACTGAGGATAAATAAGCTTGAGGACTGCTTTAGATTAGCACAGCAATGATCACCTCTTTTTTTAATCAATGCCCTGTTAGGGCTCAGCTCTATTACAACAAAATTAATCCATTATGATGTTCTATTGTGTTTTATCTTGCTAAAACAACACTTTTTAAAATATTAAATTCCTGAAGACTTTCTGTTAAAAACTCAAAGAGGCTGCTAATGTCTTTAGACCTCATGAAGCCAGCAGAGATCTATAACATTTTACTCCACCTCAGGGCTTAAATGTACACTTACTCTGGTTGCAGAAGGTCAGCAAGATAACAGACTGATTTTGTGTTCGCTATAATGAAAGACTAAGTCTCAGTAAACGTAACAGTTGTATTGAACTGTACAGGTTAAATGGGTGCTTTGCTTTGTGCAGTGTTGTCATGCTGGAGGTGAAAAGGCAAATAATGTTGATAAGGCAATGTTGATTTAAGGCAATGTTGCCTTAGTGCCAAAGATGTGATTTTTTTCTTTTCCCAAAAATCATTATAAAAATAGGGCATGCTAAATATTTAGGAGATACCACAAACAGGGATATGATGAACACGGCATCAGCAATAAAGAATTTCTTATTCAATCAGGTTTTTGTTCTTGTGGGGTAGTGAAATCTAATTAGTCCATTCTCCACTCAATACAGAAGTTACAGAACATTTGGACTAATGTGTACAAATTGGTATTTCTGCAATTCTACCAAAGACGGTCAGAGAGCAGATTGTTGAGCTTTGTAGGGTGAATAAAAAGTTTGTGAGCACAGCTGTTTCACACTGAGATGCCAAGAGCCTCAATATGCTCATTATGTTGTGGGGGACCAGCATATGGCAGTATCCTCTGTGGGCGCTCACAAGGACAGGTCATCGAGATGGGATAGCGAGGACATTTGCTAGCTCCTTACTAAAACAAATCCTACCAAAACTGGTTAATATGTACAAGAACGTGAGAACAATCCCGGTGTTTCTGTTTATCAGACGCGTAGATAAACACTAACCAACAGAACATGTGCGACCATGCTTGTGAAGTCCCATAAGAGTCAACAAACCTTCAGAGCCCATAATGAAGTGGTGGACATCTGGGCCAGTGGACATTCGTGGGCCCTGACAGCTTTTCTCTATCACACCTCGTGGAGTCACCATCCTTACGTGGACCACCTACACAAGCATTAGAACTAAGCAAAGTCAGTCGCAGCAACTATTCAATTTTGAATGTGTTGCCATTACATATTTGCATTACGATTAGAATGGTATTGTAGTACAGGTGTGCAACATATCAAATTTTGTATAGAAAAATATAAATGTAGATTACATTCTGTGTGTTGTTAGTTTATAAATGTGGTAAATACACAATGTTAAAATATTTTTACCAGATCCTCAATATTGCCGTATATGTTCTTCTTCATGCCTGATGCTCTGGTTGCTACCCAGCCGCCCAGGGAACTAAACTCCATAGAGTCAGGCTCATGCCCTGTGCAGTAACCACTCTCATTAAGCTGTGGAAACAAACAACTTGGAATCAGGGAAGCCATAATTGTTCCAACTGGAATGATGCAAATCCACAGGAATGTTTTAATAACAAACAACAGGGTAAAATAATTGAAGCAAATGCATGCTCAGCAATGTTTTAAGTCAAACTATGGTTTTACAGCAGCTTATAGGCTTGACAGAGAAGAGACTAGTGCATGCCATGTCTATATAAGTCATATAGATTTTTCTTGTTGACTGTATTCAGAAATTTTCATAGCTTGATGTATTTCTCAACATATTATGCCATGTTAGTTGCAATAGTAGATTTAGACACTGTAAGATAGCACTGAAGTCAGAGTCACACCAATACAGTATTTCCAGAGGCATTCGGCACACCAGGAGGTAATGTTAGACGATGTTTTATGACTCTGCTCCACAAGCAGGTACTTTATAATTAAGATCCATCTGCTCCATAAAAGCAGTGGATAAAATGCAGAGGTGACTTGCTTTGGATGCAGCTCACAAGCTCACAGTCCCTACATCACAGACCTGCTCCTTCTCCATTTTTCTGAATTAGCGTGATGGTGCCATCTGCTCATGACTGAAGTCTGGGTCCCTAATCTCCACCACGCGGCTTCTGTCCTAAACTCAATACTCACATTGTAGGCCAAGGGCGAGTATATAGTTGTAAAAGTGTATGTTTAAAAGGATCAATTTTAAGCTTCTTTAGTGGATGAATATGGATATGCAAGTGCTTACCAGTCTTTCCAAATCCTGACCCACAATACCAGCTTCTACATGGGCAGTAAGGTTTTTCTCATCGATCCACAGGATGCGATTCTGCGAGTTAAGCACATGCAAGGATATTTTTGTTTACGTTGTAGGCTATTAATCTTATGCAATGTAAACAAAAAGCAAAACAAATGTTTGGCTTTGGATTAAATGTCAACCTTAGTTACTGTTGTAACTAAAACATGAATACAAAGGTTGGTCAAAAGCAGCTCTGGGATGGCCAGCTATTTAATAAAAGAATAAAGTACAGATGAAAGTTGCAAAAGCACATGATATGAGAATACTTATAGTGAATCAAACTGTGACAATGAAATGTTAATGTATAAATTGATAGCTTTTATTAGCCAAGGGTTTAAAATAGAGTTTAAGTTTACCATTCATTTTCAAATATATGTCTCTAATTAAGAACATTACACACGAGCCTAACTTTACCTACAGGAGGTCATTTTACACCTGCCATCCATTATTTTCAAGAGGTAATAAAGTTTATGTTTAACTCATACAGTCCCTTTCATGTGCTTCCTCTGGAGTCACCTGACCTCTGACCCCTGACACAGAACAGTGACCACTGGTACCCAGGTTCCACAGCCAGTAGGCTAGCAGCAGGAGGACAGCTGATAAATTACCTCTATGTGCGCCACCATCAAAGGGTCTGAGCACAAATTCACCATTTTATTAGAGCTAACAAATGAACAGTGAGTCTCTGCACCACAATATTCCTACTCAAACTATTAAGAAGCAGCAATGATTTCTAATCTTAATTTTATTTTAACTTAAAAAGAACCCTTTACATCAGAAAAGGGCGGAAGGTTATTTTAATAAGATACAAAGTTACGTTTCTTTTAAAACTCACTGTGTAACTTTTTGATCAAAATATACTTAAATAAAAGCATTTTTCTGAAGATGTTTTAGTGACACTAAATATATAATAATTACACGTGTCTTTGCTTTGAGCGGGGTTGCATGGCAACACAATTGACTCTTATTTGACCTAGATCAGGGTCTCTCCTTTCTTTTTTCAACAGAAATGTTATTCGTTCTATAGAATGGTGTATATGATGCCTTCAGGAAGCTACACATTGTCACATGAACTACTTTTAATCACAAAATGCTCGGCTGTTGTTACATACCATCTGAGAAGTGTCCAAGGACACAATTGAGCGTGTTTCCTCTGGGGGGCACTCTAGGGCACTGGAGACACTTGTCCCTCCTATCAAACAGTTGAGGTGAACAGTTTTGAAAACACCAATAACGTTAATACAGCTATGATGATTATAGCTTACCACCATACGGTATCAAACAAATATTGTGTTTACAAGCCAGCTCTACAATTTTGACAACTTCACTGTGGCAGCCTGAAAACATTAAGACACATTTAGACAAGCAATGTGAAAAAACAAAAAGAAAAGTAAATAAACAAAAATAATTGCTAAACCTTTATTGTAAGAAATGATTCATACATGAATGGTCTAGTTTTGTGTGCGCTGGGCAGCTCAGAAGCATCAATTGGATTGATATAAATGTGTTTTAGCTCGTCATGGGTCCCTCATCTATTTAAAGGAGGGGCGAGCAAGTGACAAGAGGAGCAATACCCACAACCTACATAGACAGGCTTGACTGGCCTCCACTGCTTTTGAGAAATGCCTCTTAAAGACAGAATAAAGTCTTCAGAGGGCTAATAGAAATAAAAATTGCAGATAAGGATTTTTGCAACGATTATTACAAAATGCTGTTTGCTTCAACTGTATGAGTGTGGATAACCAGTTATTTGGAAGATAAAAATATGTAACTTAACTCGATCTCAAAATCATAATTCATAACAGCACTGTGCATTATCAAACTGCTGCTTAAACCATCCATCCACTGACACTATTATATGTATACTCATACATATTAATATCACTGCTTCTGCTGAGATTAACCCTTTAAATCATAGAGAAAATGTAGGACCAGGTTTACTATGTGGGTGGATTGAAAAATATCTATCAAATGCAAGCAGCATTCAGTTACTTACTTGGCCACACTACCATATCAGGAACACGACCAATCTTTCCTTCTCGCAGAGCAAAAATCTCATGTAAGCAATGTCCTATAAGAAAACATAAGCACACATGACCATGCATAGGCTGAGGTTTACAAAACATATTTAAAACATTTCCTACCATGGGCACGAAATACTCGGTCCTCTGCTTCAATTGAGAATGGAATATCTGTAGATTTTATTTCCTCCATAAAGGCATCATTAATGTTTGGAGGTTGTACAGCGGTGTTATTTAGCATAGGCTGCAAAAATATTAGTGGTTTTAAAAATATGGCTCTTCAAGTGTTTTATGCGATGGTCACAGGGCTCACCGTCGCCAGAGTTTTGTGCTGAATAGTTGCTCCAAAGGTTTCTTCCATCCAGTCTTTGAGCCCGGGAATGATCATACCACTCAATCTATACCTATAACATACAAAACAAAAAGTTGCACTGAAAAAGCTTGAATTCTGAAAGAAAAAATGAGCAATGAAGTCTGTCTAAATTGCTTTTAAGTTCAACCAAAAGAGGTAAAGCTAAAGACACCATTGACTGTTGAGAAGATAAAATTATGACTGAACATAAGCACTGGATCACATTACACAAGCAGTACAGAAAAAAAAAAATTTGATGAAATAATTATACTGGCTACATTGTATTTTACAAATTTGAAAAAAAAAAAAAAATACAAACCATTAATGAAATCTAAGAGCTCTGGTAAAAGACTTATTGGTAATATGCGTATTGTTCTAGGAAGGTGCAATAAATAAAAATAAAATCAACTCATTATAAATTGCAGAGTAGTACACTCTTTACCTACAGTATACTGCTGCAGTTACGATAGATGGAATCTGTTGAGCTGAAAAGTGACTTATTCATAAGACATTATATTCAAACTTTAAGTGCATTATGAAAATTTAATTACTGTATATTCATTTTGTTATGCTATAGAAGTTCTGTTGATGTAGATGCCTCATACCAAAACAAATATTATACATTATTAGTTTCACATTGTCTTTTACAGTTTAGTCAGTAGGTTCAATTTTGTGGAGAAGTATTAGGCCAACAAGCTTCATAAATCATTTGGATTTGTGAATTAATATTTTTTTCAAAAATATACTGCAATGCATATGCATGAAGGGAATATTATAAGAGTATAAATGTATCAAGATACACATTGCAACATGAGCTTTACTTAACCCTTAACATACTGTATATCAAACATAGTAAAAGAACAAAAAGTTATACACTTTTTACAATGTTCATTAAGATGAACCATTTGTGTCCCCCGACACCAAATGGTTGGTGATGTCTATTTGTGCTCAGTAGCAATGCACTGGCCTTGATTCAATAGTGAATGTAGAGCACAGGCTACATACCCTACCTTTAACTGGTAATATTGTAACAATGCTGCTGTTGTGACCTCAGTGTTCAGTGTAATTGAGCCGCTGGTACAGCCTGGGCCAGACCAGTGCTGCATACTGCTGTGTCTTTGTCCCAAAAAATTTGAACACATTAAGATAAACTCTTCACCAGCTCACTGCGTAGGCTTTTGAAAGATGTGTAAGTAGTTGTTAAGCTGAACACGATGGTGACAAGTTTTACATAGACAAAAGTGTGGACACAACATAACGTTTCATTACTCAAAAGACTCTGTCAGTGACATATTAGTTACTTTCTGCTGTCACATTGCTTTGAATATACATGTTTCACAGATAAAACAATCTCTGGCAGCTTTGGTCATAACCGATAGGCCGAGATAAAAAGAACAAACACAACAATTCTGATAGTGATAAGAAAAGTCGTTTTGCATTGGTTTGTAGCAAATAGATAACAAAACTACCAGAATTCTGGTCATTTCAATAAGCAGGAAGAATGGAATTTTTAAAATGAGACACGATTGACCTTATCACATGACAGTTGTGTAATTTTAATGCCAACCACAAGGTGTCAGTAGGAGCACATAGCTGTGAATGCAGTGGCCTCTAGTTGACAAAAAATGCATATTTTGCATCTGAAGGTAGCATTTCTCAATAACATTATAATACTTATTTGACAAAATTGCTTTATTTACCTTTTCCCTGTGAATTCTGCTTGCCCTTTCTTGTTAAAGAGGAATTTTGAGTCACTATAACCCCATCCGTTCCATTTCATAACGTCCTGCCTGTGAAAAGAACAAATAAGATGGACACCATAAGCATTAGATAATATTTAAGACTGAGTGATATAACAATGAAAACTGAATTGTAATCTTGTTCAAGGGACAATGTCATTTTTGTTGGAAAAAAAAATCAAATCATGATTGATTTTTATTAGTATTTTTTAAAGCAAAATGATGCACAGACCATTTTACCCCACCACACAGCTTTGTCAGGGCGAATGTCATTTGAGTGAATGTCAGATGAATTTTAATAATAGTAACTCAGAAGAAGCAGAACACTTTATTTACCTTTTGAAAGCAATGTCATGAAGCATAATAAAAATGTGCATTTTTTTTTGTCACATCACCCACTCTTACCAGAGATTCAGGGCCTTTTAATAAACCACTTCCTCTCTCTGAAGTTGTTTACTGATACAATATTGAAATTGTGAGCAACAAATCTGCATTGCAACAGACACTGCAAATAACAAACTTAATAGATTGGTTTCACAACATTCTCGTGAAAAATGTTATTTCAATCAGGTAGAGGGCAGGTAAAGAGAAAATAGTTTAAATGCAGATTATTTTTGTAATCAAAACGAGTAATGGGTCTAGTTACCCTAGAAACACCCACTTTTATATTAACATTTTTTTTTAATAATTTTATAGCAAATTCTAATGTTATTAATGGGAATATGTGCCTCTTGCCCTCCACCTCCATAACTGCCAAGAATTATAGAATGTGAAACCAACCTATAGAACAGTCGCATAACCTGTAAATCCAGATTGTAAGAACAACTGAAAAAGCAGTAACCTAACTGAAACACGTGGCTAACCGCTGAGATTGTGACCTTCTTAATATTACTGGGCCTTGATAATAAGAGAATGTGTGATAAATAAGATTATGAAGATACATTGTCAGCCTGTCAAACATGTTGTTCCTCAGATAGACGCTAGATGTCAGCACACTTTGGTTCCTGACAGAAGTACTGAAAGTCAGACCACCACTTGTCTTGTCCAATCAGATCAACCTTAGGAGGCGGGGAAGTCTCACTGTTTGACTTAGGATTTCTAAACCAAATTCTTAAATAACTTTTATCAAGTGCTTTCTTTGGGTAGTAACTCAAAATGTGCTTTGTTCTGCAGAAGAAGTACGTCTGTAGAATGTGAACAAGTCCAAGTCTTTAAACACAATAAGAACTGAAAACTAAGTATAATCAAAACGTGACCGAGGTGTTCTCTTAATATATAACAGCTTTATGCTAAAGGTAAAACTACAATAATTACTAACTAATAACAACTACTAACTTATATGCCCAAAACACATGTATAAAATCGGCATATCCAACGCCAAGTAAAACCGCGCCCTCATTGAGTGAATGAATGGCCCCTTGTAGCACAAAAATGTTGTAAACAAGACAGTTGATGCATAGATTGTAGACTATTACTGTTACAGCTTTAACAACATTTTGCAGCAAGCTTAAAGATACATGTCACTGCCTGGTTTTACTAAGAAAAGTGAGTTAAGTGCACAAGCTAAGCAGAAGATGCTCCTGGTGCGTTACCTCCTCCTTGGCACGGTCCGCTCCTCGCTGCTTTGCGCATTGGTTTTACTCTCCTGAGCTTTGCATTCGGTGGCAGTAATGTCTAGTTGGTGGTCTGAGGGTCTCTGCAAGTGCCCGGCGATGATTTTGAGTCTTTGCTGTGCAGCTCTTTGCCTGTCAGAGCCGCCGCTGCTGTTGGCCGCCATGCTGCTTCCGTGTTTGTGACGGGAGGGGGAGGGGCGGGTGAGAGGTGAGCAGGGAAAGTGCGCCGCGTTCACGGACATCTCGTTCATCTCAACCAAAACAAATACTTAACAGCTGTTTTATCATTTTGCTTTTACTTAAATAAACTGAGGCATTACCCACAAGGAAAAAGTACATATGTTAATTGCAAATGTATCAGCTTCCCTTAATTAACAAATTCAGATTTTAGCTAGCAGTCTATAAACATATTGTAGCCTATAGTTTAGAATAATTTGATCCAAATGCAATGATCAATCAGTGTATTTGGTATTTGGTATTTGACCAAGCTATTCAGTTCTTTTGTTTTTCTGTTACTTAGGCTATTTTTATGGGTAAGGACTTCTTTATATATAGCCTATCACATTTTAAGTACATTGTGTGTTTCTGTAGGTGGAAAGTCATCTGCATGATTAAAAACCCCCATTTTAGAACATTATTTATGCTGTTAGACAAGTCATAGTGTGGCATATTAGGCTATAGCTTAAGGCTATAGCTATAGTAGTAGCCATAATTCTTTTTTTAGTTTTTCTAGTTCAACAAAAAATAAAAATATAAAGATTTTATCAAGTTAATTTCTGGACTAAAATGGGCTTTTAATTGGAAAAACAAGGTTGAAAAAATAAGATTTCCAAAAACAATGTCAAGAAGTAGGTTTACCAAAAGTGAAGATTTGATATAGTATAAAGCTATACTCTATTTGACAAGTTTTAAATATTCTTTTTCAAAAGTTGAGCTAGTTCTGATTAGACTTTCAATATTGTATGTATGTATGTATGTACAGGGCAGCAGATCTTTTGAAATGTAGAATGGGTATCCACTTAGTTGCAACTGAGTAATCATCAGCACAGACAATGGTGTCTCTCAAAAGTCAACAGCTTTATTTAACAAAAAAAAAAGAAGAAGAAGGAAAAAAAAAACATTAAAAACTGTATGAACTGTGATTTCCAAAGATACTGGCTCCCAAAACAAAGTTCTGTAATGCACTGACTGCCAACAACAAGAGTCTGAGTGTATCACAGAACTTCATTTGGAAAGCCACATTGCCACCTCACAGGTCTGTGTGAGACACTGGCCACATCACAAGGGTACTCCACTTCTGAAAAACACAAATGCATAGAAATAAAACCTTTCCCTAAACAAAACCCAGAACAAATCTAATAGGAGACCCCCTGAGGCCTGTGAAATGTGAAATGAGTGGATTTGGGCCTAATAAGAATTGGGTGCTCCTCTCCGGTGTCACCCAGGTAAGGTAGGCCAGGTGGAGTCATTTTACTTATTGTCTTATTGTTATCTACTGTATTATGATGCCTAGACCTATAGTAGGACCCTGGCATTTCGAAGCTATTGTTTAATTTATTCACATCTGGGACCATTTGAATTTGAAACACAAAAGTATCTCATATTTTAATGACAAATTCATGGTCTGCATTTGAGTGATCTGTTTTAAGGTGTTGAGCTACCTGTTGAGCTTAAAAGTTTTTCCAATATGGCTTGAATGCAGAAAATGCAATTACAGAAAGGTAAAGAAGAAAAAGTCACAGTAACAATGTGGTCTTTCAGTTTTGAGAGCAAACTAAACTACATCTGTTGCAATCCACAAACTGATACAATTAAAAACATGTATGCTGTATGCAGTTGCATACATTTCTTTCAGTCTAATGATTGGTTAAATTGCCAGATAAAATACAAAACAAAGTTGTGTCATACTGTACCTGATGTAATGTAGGCTGGCGCAGGGGACAAGCTGCAATCAGACAGGAGGGAGAAAAGCTAGAGCAGATTACAATTTAAAGTAGAAGCCAAAGCTGAATAGTCAATGCAAACGCCAGTTTTCACTGCGGTAGTCCACGGACATGCAGTGCTCTCTTCGTGAGGTGGCTACAAGCGCTTTTATCTTTTCTTCCCCCAGTCTTGTGCAGTTCACCATATGCAGCTGGAAGAATGTCGACGTGGAGCTGCCAAACGTGAACGCGTTTCAGGAGCGCGCTTCAGAGGGAAAGGGGCTTTTTAGTGTCATTTCGCTCAGTGGCACAGTCAGTGGGCTGCACTTCGGTGTGAGCTGCTTTACAAATGGGTGTTACACTTGAGACTTAAGTCTATCTTTAACTGCTAGAAAGCAACTTTAAAACTTTTGTGTAGCAGCTGTTTTGTTAGGCAAAGTTTTAATAGATGTATTTGTTACTTCATCTGCATGCATCCACAACAATTCAACTGTGAAAATGTATTTACTGGCAAACCATAAAAACGCAGACTACCAGCAGGGTATTTGGGGCTAGGTGTTTTGGGAATGTGGATAAAGTTGTACCTCTCACAATTCAAACACTTATGTTCAAGCTACCACACAAAAAATGTAGTTACATGTTTGTTATTCATTCATGAGCCATTGGGGTTCCAGGTCCCATGATTTTTAAATCTGTAACCAACAAATATCCAGCAGGGGGCAATAGACACCAAATCAAACACGACTGACGTCTTTAGAAGACTTTTCTACTTGGATACGTGAAGGTACGCAGTAAACCAAGAACTCTGCTCCATATCTTCACATTTAATAGACATTTTAATGAGAAACGGCATAAAGAGCTTTTTTTTTTCTTTTGCATAAATAGTGGACGTATAAGAAGTTGTGTGATTGGTCGGTGCAGAGGGGCGTTTCGGACACAGTCTGTCACAGTGGGAGGAGCTCTTATTTCCGTAATGATCATCATCAGATTAGAGGAAGCAGTAATATTTGTCCCAACTCCGCTCTAAAGGACTTGTTCGGTGTTGTTTGACATTTTAAACGGAGACTACATTTTGACACAAAAGGCTTTGACCATCGTTGCGACTCCATGATGATGGAAATGGAGGTACGGCATCAGAGTCAACAGGTAGGCGAAAAGTGACCCACACATCACCTGACATTGGCCTTATTTACACTTTCCCTTGAAGGGACAGAATAGAGAAAGAGACCTCGTGCTTTTATATTTGGTCATGCGCGTAAACCGACTATAAACTTAGTTACTGCGATAATTTAGGATTAGGTAACTGCATTTCAGGTTAAATAACTTGGCTGCGTTGATGATCCATTTCGAACCAGTGCAGTTTTCTAAATATAAACCTGTTTCCGATTACCATTACCGTAATAAATGAGTACATTTTCGTTCTGGTGTATGGCTAGCATGTGTTTTAACCACTTTGACACCCTGGCTGGCGCACAGATCCTTCTCGTAACTGTTTATTCCCCTCCCCTTTCTAGGCATGTGATCTCTTATCTACCACAAACCAGTTTGAGTTGGTCGAATAATGTGATGATTATAGAAAGTTTCGCTCTCCATTTCTGTAATCTTTGTCCTTATTGTGTAACTAAACAAGCCCGGACATGTTCTCAGGCCATAAAACAAGTGTTGTTGAAATATAGTGCAGTTTTTGTAGTAATATATCAGAGTTTATGGTAAGTTGTCATAATGAGAGGTCAGTGGTGGTCCACGGTTGAGTGATTCTTGCAGCTGTGTTTCATCATCCGTGGTCAGGGGTGGATGACCATTGGCGTGTGATGAGAGAGCCAGGTTCTTGTGAGGCCCTCGTGTGATCAGCTTCAGAGTGGTAAATGAACAACTCCAAAACTAAAAGTACACACACTTTGACCTTTGACCTCTTGTCTGATGGTACACAACATAGAAATCACCAAATAGATTGGCTTCTTGTCACATTGCTCTACCTATAGTAAAGCATCTTACATAACTTAAATTTATTGTCAGCACTGATTCTTTGTTATTAAAGATGTTAAAGGAACTCAACATCATTGTATAACTTGTGATATTACAAATCTATTGACAAATGTACAACTCAGTTTGTTTTAGGCCTATGCTTAAAAAGACATGCATGGAATTAGAGGTAATTTGTTTCCTTGTACTACTGCCAAAAAGGCATGGTTACCGATCACCTGATATGTTCCACACCCTTTACGTTTTGTGTGTTTAGTTGGATTACACTAGATACAATAGAATATATGTAGATTAATATATACTGTACAGTCAGCACCAAACAGGACATATATTACCTTGACTTTAAAAGAAGGGATGAAATCGCCTAACTCCTCCTTTTATGGTCATTGCAGTGGTTATTTGTTTTTCTAAAGGACTTGTATGACTTGTCTGATAGGCTTATGAGGTGTGACCAGCCCATAAAGTAGTGTGGAGTTTTCATGTTTGGAAATAGATGACCTCAAGATGTGTGCTCAGGCATTTTAAGGAGACTTCCTCATTCCCGCAAAAGCCTTAATGTCTGCCTGTGTGCGTACTGCTCAGTGGGCGAGTATGATTTATAGTAGGCAGCCTTAGTAACATGTAATCCTCCAGCGACCACAGCTCTGATGCAATGGTGAGGTACAACGGTTTTGTGGCTTTTTATTTCTGTAGGGGTAAAACTGAAGAGATTTGTCAACAGTCCGTATTCTTGCAGATGATTGTAAGCTTCTAACTGTAAGGTGTTTTTGGCTTTTTGTTTGGATATTTTTTGTTTTCTTTTGGGTGTTTGTGTGGGCAGTTTCCTCTTCACTTCCTCCAGGCCGTGTCATGAGAACTAGTCCATTAGTTCTGTTTATAACAAATCTGAGGAACAAGAGAGTCATATGGTCTGAAACATTTCTGAGGAAGGATCTTGAGTTTTTTTCCCCCTTGTGAAAGCAGTTGCTTCAGTAAAAAGCTTAGAAGTTTGTAAATGGCAAATTCCATAACATTTGAAAAAAAAAAATCCTATTATAAACTTCTTTTGGGATGCACCAATCCAGCTTTTTCAGTTCCAATGCCGATTCTGATACTTTAGCAGCAAGTATCTGCTGATACCTGATATCAATGGATACTACTAGTGTAGGGATTGTCACTGAAATAGCTTTTTTCTTATTAAAAAAAGGTCATGTAGTGTTATGCAACTATTATTTATATTGTAAGTCACAACTTAACACCATAGTCTGAATAAAAAAAAATAAAAAATTAGTTCTCAATCAACATCAAGCAGTCATTAGGTCCAGTTAAAGGTACAACAATATCGACTGAACCGATATCATGCAGCTAATACCTGATCCAGCGAATTTTCCTGCATGGCACTGATATCCGATCCCAGTATCAGATCAGTGCATCCCTACAATTCTTCATGATCAGATATAGACTTGCAATTTTGCCATCTATCCGCAAACATGTTGATTTTTCTGTATGACTTACTATGGCAGGGCCACTATAGCGGTTTTCAACTTAGTTGCCCTTTGGAGACAACAGAGGAAAGTCACACCTTGCCTTGATCAGATCGGTAACTGCAACTCGGCCGGTCAGGTCAAGTAAGGTAAGGTGACAGACTGGTGTTGATCTGTGATGGTGCCTTGACAGTATGAAAACGAGAAGTAGATCCATTATTCATGGCAGGTCTGCTACTTGACATTATTGTCAGTCTTGTCAGTGCAGATACTGTGGCAGGGGTGTGGCAGTTGCAGTTGCCATGCTTCACAGCAGGCAGGCTACTCCACTTAGATGCCCAAGTTGCCAGAGTTACTTGACTGTGTTTGTATCCCTCACAGGACATGGACCTGATTGACATCCTGTGGAAACAGGACATAGATCTGGGTGCAAGGCGTGAGGTTTTTGACTACAACCATCGACAGAAAGAGTACGAGCTTCAGCGGCAGCGCGAGTTGGAGGAACAGAAAAGACAGCATCTGCTTCAGGAGCAGGAGAAAGCCGTGCTAGCACAGCTCCAACTTGACGAGGAGACTGGAGAGTATATACCTCGGCCAGCGCCCAGCACCCCACTGCAGTCAGCAGGCACACCTCTGGAGGTTACACAGGTAAATGCACAAAAGCATCATTACTCATGTCATGGCTGTTGGACCACTCCCACTACTTTTGATAGGCCTAGGCTGCTGTAGCTAGGTAACCACCCCATCCTGTGCCATTACAGAGGCACAGGTGGGTCACTGGTTTTGCATTGGTGTAAATAGTGCACTACAGTCCTTGACTGTATGAGATCTTTGTTCAGTTTGTAGATCTAAACAACTTTTGTATTGTCATCATAGAATCTCACCTTCATTGAAGAAAACAACGATGCCATTTCTTTTGATGAATGTATGCAGTTACTGGCAGAGACATTTCCCGTAGAGGATCCTGGGGTAATTACTTTATATTTAGGGGAAAACTTTTGAACTTTGTATTTACCACTTGTAGTTTTGCATGCTCATTTGATGTTTTATTTGCAGAATACTCCAGTGCGCCTGTGTAATGCAGACATTTCACCCTGCACCAGTGTGATGACTCCTGAGCAGCCATCTCTGCTGCCCACCACACCTTCCCCAGTGCAACAGCCACCACAGAGCATGTCCATGGATTTGGAGCAGGCCTGGATGGAGCTTTTGTCTCTCCCAGAGCTGCAGGTATAATACATGGATTCTACGGCATCAATGGAGGCATGGTTTGCACACTGTTACAAATACCCAAAGAATGCACAAAAGGTTGGAGCCCAGCTTTCAGGACAAACGTTTATTTGTTTGAGTGTGGGATTTGGCTCTCGTGTGGAAGCAGGTGTGTGCTGCAAATTCTGTTAACGTTAATTGTTTGAATAGCAATAACACAAGGAGTGAAATTGTGATATGAAAAATCTGATTTCATTGTTTTCTAAAAGTTGTTAGAAAGTTGCCTTATCTACTATTTGCACAAGGGCTGTTAATACTGTATTTGAATAGGGTAACAGGTAGAGTGCTTTGTTACGCTGAACTTTCATAGTTTTCATGAGTAAACTATTAAGCAATTACGAGTATTGAACACATTAAGCATTTTATTGGTCATAATGGGGTGTTTAAGCTTACAGAATGAGAAATACGTTGTGTATTTGTGCAATAGATTAATTCTACACACACTAAACAATTTCATAAACTGTCAGATACAACCGTTGTGCCACCAATCTGAGTGGCTCAAGTGCATACTGTTGTGTCTTAGGGCAGTGGTTCCAAACTGTCACAACAGTTGAATAAATTTGATATAGTCTATATAACTATTTTTAAATGAAATGTGTGCTCCAAATCCTCAAATCTTTTTTTTTCTCCTGAAATACAAAGTACCCCCTGATAAGTAGCCTACTTATGTATCCACAATTGTGCCCCTGGTTGGGAAACACTGTCTTACACACTGATCCCACTACATGCAGTACCGCTCTGCTTTAATGTGGAGCATGAGTGTGTCATGGTGAGGCCAATTTGGCTGATTTTGTCTTGCTTTAGACGACCTACGAGCTGTTTTACACCACTTGGTATGGAAGGACTGAACAAAACAAGTGTGCTACTTTAAGGCTTGACCAACCCGTACAGTCATTTGTCTTTGTATTTTAACACAGTTCATTTTATTTTTCAGCAATGCATGCACATGCAAATGGAGGACACACTGGAGACTACCATATATCCAAACAATTCAGAAGTGCAGACTCCAAACTATTCTTTCTACTCCATGACAGAGGGAACAAACAGTGGCTGTGCAGCTGGATATCTCAACTCGTTTAATGTCGTCACACCAAATGTCACACCTTCTGACAATCAAAACCATGCGGATTCTGCTGCCAACTACACCGCTGATGAAGACTTCTGTGAGATGTTTAACTCAGAGAATGTGGCTGTTGAGAGCAGTGGTCGTGATGAATATGAGAGCAACGTCATGTCTGGAGTCCCAAACAATTCACTATTCACTCCAGGGGATCTGTATAGCCTCTCACCAGGAGAAGCTTTTGACAGAGATAAACCAGGCCTCACGGTGGAAATGACTGATTCTGATTCTGGAATATCAAATGCAAGCCCAAATGCAAGTCCAAATGCAAGTTCACCAGGTAAATCAGTCTATGAAGGCTATGGATACAGTGATTCCGAGATGGATGAGATGGATCACAATCCTGGAAGTGCACAATCTGACTACTCTGAGATATTTCCAATAAATTACACACCCGATGAGATAATGGGTACCTCCATTTCCATATCAGATCAATCAAATCAGCATGAAAAGTATCCAAAGAAGCAAAGGAACAAGCAGGTGGAAGAAAGTAGCCACAATAAAGGTCCCTTCACAAAAGATAAGTTGAAGAAACGCTCTGATGTGCGTCTCACAAGAGACGAACAGAGAGCCAAGAACCTCAAAATCCCTTTTACTGTTGACATGATAATCAATTTGCCTGTGGATGACTTTAATGAGCTCATGTCAAAGCACCAACTGAATGAGGCCCAGCTGGCCCTGGTTCGTGATATCCGCCGCCGTGGTAAGAACAAAGTTGCTGCCCAAAATTGTCGAAAGCGCAAAATGGAAAACATAGTAGGTTTGGAGAGTGATTTGGATTCTCTAAAAGATGAAAGGGAGCGCTTGCTCAGTGAAAAAAGCAAAAACCTGATGAATCTGAAGGAGATGAAGCAGCAGCTCAACAGTCTATACCTGGAAGTCTTCAGCTTATTGAAAGATGAAAAGGGGAACGGCTACTCTCCCTCAGACTACTCTCTGCAGCAGTCCACAGATGGCAGTGTCTTTCTTGTTCCTCGGATTAAAAAGACTTTTGTAAAGCGTGAAGACAAGCACTTATCTCTTAAGTAACATCGTACTGCTTTGACATTGATACACTATGCAATAACCTTGTAGTTGTGCAGCTTACAGTATTTTACTATGCTGTATTTCTTGCTTCGTGTGGTTTCTGCTCATTCTTAATGTAATATTTTAATACTATTTTGTATCTGATACCATTTTCCAGACCTTATTTGTATATAATATATACCTGCTTTTGTGTCAGATTTGAGTTATTATACTGTATATACTGTGTATATATTTCTGTGTGCTATCAATCATTAATATTAGAAAAGATTTGCCTTTTTTAAGTCTGAAATATTTTCAATAAACTACAGTTATACTGATTGTATGGCTTCCAGTTTTATAAAACTGAATATTTTGGTTTTATGCTGCAATTCTTACGCTTACTCTTCTTATGTGGACTTGTAAAGAACAGTTACATAACATTCCATATGTTTATGCCATTTCTCAACTTTGGTGGAATGCTGTAACAGTTTAACTGAACCTAAAGAGCATTTTGTGCTTAAACAAAAAGCCTTTGCTTGCAGACACTTTCACAATATGTTCCAATACAGAAGCGGAAAGCTTTTGCAGTAACCCAATTCTTTTTAAGAACTGCCATGCAACAAGAAACCACACCTACTGCACCCATTAGATCAATCTTTATTATTTAAATACTCCCACGCACTAATAGATGTAAACGTGAGCTACCAGCAGCACACTCAAAGGAAAGTCTTATGCAATCAGGGTGCACTTTGGCACACAAACTTAGCGTTTGAATACCAGGCTTACTGCCTCAGAAGAAACAGGTTGGCTAAGGTAGTCAATAGTTGTGGCACATACACACATTCTGTTTCTGTGCCTTGTAGTCTGTTGACTTATTTCAGTCCCCACAATGTTATGAATACCCACCCACTGGGATTATTGCATTTACAGTGTAGGTAATGTGGGGAGATTAAATTACATCAAGGGCAGGGCTTTGAATAGCTGCTTCATGTCAGAGACAAAGGTTAGCTTCGAATCATGTTTAAATAGATCTGTACTAGAGACAAGTGCTCACTGAGTTTGCACAACTCAAGGAAAAATAATGTGATCACTCAATCCGCCATTTTTGTTACATCCTTTACTGCAGATAAAAAGTTTCCAATATTACTATACCTGCACGGAGGGAAAACCTGATGAGTTTAAAAATGAAGCGGCAGAAAATATCAGTATTCACTTTATTTGGATACCTTTGAAGAAAGACAATATTTTTTATGTGTATTTTGCCTAAAGTATCTACAGCCCACTTTATGCAATTTAATTCATACTGTGCATTTTGGTCATTTGAAAATTTTCACTATGTAAATATAACAAGGCACTTTAAAACCTTAAAACTATGACCTAAAGACAAGGATCATTAAAGAACACTAAACACTATTAATATCTCTCTTGCAAAGGACAACATTACCACTGAGGATAAAATGTCTTACCCATCCATTACCTTCCATGTTATCACTTCTTTTTCCACATGCAGGCAATTCTTCTTCCCACATCTGCAAATCAAGCAAAGTGATTACTCTTACCTCCATCTTCTGTATCAGCATGATTGGTTCTGTACATGTATTTTCTGAAAGCTAATTGTCGTAGGCTTGGTGCATTTCTGACAAGAGGAATTCCAATGTATTCAGGAACTAGCCTTTCTTCACTAGAGACAGCTTTCTTGAGAGAGAATAGATGCTCACTACCCGCCAGATAATGCAAGTCTCCTCCTTTGTGTTCGATGCCGTCTTTGGCCTTTCTGTGTCTGAAAATGCTGACTGGTCCTCTGTGCTCGCGCTGGAGATGTCCTGTCTGATCGTCATGTTCAATCTTCCATACTAGTGATGCCAAATTTCCCAACTGCTGGAGCTTCTGGCTGCTTTGCTTTCTACATACATTTTTATCAGTCCATGTTTCCTTGGCCTACATGTATCCATAGCTTGGTACCTAGATTGAGAGGAAAGATGTCCCAGACTCTGTATTGATTTTCATTATCTATATAGACAACACACAACTTTTTTTTTTCTAAATAAAGCACTAGACCTTGCTGCACTTTACTACACAATTTTATTATTATTATTATTTTTTTTTTTACTACTGATCAAAATAACTCGGAACAATCTATTATACTTTGTTCAGAACAAGACACGCATTTCGAAAGTTCCTAAATGTGGCATCACACTTATTAAACTTGTTGACACTGGTATAAAATCATTTCACACTGCTTTGTCACATACAAAATCAAAATACACTTGACACTTGCAATTAAGCAATCATAATAAATTGTAAATCTGGAGAGTAGTTCTAGCTGATATGAAGGCCTAATAAAATGTTCAGCATGAAGACAATTTGCAATGTAACCAGAAGTAACTAACCATATAAAAATTAAGGACATAAAGAACTCTTTCAAATACAAAAAGGACCTCTTTGACCATAAGCACAATACACAGAACTTAAACGCACAAAAGGAAAAAAAAAATCAGTGAAACATCACATTTAGAGATGAGGGATAGCTAGACAGTCTTTTAGCTGCAGTAATGTCTAGACTGCTGTCTGCTCCTTATGCTTTCAGAGGACTCAAAGTACCCTGCAGCTTTCCTCTCTCTCTCTGTCTCTCTCTCCTGCTAAGAACTGAAGCCTGTTGAATGGATACAGGATAAAACAGAGGTTATTCTGCACTTTGCACAGACTTATGCTGTACTGTACTGTGGAGGTGTTGTGCTACTGCTGAAAGACTTACCAAAACATGAAACTATTAATACCGTCGCGAGTTATAGTTGCCCCCGCCACGACCAGAACCATAGCCACCTGCAGTGGAGGAATAGTTATGCAGTTGTTAAGGTTACCATTGCAGGCACCAAAGTTGGATTATGTCCATATTTAAGTCCTACTCACCACCGCCATATGGGCTTTCAGAATTGCGACCACCATAATTCCCCTTCATGGGCCCGTAATTGGACTGCTGCCCTCCATAATTCCCAAAATCATTGTAATTTCCACCTCCTCCATAACCTATAAAATTATGTAATAACAAAAACAATAAAAACAAATACTTTACAATAGTTCCAATTTCTGGGGGATGAAAAGACGTACCACCGTCTCCGTAGCCTCCGCCTCCTCCATATCCTCCACTTTGATTGCCATACCCTGGCCCTCCCCCATAGCCACTACCATAATTACCACCTGTGCCAAAAGAAAAGTACAATGCACACTTAGATCAAGGAATTTCATTAGATTAAAAAACAACAACAAAAAACATTGCTTACCATTGTCATAGTCGTCGCCATATCCACCACGTCCCCCACTATAACCGCCGCCTAAAAAGAGGAATTGTTGAATTACTCAATTCAAACCAATCATGCTGGAGGAAAAAAACATTAACATTAAGTCAACTGGACAAACGCTTTAGAATGAAAATGTTTTTGTCTTTCACACAAAAAGCAGTTATCAGTGATGACAATCAAGGTCACTATCTAAAACCTTTATCCAGTCGACTTCAACATTGCATCTTTTGCTCTGGATTCCATCTACACAAATAGTAAGTAAGGAATATTTACTGTATAGCACATTCCATATATTCAAGTGCTTTACAAAAGATCGAAAATATTTCAATTTGAAAAAAAATAATAATAATAATAATAAGTACACAAGACAATCAGCTTTTGCTACTCACTTCTGCCAAAGTTACCTCCACTGCCACCACTACTATAGTTTCCACCTCTCCCACCATATCGGTCACTTCTACCTGAAATGTTTGAACAAGATTGACAGTTTGGTTAAGTGAAACAGCTGTTTCTTCTGTTTGCCAAGAATAATAAATGTATACCTCTGAAATTAGATGATGAATTCATTTCTTGTTTTGAAAGCGCTTTTCTGACCTCACAATTGTGAGAGTTGACAGTATGATACTTCTGAGCTTGAGAGACAGGGAGAATGGAACATTAACCTTAAGCTTGTTCAGCTGCATAGGTCAAGAAAAACTAAGCTCGTACCAACAATTTTGTCCACAGTGTCATGGTCATCAAAAGTAACAAAGCAGAACCCCCTCTTTTTGCCAGTAGAACGCTCCTCCATTATTTCAATGCTTTCAATTTTTCCGTAGCGTTCAAAGTAATTTCGAATATGGTGCTCCTCTGTGTCTTCTTTTATTCCTCCAACAAAGATTTTCTTCACCGTCAGATGGGCACCAGGCTTGTTGGAATCCTGAAAGAGTATTTGTTACACTTCAGTAGGTAAGTAAATACATAAATATAAAAATAAAAAAGTAAGCTCACCTCCCTGGGCACTGCCCTTTTGCATTCAACTGCTCTGCCATCTAACTTATGAGGCCTATTCCTCATGGCCTCATCAACTTCTGTTACAGAAGAGTAGGTAACAAATCCAAAGCCTCTGGAGCGCCTGTCTGAGTCTCTCATAACCTGTCAACAAAAATAAGATAGAATTATTATTATTATTTTTAACTAGATCTATAATCACATGTACAGTAAAGCACGTACCACGCAGTCTGTGAGCATTCCCCATTTTTCAAAATGAGCTCGTAAAGACTCTTCTGTCGTTTCATAACTCAGGCCTCCAATGAAGAGCTTCCTGACCTGTTCAGGCTCCCTGCAGTCCTGGTTCTGCAACATATTCAAACGATTGTATTTATGTTTACGTAAAAAAGGCTCTCATTAAACATTACCGAGCTTGTACATTAACACGGTTTGTTTATAGCAGACACAGTGGACAGACACTGTAGTAGCATGTTAACGCCACACGACGAAGCTGTCAAGTTTCAGCAAAAGCAACCAAATATTCACATAATTTTAGTCTATTACAAACAGCACACTCGATACAAGTCAAAGATATTTGCGTTTAAATGCTACTAGATCACACTTGACGGTAAAAACTTGTTTTACAGATGTTTTGTCGCAGAAACGCCTCACCTCCATTTTGATGCGCGTGCACGTGTCTTCCTGGTGTCTCGTGCGGGGCCACGTCAGCAGACGCAATAATAACAGTGCCCCTGGTGGCCTGGGAAAGTATGACCACGGCACCTGACCTGCGCAGCGGTCACCGTGGATTTATAAAATGGTCTAAGCTTGAATTATTGAGCCTTCTTCAATGAAAATAAATAACTTTGGCTACAGACCATTGCTAAAAGTGAACACGCATTTATTATATTATTACAAGCATTAAGAAAAAACAAATGCCCATGACATCATCGAATACTAGAAGGTCAACGCAACTTAAACAATAGAAATAAAAACAAAAAAACAACAACAATAGGAGCCACGTGAATGCGTGCCCAACTCACAGCTATGGACTAGACCCATATCTGCCAATTTATTGTACGTGGGAAGAGGAATTAAACGTCAGGGAAATAGATGAACAGGTAGAATGTAAATTATTTCATAATTTTAGTTCACTTTATTCATAGTCATAGTCTAATGTTTTCTTAGACTGGTAGGTCTATTGCTTGCAACTTCAAACGAGTTTTAGTTTTGATAGAACTTTTACGCCACCTTCTGGTTGAGTCTTCAAATTTGAATTTGAATCAAAGGTTAAATATTTCTGATGAAAAAATAGAATTGTGTAATGTCACATTTGTGTAAATTAAATAAAATATCAAATATAAATGTCATCAGATTAGTATTAGGTTTATGCAACGTTTTAACAATACAATTAAACCATTATTAGCTCAAATTAACTCAAAGTAGGCTACTTAATAACATTTTAGAGACAGAAATATTGTAATACAATTATCCCTATATTATTATTTTTTATTCATATAAATGTAATATATAATGTAATTTGACACTAACTTAACAACACAGTTTTTTCCACTATAGAACAGAGCTTGCTGCTTACTATTCCAATCTCTTCTAGGACACTGTCAGGAAGGATACACATGTGTTTGCAGCTCAGACAAATGACATGGTCACTTGCTTGGACAAGTATGATGAATGAGTCAGATGCTACTGAACCTTGTTGAAGCTGACCAGCATTTCCAAATATATGACTGTTTTATGGTTAAGACAATGTCCGTCATTAACTTTATTGTAGAGTGTGAGGAATATACAACCCCAATAAAAGGCTAATGTTTTTCTGACACTATTAATGATGAGAATTTATTATCCCAGCACAGTTCGGCCGGTCAGTGTTTTGCTCCATTTATCCCACTGCACTTACTGTGGGCCTGGCCTGTCTGAGTACAGCCACTCAACAAAAGCTAAGCTGCAGCTCAGTGAATAACAAAGAATCTAACTTATACTAACTACTGTGTAGTTTGATACTGCAATCAGAGTAGACCTACTGAACGTGACCAAATGGTGGAAACCAGTGAAATAAGAAACAAAAGCAAAACTACAAGGCGACTTTGGTAAAATTTGAAGGTACATGTGCCTAGGTAAACTTTGCAGTGCTTACATACATATCGTTATCAACTATGAATTTACTTTCCGTCTGGACTCTAGAATAATTCTGTTGTACATACATTTTAATCACAAAAAGCTCTTCAACTGTATATTTATAAGTTTTTCATTCAGGATGCTCTGACAAAGAATGCCTATAGACCTAGGTCCCTAAAAAATTATTCTGTACTTTATAAGTGGCAACTTTGTAGTGAAGTGTAGTATCGCTCCTGATAAATGTTCTACCAGAGAATGTAATATTTTACTAAAGACAAATTTTGTGTGTTTTTTTTTTCCTAAAAGCATTTAGTAACAGAATCTTGATATCTTGATCAGTAATGTGCATATATTTATTGTAAAAAAATGTATCAAAAACAGCTTAGAAATTACAACTGGTTGATTGACTTCCTGTAACTGTATAAACAACAAATTTAAATTATTATTTTTTGTAATTGTTGGAAAGTGGACACATGACAATTTTGAACCTTACATGTTTTACTAATCTGATTGTTTTAAATTATTATTGTTATTATTATTTCTTTGCATAATTACAAGTAAACAAAGACAAGTGACCGGGGGTAGGGGAAAACAAAAATTTCAGAGTCCTCGAACATCAACTGTGGTATTACAAAATTACTCAAACATGCATGAATCAACTGAAATATAACTTTGACTAAATTAATGATGAAAAAAAACACTGTTAGAAAATAATTACAAAATCAGAAAAGAGGATTTTACAGAATAGGTCTCCTTAATAAATAAAGTCCTGGCTCTAAATGAGCAAAGAAGTGAGATTCAAAAGCAAATACCGTCAGTTCAAACAAAAGTGTCGTGTAAGGAAAGAATAAAAGTAACCTTTACTATTGACTTACTACACAGAGCTTTGGTCAGTTGTAATCAAGTTGTTGACAAATGGGTGTTAGTGTGTCATCCTTGCAAGCACTTGGAGGAAGGATTAAATAATTCCTAAAGGTTTTACTTATTTTACACTTTCAAATTATGGACAGTGTCAGCCCCTTTTCCTCGTAAGCTATCATAAATCATGGTGAAAGGGGGAGCTGGGTGTGATAATGACATGAAGCAAATCGCTTTTGACAACATCACAGAAAAAGTGAGAGCTGCTACACAATAATTTAGACCTTAACTATTTTTGAGCAACTCTAAATTTGCTGTAGGTTTGACTCCATGATCACTTGTTAATCTAGGTCAAAGTATATAAATCAGTCAGTGCAGACAGAATCAATTATATTTATAAAATTTGATGCTAAATATAATAAACACTATTGATCGCAGTTGCTTAATGAATCCTCTAGATGGCAGCATGGTCCACGAAAAAAATAGTCTAGCTTTGAAGTCACAGAAGCGTCCAACCAAAGACATGCCCCCAAACAGACTATAATTGTCCAATTTATCCTTATTTGACTGGTTTAGATTTAAGTATACTCTAAAATAATATGTAGTTTTACAAAACCCTTAAAACGTATGTGAAGTCTTGTCTTATGTCATGTTTATTGTCAGTATTTGAAAGGCTAACATGTTAAGGACAAAGCCTCACCTCACAGGGCCCTTTTGGCCGGAGAGTCTTTGACCTTGCTCAGTTCTGTGCACGTGCTTTTCACGGCGTACGGCTGCCATGAGCGCCACTGGACGCACGAACCTACGCAAATGGAAACTTTGAGCAGGAAACGTACATTCATAGTGGGGAAACTAGAGAGTCAATTAAGTGGCCGTCAACTACCTTTTCACATGCAAGTACAAAGCCAAGCTCACACACCGGCGGCCACAATGCTTCTCTATGGAATTTGGGGGGAAAGAACAATTCCTCACATCTGTTTCCTGTCCGTTCACATCAAGGAAACTGGGTGGGTTGTAAATCAGAATAAAAATAGAATCAACATTGGATTTGCAGCAGCTAGGGTTGGTTTTGGTTAGTTTGTTCTTCTGACATGTGTATGTCTGCACTTGATGGAAAACATGCCTCTGAATTAGGTTTGTCACCAGAAACTCAAGGGGATTTTAGTTTTTTAGCTTTATGGGAAAAAATAAAATATACTTTATGGTTTCGAGACAGTTTTATCTCAATCATAATTTAAAATCTACAGTGTCTTGTGTGATCTGAGTCTGTGGGATTGACTAAATCAATTCTAGGATATAAGATAAAGAGGCACAGGAGTATCATTGAGAATGTAATAAATAGGGATAAACAAAACAGGCATTAACAATTTAGTTAAAAAAAAAAAAAACAATGACAACTAGCAGCTAGTATGAAGAATGAGATGGTGTGTACAGTTTCTTCACTAGTGCACATTAGGCACAATAAGAAAGAACATTATATCTCATGCTTTATGCATCATATTTTGAAACAGTCAAATGCAAATATGGTCAGTGCATGGTATCAACAAATGCTTGGTAAAAAAAATAATAATAATAATAAAAAAATATCAAATTTGATATTCCAAGTTGGGCAAAGTGCAAGTAAGTCAAAGATTGAAATAAGTGGATAGTCAGGGCGTTTATAAGGTCAGGTTCCTCAAAGCTCATGTAAACTCATGCTGACCGATTAGGGGCTGTAAACCGGGCTTCGGAAAATCAGTTGGCGCACGAGGTCCCATCTAATAGTAATCAGATTTCAGACGTCATGTAAACAGACAACTGGTTTGCAGCTGGACAAATGTAACTGAGAATGCTCACAACTCCTGTACGCTCCACCTTTCAGCAATAAAGTTAACATTTTTACAACAAAAAGGCGACTGCACAAAGTGGCAAACACAGCCACACATTTAACTACATGTTTAACACAGTCCTACTTGTCCAAGAAAGATAAGTCATTTTACAGACAATATTTCAAACAGTTATTAATAATGAACAATATCAACATAACCCTGTCTGAATCATGGAGTAATGAATTTGATACAGCAAGCCGGCAATTGTTTTACTCTCTCACATGTAAACTGGAGCACAACTGGTCCAACCAGTTTGAGGAGAAAACCAAATACAAATAGTTTTTTGTCTAGTCTGATTTCCCTGAGCATGTAAACACACTGAGTAAAGCATGAGTACAGCACTGTTATCTGCTTATCTGTCTTTATGTCTGTCAAAGAAATTGTTTGCTTCATGCAATTATCAAAACATTTAAGTTTTGATTTCAACTATGGACTTCTAACTACTTTTTCAATCCCGTTAGTTAAAGCAGCGGCCATGACCTTCCCTGAGCCAGAGATGGAGCAGTGATTATGCTCGGAAACAGCCCAGTGCCTATTGATGTGGAGAGAAGAGGCGCAGATAGTGAGTGTAATAAAAGCTTTATTTACAGCTCCTGGTGCAGGGCTACAGAGAGAGCTGTGTTTCCCTCTAGCACTAATTGACTGCCTGCAGCAGAAACACAGACTGTGGCCTTTCACTGAAGCAGCTCACATGCAATAAGAACAGTACAGCACTTATTAAAAGCACACTGTCTAACAAAATTAAAATTTTGAGACAAGGGACCGGATACTTCTGCCCTGTTGTTAATTCAAAGTATTAATGCTAGTAAAGTTCTACTATCTCTTCTTGCTACAATGACTAAAGAAAAACCCACACAGTTTCAATGTCAATGTACCAATACAGCCCCAAAAACAATAACCTTTATTTATTGCAACTATTTTCATGCTAGTTAAAGCAAGAGCTTAATCTCCTGGCAATACGCTCTAGAATTCATTGCTGCATTTTCAGATTTTGGATGTGAGCTAATACTAGTTTTGCTTTTTTCCACTCATTTACAATAACATTCATAATTTGATAATACATTATTAAACATATGATGACTGTACCTAAGTACATGTAAAATAGACAAGTTTAATGCCATAGTGTGTAAAATTACAGGCAAACCAATACCATCTCAGAAGAGACAAGTAAGTAAGTTGCACAATATAACTTTAACTTTAAACTGTCATAAGACCATATTTTATTCAATTAACAGCTATTTTCATCATGTGCATTTGGCCAGATAGGATCTACTTCCTCAAAAGTCACTTAGAACAATATAAGCAAAAACAATCCTTTGTGTAGTTTAGACTATGATACTGTATGATAATTTAATTGTATTGCTACCCAAATTTGAGTGACTGACATGATAATGTAATTTCTCCTTTGCACCTCTAGAATCTGCTACTGTTCTGCCAAATGGTCCATGTGCGGTCCATTCACTATTTCCTTGGAGTACATCAGGTAGGAGGGGTGTTGGTGTGGGCGACAGGGGAAAACCATCTCTCCCCATTGCCTCTAATTTTTGTGTACAGGCGACAAACGAGCAGAAAAGTGCTGCTTTCACACTTTTTTTGTGGCCCGACGTTGAGTTGGCGGCAGAAGGGAGACAAAAGGATGGTGGGATGATGAAGACTGGAGCATCGTGGGCAGGTGTTCCCTCTGTCTCAGGGGAGCAGAGGAGTACACCTGCCCACCACTAACCCGTCGTGATGGATCGATGGAGCTGGCCCTGACTCAGCACTTAGGACAGCTCTACCTGGGATTAGGGCACAGAGGACCTGATTGAAACACACTGTCATCCCACAAACAATAACACACATCCATCTTTGAGCCGGCCTCTTCCTCATGTCCCTCCCCTGCGCTTACTATCGCCCAGAATGATTGCACTGTTGATGGTGAGAGCAGTAATCCATTGGCGGCAGAGGCGATGGTTAAATTCCCACAGACAAGTTGTCTAATAGCAGCGTTTGGATGCTGTATCTGCATGGCTATGAGGAATTATGAGCTCACACCAGGGGGCCTAATATTATTTTTAGCTTACAGGGCATTATAAGATCATTTGTAACACACTTTCTTATCATGGTGCTGTGTCAATGAACATTCTTTAATTGTAAGTGGCGAAATTAAGTTCATGTATGTCTTTAATTAATATTTATGTAAACATTACTTTACATGAGCTAGAAAACTGTAGTAATCTACAATTGACATGCACTTACATACATGATGTATTTACTGTAAATACATTATGCAAGTATACTGACTGACAAAACATATTTGTGATGTCATTTGTCATAATCTATTATTATAGAGAATTATAATGTCCATTTGTGGTGCAATTAGTTATAGCCAACAAGTCTCCTATATGAAAGCAAAGAGCATGCAATGCATCAAGACAACTTTGGAGGGAGCTTTAGGCATAAGAGTAACAACTCCAATGCTCTAACATCTTGGAAACCCAAACAAACACTCTAATGTAATAAAAACTCAGGATAAACTTTAGCATGAGCACTGCTGGCTTCTGTGGTACCTGGTATTCCAGCAGTCTTCCGTGTTTGTGAGTCATCAAAGAAGTAAAATTGAATAGTTGTTTATTGGCTACACCACACTGAGAAGGTTGGGCCACGTTGGTAGGGATGTTAGACTGCTGTCAATAAGCTTACCAAATTGCCCCCTGTATCCATGTACACTGGTGTATGAATGAGACTCTTTGTGAGAGGGATTATGTGACAATGGATAGAAATTAGCCTAGGTTTAAGATCCAAATTGTTTTATGTGAATGTATGTTCAAACATAAGACACACTATGACACACTGACACATCTGAAGACATAAAACATGTCTATATAAACATGCATGTTCTTTTGAATTGCCATGGTAATACAAGCGCTGATCGCTCTTGTACACAGTGTATATTCTCTGAGTCTAGTTTTACTTTAGTAGGGGTGACCAGTAAATGCTTGGATTGTGTCTCGGTGCCACTTTCATCTCTGAGATCTGGCTGCTGCTGCTTCCTTATCTTGTCCCTGCTCCTCTTATCGGGCCTGATACAGAAGTTGGGTGTGTAATGAGCGTCATGCCTACACCTCGGCCCATAAGGGAAGAACCGAGCACTGTCCCAGGCGCCCCTCCACACATGTAGCAGGGTGTAGGGGTCTTGTATTGAAAAAGATGTAATGGGCCAGCATATGTGGCCTTTCCAGGTGGCAGTGACAGATTTAGAGGATGTTGTGGATGGAGGTGGACGGACATGGGCCTATGGGGGATATGTGTGACACAGTACATGCACCAATGGTGTGGAGTGATGACATCCTCTGTTTAATGAGCAGAGTTAACGCCGCACAAGTCGCACCATGGTAAGGAGCGGTAAATTTACCTGCTATCACCCCTGAACAACTAATACAGGAAGCATTATCCAATAAGTGCAAAGCTAATTTCAATAGAGGCAGTGCCACCCACAGGAAGAACTCTTTCTGAAAAGAATATCAACGGAATGATGGAAGAAAAATCTGACAAAATATGTAGTTCAATTTATCAATTCTTTTTTTTTCTACAGCCCATCTGTTTGGAGTTATGAGTGACAGGAACTTATCCCAGTGACTTTGGGCCCTAGGCGGAACAGCAAAGTTTTCACAGGGTTAACACAGAGAGACAAACACAGACAATCATTAACTCGTTCTTCCATCTATTCACGAGAGAAATTTTACAGTGTGGCCAGTTGACCCAAACCCAAGATCACAGGCAAATTGGTTTTAAACAGTCAGATTTTAGTATAAAAATGGCTGTACGCACTAGAATTTAGCCTTTAGCCAACTTGTATCAGTGTCCATAAAAGTTTTTTAGTGGGAAAAAGTAAGAACTTAAACATTCACTTAGTTTAGAAGAAGAAGTCTAAGCTAGACACTTCTTTCCCCTTCACTTCCCAGGACTTTGGTCTTGTGCTGAGCTTAGTAAAAACCAAGTACACAGTGCCAGACAAGTCCCAGACGCCTGCTTGTTCTGCCACATTCCTGGTCCACTCTTAAGGACCTCTGTGTGAGCAACCCTCCGTGCAGACCCGGCCTTCAGACCTGATTTGTGGAGTGCTGGTGTCAAAGGGGACCACTTTGTAGATGGTGTGCTCTGCTTACCTGTTTCCAAACAGCAGAGGCAGTAAATGTCAAAGAACTGCACTCTCTGGACAGTCTCAGTCGGACCATTAGGAGATAGACCAAACATAGGGAAGACTGGTGACTTCAAAAAAGAGTTAGTAAGGACCTCAGGGGTGAAGGTGCTGACTTGTCTGTAGTCACAACAAGTAAAACAACAATATAAAATAGTAAGAAATAATCTCAAAAATATACTTTCTAAGTGTTGAATACAACTCCAGCTTATTTTCCTTGAAATGCCTGACTACATTTGTTTAAAATTTAAACTGAAACTGTTTCTCAGCCCTTTGGAGTACAAACAATTGTCTGGACTCTTTGTGAAGTTCAGGCTTTTGCAGTTTTGGCCTCTGATGACTGGGCAAAAGAAGATCTTTGGTAAATATACAACGCCGTAAAGCTATAGTTAAGACATGAATAACACTAGTTTGGGCATATTGCTTTTGATAATTATTTTAAAAGCTAAAAGTAATTAGTCTAAAATTGTGTTTTTGGAACATACTATTACATTAATAAAGTTTAAAATAGAATTTAGTAAAGAAAAAGAGAGAGGTATTTTATTTCTGAAGTCTTGTGCAAAACACCCAACAAAGTAAAAACAGGTGCAAAAACATGACACAACTGATATTTATGACTCACACGAACAGTAAAAAAGCTAAATTTGAAGTTGTACATAACAATTTTGTTAAAAATGTTTTCCAATACTGATTTGGGAGCAAAACACTCAAAAAAGGACATGGATTTGTTTCTGTTTGTACAAACTGGCCCATGGAATGACAAATGTCTGGAAGCGTTCTTCATTTAATCTGGATCACAACAACAGAAAACAGTCTCAATATGTGCTGCTAACACAGTCGGCCCAAACTTTTCTCATCTACACCAGTGCACAGCTGGGAACAGGTGAAGAAGAGTTGGGTGGAACACATTAACCAATCGCCAGGTGTGTAGAACAGAAACAGCCAAAACAAAGACAATTTTGTGTAACTATAGTAGAATAATTACCAGCTTCACTTCTTAGTCTTTATCTAAGATTTGAATAACATTTTTACAGGAGAGCACCCTAATAAATGTGTTTGCTATACCAACATCCAATCAACAATCAGATGAAAATTTAAATCAAAGATTAAAATTAAGCACATTTTGAAATGTATGTAAAAAAAACTATAGTCAGTTAATTTATTCAAATATATTTTACACCTCTTTATGTATAAACTATGTGCAGATTTCAGTTGACTGTCCTTGTTGTTGAACGTAGTGTCTGGCATTTGTCTACAGCACAAATCCAATAGTGTTCCTCCAATGAGCCGGGGGTAATTGCTGACTAGTCTTTTAACCTTATTAAATCATCCAGAGGCAGAGCTGGAGAAGATGGAGCTGATGATACTGCACCTCCTGTGCTTTTAGGAACAGGAAAGATGCTGACTGCACATCATCCAGGGATTATCCACTGAATCCAGGCAAAACTGCTGCAGCTAATTAAAGCCCAATCGAGGCTTCGTGACAACCTCTATGGAATCCACCTCTGACTTTGCCTCTCTCTGCACCTGTAGTATGTTTTGGATCAACTTTACCCAGCAACAACATCATTAATGTTTAGATTCTATAAATATCAAAAGGTTTAGCTACAGCTAATAATTGTCTGGCATAACAAAGTTAAGGCGAGCAATTGAATCAGTGCTGTGGCAGTTCTAATTAGAACAAGAAATTCCTTTTTCATTTAATGAGATGAAAAGTCTTGAGTGCGTTAGTATGTTAATATTTAGCATTAATATTATTCTTGTGTATTTCTATTCAGACATTCATAATACATATGCATGTAGGACAGAAACCACCCAAATACCCTCAGTTTCTTCCCTCAAAACCTGATACACTCAATATGGATGCCAAAGTCCAAAGCGGCTTGGGTCTGAGCTTAATTAGATTCTGCATAGTCAAATCAAATCAGCGTAAATGAGAACTCAGCCTTCCCATCTGAACATGCTGCTGTCTATGTGACGGCTATAACAGCCTACCGTATTTAAAGCAACAGAAATTTAAACTCTACAGAAACTCAGTAGCACTCTACACTGTGCTTCGCCTCTCTCTCTTGTCAAGTCTTAGCTTCTTCCTCCTCCTCCCTCCTGGCTCACACTGTTTAACCTTGACAAGTCAATATGATAGCAACGCAATTTGCTTATCGGCTGCTGACATTACTACTGTTCTCCTGCTGCGAGGGCAAAGGGCCTGTGCCATTAGCATAGCTTACAAACACATCCGTCTCCCCTCGAGGAGCTGCTCACTGACTGCACTGGCGGGCACTGTCTGACACGTGTAAGGCAAGACACCTGGACCAGAGCTGCGTACTGAGTAGGTATAGGCTGTTGACTTCACTTGATTGTTTGAGGAGACATAAAATACTGGCCCTCTGAAACACACATCGCAGTGTTCAACAGCGACAGCATATTTTTTATATGTTTTTCAATGTAGTCGTCTTTGGGCTTTGGAGAAAAAGCAAACTATTTAAAATTCACAAAAGTTCTCTTTTTGGCAAAATGTACACTTCTTGAAAATTGAAATAAGTGTTTCTTCAGGCTCCTATTTACTCCATCAATTTGGACTTTGTTCTACTTCTGTCTATTCAGCAGAACATGGTCAAGTTTTCAGATCTTCTGTTTTGTTACACAGAGCTCACACAGTGACCCTCCTCCAGACAGCAGTGAGGCTGTTATTTGTTGATCTGAGCCCTCAGCATCTGTCCGTCTTGGACCGGACACTCTCAGGCCTGGCTTAGGATAGCAGTGGCTCCAGCCCAGGTCCATTTGTCACCAGACCCGGAGCAGCTCTCACTCATCCCACAAGACGGTGGGCTAAATGACACACACAAACTCTGCTCACATCTCCTTGTGGATGTGCACCTCATGTTTGGATAGGGGGTGCCCAGAGGTCCAGGACTCTGGCCTGTCTGTCTGCCATCACTCCACTTGAAGGTGAGATGATTTAGGGGCCTGGGAGAAAGTTAATTTCTCTTGATCATTGTGTGCAACCTGGAGCCTTAATGGCGGGCGTAATTAATTCTGCTGATGTTAATCACCAGGGCTGGTCCCCACAATTATCAGGCCTGTGCAGATGGGGCGCGGCGCAGACATGAAAAATTAGGAAAATGAATCTGTAATGGGGTGGCAGATCTAATCTGCGTCACAGAAAACAAAGTTAGGAAGAGCAAGGAGCCCCAGGATTCTAGATGAAAGCCACCTATACAGACAGAGCTGGTGGCACTGAAAAATGTGCTCATGTCCACACTGTTTGGTAATTACTGGGGCATTGAATTGTTCTATTGTTAATTCATCACTGTAGCAGAGGTTAAGTTCAACATCTCCTTCCCGGTTCCAGCTAAAACTGGGGGGAAGCGTAGGTGCTCACACACTTCTGGAGTCACTGTAAGGTTAATCAGGTTCCTCTCACTGTTGTGTGGGCTCTGCAATCAAGCCCAGTACAACTGATGAGAGGAGAATTATCTCTCCAATACATGAAAAGTGCAACACTGCAATGCACTATACAGACAAAGACTATTAATCATTCATGAGATTATTGTTCTGAAATTAACTGTAAATGTTTACTTTATAGATGTCTTTAGTAAGAAGCTTAATTATTATTTTTTCTGCTTTTTCTGGACAACACAGATTTTCAACTCTCACTACCTTGTACTGTGTATAAACATGTGCCATTTCCCTTACAGATGTTGTCAATGCCTTCCTACTCACACACATACACTGACTGGCCACACACTTGATTGTTTCAATCACAGCTCTCACTGATGGAAGAATTACTAAAGCATTAGTGGTCAAAGGACAGATACTCCCAGAGGACGTATCCTCTGCCAACGTCAAACAAAATTAAGCAAAATACATCTGATTAATTGAAATCGCACCAGAGCCATTTTTCAACTTCTTACTTGGCTCTGGCAGTTGGGCATGCCGTCATTGCTGTTTGGTCTGCTTAATTAGTCTTTTACCTATTTTCTCTTTAATAAGGCATGCCAGAGGTTCTGGGAAAATCTAGAAGGACCATTAGTCATCATCATTGTTTTTAAAACACTGAAAACTGGGCAATAGACTCACTCCACTGCTGGCTATCATTTACCAAAGTCTGTTATTAATGAGATGAAGAACTGAGTGTGCTATTGACACAGGACGGTGCTGTGCTTGGATTTACATATCACACAGTCGTCATCAACACCAAGGGACCACCTCATGATTAGACCTGCATTAACAAGTGTTTTTATAATGCTTCTTTTAAAAGTTAAACCACACACTTCTGGGCTGACTTGTTATTTATCAGTAATTACAGTTTGGATCAATACGCACTTATTGACATTATTACACTTAAGTACAAAGTTTTTTCCGATAAACATCAAAGGTCAAAGATTGATTTTGTGTAATTACTCACAGCAGGAAGGTGCGACCAACACAATAATAAATGAATGGGTTGTTGTTAGTCGTTTAGTGGAGGGCTGACCACAGAGGGAGCAGGGCAGGGCGCCTAAAGGACACAATGTCACAAAGTAATATTACACTTTTTTAATCAAAGTGAGATAAGTGGATCACATTTCTACTTTCTCTGCCCTTGAAGACTTGCTTTGCTCCACACACAGTCCACTGTTGCATGAGAAATCTTCACATTGATGGAGATAAGTGCAGCCACATTTCCAGGGAATTGTATGCTAATGCACTCTGGTCTGTTTGTGTGAGAAAATTGCATTGTGGTTATTAGTGTGGCACCAGAGATCCGAGATGGCGCTTGGCAAACGTCCTCACGGGCTCTCCGGTGCCCTCTGACGATTTACATTTTTATTGCATCACCAGAAACGGGGCGAGAGCAGCCCAACGCCCTGCACTCGGAGAGATTTAATTGAATGTATTCAAATGTGATTCATTGAACAATTACACTCTCATTCTACAAGCCGGTGGTGCGATTGTATAACGCCGACTTCTCCTTCCCTTCCTCATCCTAACACTCCCACTCTCTTTAAATTAGAAATCGGACTGGCCTTTGTGGAAGACACTGAGGAGGAATCAATAGGTGCATTAATTACAGCAATTCATTACCCAAATAAACATGGGACTCAACCTTTGCTGGATACAAATTTGGGGGACATTAAGTGTTTGGCCGGAGACAAAGGCCTGAACCAAGGATCCCTATAGCATTAATCTGTGGGCTTCGAGTGCGCTGAGTGCCAGGCTCCTCCGGGGAGTGTCCAGGCTCAGATCAATCCCACAGCTCAGGCAGTGAGTTATGGCCAGCGAATACAAAGGTGGTCACATGACATGGCACAGGCGCTGCTGTTACCGAGGACCATGCTCTTTCTTCCCTCTCACCCTGGGAGTCCTGCAGCTGGCCCACAATGCAGCGGTGCTAATAAGCCAGCTCCCAAGTCGCACCCTGCCCCATTCCTGGGCCCTGTCTATGGAACTGACTCCTGGCAGAGGACAAAAGGTAAAGGACATCCCTCTAGCTCACTGTCATCCCCCCAACCCAGCAACTATTTGTGAGATATATCTCCAACGGTGGCCATAGTAAAACATGATAATGATGGATCGCACCAATAAATTACTGTTGAGTGGATTGTTAGGTCACAAGTGGAGATGTGTGTGTATGGAGGGAATGTGCGATAGCCCTGATCACCCACAGAAGCGTGAGCACACCCCCGGGCAAGGTAAACACAACACAAACAAAAACACACAACAATGGCTCATGGAGGCAGCCAGGAGAGGCGTGCAGTGGAGTATGCTGGACTGAAACCATATTGTTTTTATCCTGTTTCCTTGTATGCTGTGACTATATGGCTAAATGCTCATAGTGCTGCTTGTAAAAAAAAACTCCAACTTTGGTAGTTCATTAATTTTCATGACTCAACAATAAAACAATTGTGGTGATGGACACTGTCATGTGCAATACATGGGACCTTATGCCAGAAACCACTGTTTGTTTGGATCGTTTGCTTGACATTTGTCTTTTTTTTGTCATGCAGGACATGCAAGTACAACTAAATTATATAAACCAGATGAGTGGTTAGTCACTGTGCTCGAACCTGACTGGTATGTTGTGGGGGTAAAGAAACCAGAGTCATCAGGGAGAACATTCAGAAACCTCACCCAAGTACAGGACTGGATTAGCAGGATGTCTCCACTCTTTGCACTGGGGCTGTAGTCAACCAAAGTAAAGACCTGTCTTATTGATCAATTTGTCAAATAAAATAAAGGCGCATCAAATGCTTACAAACAAAATATCTATCTATCTTCATAAGAAATCAAATGTGGAGAAACGTAATACGAAACTGTGTTTTTATGTTAAATAAAGCAGATTAGCCCAATGATTCACTTCCAAATCTTTATGTAACATGCTCCTTTTTGTTTCTGCTAATCTAATTCAATTCAGACTCTACTGAATTATTTATCGACTAAACATCTAAATAACAACACCCCTACTTTGCACTGTCCAGGAAAAATGTATATTCAAGAAAAATTGCCACTTTACAGAATACAGTTTGTAAAGATGCAACATGAGATCATAGGAATGGATTTTTAAAATTATAATATTTTGTATTGGATTCCCGAGAACATTATAATATTGCGCAGCAGAATATTTTATCTTTATAAAAAAAATTACATGATTTAGAAAAAAAGACTAACCAATTTAACTTGTGTTAAAGCTTTTCCTGAATTTCTCAGGAAAAAGAATTGCTAAACCAACGTCAATGCACAGACTGTGTTTGATTTAAACTATTGTAATCCTACTAACATTTAGGTCAGACCCTGTTCAGAAGTGACACTAAGTCCGTATGATGGATGTTTAGTTGTGCTGCAGACTTTACAGGCCTGCCCCAAGAGCACGTGTGGGTCTGAAGGGTTACAGATGGGTCTCTGTGTGCCATCACAAACACTGGCCCAGTTCAGACGCACTGAGGGCCGGAGCAGTGCCGAGTGAACTCATGTGCACTGTCTGACCTAAGTGTGGGACCAGCTCACACTTCCCTTGCCCAAAACCTGCCACCACGCTCCGCATGACCCAATTTTGTCCCCACACAACTTTAAGTAACTTCTACAGACGACATTTATGAGGGCAGAACAATAACAGAAAAAGTCACTTGTTATTTAGAGCAGTTTAGGAAACTGAACTGCTCATAAATAAAAGTAGACAACCAAAAAAAAAAAAAAACAAGACTCAACCATCTGAGCCAAGTCAGTTTTATCAAACATTCAGTCAATCAATTTTCAATGATTTTCTCTTAAAATAAATGTTGGTATTATTTGCTGACTAGCATGGGGATAAAATTAATAAATTGCAATTTTATGCTTGTTGTGAAATTGTCATATTTCATACTGTTTTTCTCTTAGTGTCAGCTTTTGTTATAAGCTTAATTAAAAACAATATACCCATTTTATTTATTTATTTATTAGAGAAAATACCTTAATATCAGTTTTGCCTCTGCAGACATGTTGTCAAAGTATTTATTTTGTTAGAATTAGTTTGTTAGTTCTTTGTCTACTAAAATCTATGTTGATGTTGTTAGCATTTGGCTAATTGCAGTTAGCATACAGGAATGACTTGTTTTTGCTTTTAAAAGATGTAAAAATACATTCTGTAAGTAAAAGAATATTTTACTTAGTCAACAGAGCAAGGCTGTTCAGTAAAATGATTCTTACTTTGCTCCATATGATAGCTAACATAGGCTATTTATGCAGGCCTATTAAAATGTCCACCTCCAAGTATGATTAACAAATGCAGACTTGCACTGTACAATGCAATCTTTACCAGTTTTCATTTGTGGGTGTCCAAAAAGCTGTTAAGAGCTCACTTACTCGCACTATTCAACACTTAAAACTAAAAGGTGATTAGTTTTTCATAAAAGTCCATTTGAGTTGGCTCGCATCCAAAAGTGTTACTAATTAAAAATCAATCGGTGGGCCATTAGCGCTAAGGTGTGTGCCAAGGTTGTGTGTATCAGGATCATTTGTAATGTAAGGATCTACACAGCCCAAGCAGGAGGCAAAGGAGAGGGATAGCAGGGTGAGGAGAGGGGAGGAGCAGATCGCAGATAATCTGGGGACCTGCTGTGGCCCAACTTAACAATTGATACAATGTGTGAAGATGCTGAACTTGTAGTCTTCACTAATTGATCCACTTACCCTCATCGGGAGAACGTGCTAAATAAATGTGGGTGTTCATTGCATGCGAGAGAGTCCATAGATAACTATTAAAGCGGGATTTGTTGCCCTGATTCTGACGGCCGAGGAAGGGCTTGCAGAGCAGGAAGGCATTTGTCTGCTTTAGCAGGAGAGGTGTGCGATGTTTATGTGATAAATGTTGGGCCACTAAGACCAGCACCTCGGGAGCACCAACCTGCAGCCCAGCACGGGAACTTATTAAAGTTGCAGAGGTGTTTCTTGTCGCACCTCCTCCAAATTTTCCCAATTACAGAGGTGTAGCAGAAGCTGATATTTGTGAATGTGGGTAAGTACAATGGTTATGTTATGGTAGAAATTTTCACTGAAACAACTCTGAAGTCTTGAAAATTATGTATGTGTTAAATTGTTTTATTTAATGAAAGAAACAAGCACTTCTATTAACGCTAAAAGCACTGTTAGAAATAGTCCTGTGTCATTATCTTCTATGGGATCTCACTTTACTTTTTTCCCATCTCTCTATATATACACACATTTCTGCCCTTTGGAGTGTGAAATAAAGCCTTCATGACTGAGTCTGTGACTCTCTTTCTTGCAAGTGTCATTCATGGCTCAGTGATAGTTGGAAGACAGGGAGGTTTGGTTGGTATATTCACAATTTAACAAATAACCAAAAACTTGACTGACATGAAGCAACAGCACTATCTTTGTAAATGTATTTCACTGATGTGTCCAGGGTCATTCTATTGCTTTAACAAAATAGTAAAAACAAATTTGAACATAAAGTCTGAATTTGCATGTTTGCAAATCAAAGAGTGATGCGTGTAAAAAGTGGTAGTGTTGGTGCGGAGCAGAGATGGATTACAGGGGCTGGCGTGTGAGGCAGAGGGAGGAGGGATAGGTGCTGCGTGTATTTGATAATACATGAGTCTGAGAGCCATCCGTGGCTGCGTTGACAGAAGAATCTCAAGGAGAGCTCAATAACAGAGCTGTCAATGTATTCCCTATTTGAGTGTATTTTTAGTGCCGGCATCACAGGCCTCATGCATATTTCAATAGATCTTTTGTATATTAGGTGGGAATGCGCGCACAAACTGGAGTGAGCCCTCGCACAACATGACTTCAAGAAATATGGGCCCGATTGGAAGATTTGACAGAAGAGCTCAGAGAGGCCCAGGATAGGTTGCCTGTGACTTTCACTGGATGGGTTGGGAACACCTTCATTGATTGCATTTTGAGACAACAAAGAGATGACATTGAACGGACTGCTGCAAAAAAGATGTACAACATATTAAAGTCGGACCGCCAGCCGCTGTGTAATCATGGCAAACAAACAGGAGAAAATGAATAGACGTGTAGGCAGCCGCTCTGAGGAGGTATCTGATTTTTGTTTTCACACCGGAGTCCTGATTAGATTCTCCAGAATTACTAAGGAATGGATGATTTCTCTCCTTCTGGCGTTGGCTTCTATTTGACTTACTCTATATCATTGCCTATCCAAATAAATCCCATATTATGAAGCTCTTAATGCTTTGCTTGATGAGCAAGTCATAATTTGGTCAGTGTATAGTTGGTGTCATCAAATTACTGCACTTAAAGGAAAGGTACCAATGCCCCAGTGTCATAAACACCTCTGAAAGTCCAGGACTCAGGCAGGTTGCTTTTCCATTACATTTATGTCCTGGAATTTACTCCTAATGACGGCTGGACTGTATTATAGAGCCCAGGTCTGCTGCCTTTGTGCTCCACTTATATATGCATTCATCACATTATGGCAAATGTATTGTATAATCGATTCCTGTGATGAGACATGAGGTTGACATACAGAGGGTCTGGTCAGTGTCAAGCAGATCACTCAATCTCACACAGAGCAGGATAATGGCTAAATACAGGGCTAAATGTCCTCAGATGTCAAAGAGTGTTTCATCATCCACAGTGTGGACAACACTGCCTTCAGCTCTTATGAGTAAAGTGCATGGCAAGTTTTAGATGACTAAAAATATATATTAGCTGCATTTGAGCTATACTGACAAATAGAGCAGTGGGGGCCAAGTAGGTTTGAAAGTTTAAAGAAAAGCACAGAATTGTATAATAAAGAAAACAGCTACTTTCTTCTCCCCAGCATAAAGATTGTCACCATTTCAAACATCCTCAGCAGTTAAAACAAATGACCAGCAAGAAAGACTCCATAAGCTAGGCAGATTTATTGCATGGTTTTGAATATGTCATTGTTTTACTTCTAGAATTAGTAATATGAGTTTGGTTAGGCTAAAAGACATGTTGAAAATCAGGACCAAGCACAGACTACAAAGCGCCCCTGTTTCGAGGCAGCACCTTACTTTAAGGTGTAATTACATGGAGAATTCCAAAGTCAAAATATCCTTACACTATTGGAAATCTATGGTGTCCATGGATTGGCCTAGAACTTTCAAGGTGCTCTAACAAGAGCGTGAGGAGCGGTCACATTGATGGCGAGGGGGCATCAGATTTCCATTATTGACTGCTGAAGATATTGCACTGTGGTGCTGTGTAAATTGGTTCCTGAGGGGTTTTCGGCTTGCGGAGCTGGGGCAAAGTATGCAGCCTGCCCCACCCCCTTTTCTGTGTAAATCGCTCTAGTCCCACACTGGCGCCAAGCCCCCTCCTCTGATCAATACCTAATTCCAGTCCATGCAATCAGCTGCTGTTACCCAGGCAACGGTGATGTCACATAAGTTGAGTGCTGTTCGCTCCAACAAATCATTTCCTTTAACCAAACCTAATTGAGTATTTGTACAGCGGTCTGTCAGTGGAGACTATTTACATCAAGCTAGAACCTGCAGAACATTAGTTATACTGTTCTTCAGGGGAGCGTGTGCCGAAGCTGGTGACCTTAGGAAGTAGCCAGGAGGAGGTAACTATGGCAACTCAGGCTACTTTGGGTCTCTAGCACTCCACAGAGGATCGGGGTCACGGCGGGGCACGAGATGGGACATTCGTTTTAGGAGAGGTGGCCTACAACACAGAAGAGTTAAGTCACTTGTCCTTGTAATGCCAGCAGACTCAGGTACAGTCGTGTGGAGTTTGTTGTATAATGTATCACCAGAAATTATATCATGTGAAATAATAATTATACTAACATTACAATTAAAAAAGTTATTGTGATTAAAACTTAAATGATAAAGAGTGCAAACTTAGCTGAAACAGAATCAAGACTTACATCAGTAATTTCATTATAGAATAATTCTGGCAGATAGAACAAACAAAGCAATGTTAATTTATATAATTCTACACATTTCTATATGCTTCATTAGAATGCTACCTTGCAAGACCTGGGCAGCAGTGCATGTGAACAGAGTATTGAATCTGATCGCTCCCTTAAAGGTAATTTTCCAATCATTTGTCTGAGGCTCTGGTCATTCATCAAGTGTCCTTTACGCAGAGTCACTTGAGTTCTTATGTAACTCATGCAGATAAAAAAAGTAATATTACATTTCCAAAAAATAAATAAATAAAAGAGAGAAGAGAAATATTCAGAACCATCCAAAAATGTTTTCAAATCTCTGAATTTCTTCCCACTAAGGGGCAACAATAAACATCCAGGTCCAATGACAGAATCAACAGCTCTCACATTTCATCAATTTTCAAAAGAAATTCTCTTACAATCTATTTTAGAGGTGTAGGTTTTGTGGTAAGGTGTTCACCACCTATTTGCTAAGTTGTTTTTTTTCTTAACATCATCATTTACTAAATTACTGAGTTGAGTTGAATTGCTACAATACTTTGGTTTGATGGCGTCAGCTGCTTGTATTTGATATTTTGTAGAAAAATCCCAAGTAAAGCAGTAATATTTCAGAGAAAATGTGTGATGCACTCTTGATAGTTTTAGACCCAGTGCCTCTTTAAAGACCTAAGACACTTTACAAATCCTAACCAAAGCTTTATGTCAACACTACACAAAACCTATGGCTTTAAAGTGTTTTCATTCAGACCAAAGGGGGAAGAGTCCTGAAAGTCCTTAAACTATGTTAGCGCAGATAGAGTTAAAGTGACTATTGGTTAAGTCCAGATGAAGTGTCCCCGGAGCCTGGCCTCTAATCCAATCAGCTCAGCTCCACCTGGCACTGATGTATTACAGGCAGCAAGTGAAGCTGTGCATCGTCACTGTGTGGATCAACTTATGTCACAGCCATTCACACCTCTGTACAGCTATATGCAAAGGCACCACATGAAAATCTACTGTCACAAGACAAACATAAGATCAAGGTCAGAAGAATTTCTTGTAGAGTTACACCAAACAGTAGTAAGTAGTGGCTCACACACTTATTAAATCTGAAAGTCAACAATTCAATTCCAACTCAGAACAATGCAGATTGTTTCATCTTAAAACATGACAACTCGACCACCATTCCTTCAGAGTACATTTACACTGTAAATGTAAACGTAGAACTACATCATTCATTAACTAAAAATAATAACATTTAGCAACTACTGAAAGCACAACACAAAGCGGACAAGCCAAAACATGTCATGTCAAGATACAGGCAAACTCCAGATGATTTCACATATTTAGAAACACTACAAAGGAAATGTTAATCTAAGTAAACATATGTCATCATTTACCTTTTTTGTGCTAAATAAGGACATTTCATTTAAATACATTAGTTACAATAAAAAATATATAATTTGCTTTGCAATAACATACAAATATTAAAAAAGAAAAAAGGTGACATAAAAGATTTCGAGTCAACACTAAACATATGACCATGATTGATTAGTCAACAATAAAAATATTCAGAATTGTATTTTGATGGTCATAACTACTGTAATTTCTGCCCTATTGAGCGCACCTGAATATAAGCCGCACCCACTAGATTTAGTAAGAAAAATGATAAAGTACATCTATAAGCCACACTTGTTAATAGTAAGTCTATGAGAATCTATAATTTTGCTGCATTGCCGTATAAGAAACCACCTAACAAGGAAATTTATGAACAGGTTTATAAATTTCAGTAAACAATCGCGATGACACAATTTTTGTAAACGATTACTGCAATAATTATAACTAAAATTGAAATTCGATTAATTGCACCGCCCTAATTTAAGTTAACAGTAAAAATAACAATTGTCAATTCAAGGGCTAAAAGGTGAGTGCAAACTGAAAAAAATCCATGCGTTATTTGCTCTATGCTCTGAACATGCACATCATTATACACAAAACAGGCTTGCACCACCTCAGAAAAATGTTCAGCTTGTCAAGTATTTGCTCCCTCTAACTTATTTTGCACATGAACAAACGCTGTAAACCTCCAGCTGTAAACCTTCTGTCTTTATATTTCAACTTTAATTAGGTTATCAAGTAATCTAAAAACCTCGGTGTACGGTCGAAATAATTGCTGAATAATAACTACTAAAACAATAGTCAGGTCAGTTACTCCCTATGTGTTTCTATCATAAGCTGTTAGCCACAACAGAAACACTGAAATAATGCTGCCCAGCCTCTACCAAGTGGCTCTCTCATAAAACACAGCAAACAAAATAAGAAAATCTCATTCATTTAGAGATATCAGCATCAGCACGACTTTATGTCATTATCAGACCACCACAGGCTCCTTCCACTTGAGTGTCTAAGTGCGAGGAGCTGCGGGTTGTGGTCCAGGCCAATGAGAGCGCGGGCCTGCTGATAGAATATGAAGATATTCAAATGTTAATCTGATTCAGACCTTAGTGTGATCTCCATATTATTACCCAAATGTATTCTCCGGACACATGCTTTATTCAAGGTGACTTTGCTGTCTACACATTACACCATGACAATATGCTGAATGTGATTATATAGCACTTATTCAACATGTCATTCTCCACAAGGGTTAAACAAACACAAACTGAATTAGATGTGACTCTACAAAGCAAAACAAAAGCTGCTTTGCATGTTCCCTGACAGTCCAGGACTAACGGATGAGCCTGATTTAAATATGAGTATGCGTTCTTCACCTGTCGACCTCCTGTGAGTGTTATTTATACTCTAAAAACACATATTTAATTCAGAATATGTATATTTTTGTGATTGTCAAGAGTCAGTTCAGTGGCTCAGAGCTGCGTCTTGGTGATGAATATTCAAAAGAAATCAAAAGGCTGCAAAAAACAAAGAGAGCGTTAACAGTAATTAATATTCGTTGCCGTAAAAATGAAAGCTAGAGCAGGGCTAATTTCAATAGACAATTAATCATGCAGCTCAGTAATTACACCGGGGAGTTTACAAATGATTTTTTTTTTAAGGGGCCGGAGTAAGAAAGAAAAGGAGATAATCCCCAGCCCCATCACTAGCACTGGCTCTCCACCAATCCCAGCAGAAAGAGCAATTAGAGCCAACAGCAGCCGAGCGGTAATTGTGCGTCGAGAGGAGATGAAGGCAGAATCTTAATTGCGATGACTTGCTCTCACACGCACCTGATATGGTGCTAAGACCAGTGTGAGCGTGTAAGACATCCAGGTGCCTGGGTAAAAATAACCCGGACAGGGGCTTTCCGCTGTAGGAGCAACGCATGACATCGAAAACAGCAGTGCAGCCCAAATCTCAGCGGGCATGTTACCATTACTTCACGTATTACAACTTCTTTTATCCGCTGCACATGACTTTTATTGGCCAGATCTGAGAAAGTGAAAAGGCTTTTAATAACCCAGCGTTGCAATAAAAGAAATATAGATTATATCCAATCAGTGGGTGGTTTTACGAGAGCCATTAGACCATGGATGTCTCCTCACCTTGGACCTTTGGAATACTGACAATAACAGGCACGGAAAAGCTCTGGTGTGGAATATATTGACCAGTAATGTTTAAAAAGGATGATTAAACTCAAAAACAGAAATTTACGCTCACTATATCTTGCTAAATTAAGTTATTATTGGAACTAGGATGAATATAATAGGCTGTAATAGGCGATCACAGATTCAGGTTTTTGCATGCCACGGCGTATTTATGGTCAAGTGCAGAAACGTATAAAGGGATAATATTAAACAGGTCATTTGAAATGGTGCTGATATATGGTGCTGTCAGCACGTTAGCACATCACCTCATGACAAACAGCTGAGGCCACGCACACCGAGACCTGAACATTTAGCACCGTGTTGTTCCTGGCAGCGCCTCGCTAACCTGAATAAACCTACTGTAATTAACTGCACCGCCAATACCAACCTGATTCAGCCTTGGATTTCATTCTTTTTTTAAAATTCTGATTGGTGTTATTTTACAACGATTTAACATATAAAACATTTAGTTAAAAAATAATCCCATAATCCTCATCTATTTAGTAACAAACAGTAATTTTTGTTGATTTTGACAGCTTGGTCTTTTGACTTCCTGCTCATCTTCATAGTAGTTTGTTAACTGTAACAGTACATTTCAATGTGCATATTATTTGTTAGAAAATGGCTACAAAGTTGAAGCCCACATGATTTATTGACAATTTGAATTATTTTGAATAATCAGAGGTGGTGGTAGGTGAAAACAGGAAAGTGTGAGGCGCAACACATTGCAAGATTACTCAAACAGCTACGAAACAAATACAACTCTGAGTCAAAACTAATGATGAGAGAATACTGACATGACATCAGAAAAATCTTTTTTATATAATTTAATAATAGACCCTCTTTAAGTTACTTGGTACCCGGTGTTGAATATATTTGGTTGTCTGCAGTTTACTTTAACTTTAAGCCAACATGTCATCACATTTGTCTCATTTTGACTTAATTTAGTGTGGTAGTCCATGAATATTTATCACAGTTTTACAGCAGGTTAAGTTTCAAATTATGAAGAAATTGACAATAAAAGTTAAAAATTTCAGGAAGCAACTTCCTGAAATCCCTCCACGTGTTGTCAAAAAGCTCCAAAAAGCAAAACAATTTACCAAAAGTTTCCTAGGGAGTTTAAATAATAATTTGCACAATTTAAGTGTTTGTGTATTGTCATTTGTCAAATCATAACATCTGTGTCATGTATGTGGGTTTACAAAGCGTTTGCTAGGTAACAGTTGTGGGGTACCCTCAACCTATGTCATATTCGCTTAACAAAATATAACTACAAATTTAAAAAAAGGCAATCTAGGTGAAAACAAGCAAATGTGTGAATCTAAAGTATGTGAAGTATCGTTACGATAAAGTCCGCAGCAAAACAGTTGCTAAAAGTCGTTGGTCGATTTATACCTGAAATAAATGCCTCCAACCACCTGTTCTGGTTCTGTACATTTAGCGTTACAATTGGAAACTGCATGCAAAAGTGCTTTAATTCACATTTTGGTAATGGTTATGATCAGTTTCCCACAGTGAAGTTTATGATGGATATTAACTGGTCAAATATCACAAAATTTGACCTAAGTTAAAGTTTTTGTTGAAATGTCTTATCTTTTCTCTAATCAATGCTCCTAAAGTTACAGCATCAATACAAGTTATTTTTTCAGCGTTATTGGAGAGGACTACAGGACATAATATATTTAGTACCCTCTTTAGTTGAGTGTGTCCAATTAAGAGAGTCTGATAATCGTTAAGAAATGAATTAAATCTCTGTTGATTGTGTAAGAAGATACGAGGGCCGGCGTCCCTTTGCCCGCGCGCTTTAACCCCATCTTCCTGTGCAGCCGTATAGCCTTTCTGTTTAACTTTATAATCAGCGCTTTATTAATGCAATGCTTTTCTTCCGCCTAATAATGAAACAACACAAATAAAATAAATTGTGATCAATGGGGGCGAGCAGAGACAGATGAGGAGTCTGTCACGGCGTGGATGATACCAATTTATCTCTCTAATGCATCTCGGTGGGGTTCTCTCACTAAAGGATACAGATTACTGAAGCCCTTGTCTCGCAGGAAAATGCGTGAGAAGAATCTATGCGACGCAGCAGAGATGGAGAGCCCCGCTTTGCTCTTGTATCATTCATGCTTCTTACTCCAACGTGCTAATGAAACAGCCCTAATGTAACGCATTTGGAGAAGCGACTGTCGTACAATCGCGCTTTGCAGGATTTGTTTATTTTGCATTGTTTACAAAGATCAGTGTGGAAGGCGCGATCAGTGACTTGGGGATTTGGACTTCCTCAGAAAAAAAAAAAGATGAGCTATAAACAACTGGAGCTATAAAAAGTGATGGCGGTGGTGGGCTTAGCGGTGAGAGAGGTTTGTAGAAGGATGAAGACAGGGCCAGGCACACCCCCGCAGTAAATAATATGGAATTCCCTACAGCCATGCTCACAAACCAGAAGGCACAAGTCAGCCAGGTCAGGGTGTTGCGTCAGGAAATAGAGGGGAAATAACAGTGGAGAGGTATGAGAGGTCAGGCCCTAAAGGTGCAGTGACTCCGAGGCTCTGGGCGTGAAGGACAACTCCATTATCTCTAATAGGGCTTTATGCAACCGTGGAAAGAGTGCGTTGGGTTGTAGTAGTAGAGAGTAACGGCACATTATGAATGTTTAACCTGGGCTGTGTCTGGGCTGGGACGGTTCTGTTTGTGCTTATAGTAATCATTGGTTTATTTTGTTAAAGTGTTTGGAAGTGAGGACTGTATTTTTCTTTTCTGTAATTCCTGTCCTCTCCCTTTCACGTTTCTTTCTATACTTTGTTTAACTAAAAATGAAATTATAAAGTTTAAAGAACTGCTTGCTGGATTTAGAAAGCATATTATCAGATAAATTGTATTTGGCTTAAAATGTGCAATTAACTAAAGTTAGACAGCACAACAAAAGACATGAAACACAATGAATTTATTTATTAATACAATCTGATAATATGTTCATATGTGGTAATATAGACCTAATAAATGTCTCAAATGTGTTTTCTTTATTTCAACCAATATTTAGCTACATTATTTGGGTTTCACATTGCTAATTTTTTTTATTTAAATGTTTAAGGTAAAAAATTCCAAATTTAAAACATTTGAGCTCCATAATGAGAGATAAATCAGGTTTATGGCGGATGACATTGAACTGGACATTAGTAGATGTTCACTATATTGTGAAATTGGGTCATATTTAAAATTGGACCAAAGGTCACTAAGAACATACCTTACAATAAAATGTAAACAGCAAAACTATAAAACCCGTTAGTGTCTTAATATGGACATTTTCAGATTTATAGCTTGTGTTTTTTTTTTCTTAAGGTAATGGCATTTGAGGGGCCCAAGGTCAAATTTAGCTTAGGCCATAAATTGTGTAGTTTGATGGCCTACATTTGGCTGAATAGCAGGGGGAAGGCCAGGCCCATAAAAAGGTAAAAGAGGGCCCAGTGAGTGTGTGCCCTGGCTGCTTGGATTGTTGTCGTGGGGACGGGGATGCTCCCACAGCAGACCTCCGGCTGAATAAAGACTGTTATGGCCCTCTATTGGCGCGCACACTGGTCTCCTAGAGATCATTACTGGCAGCCCTCAGTCACAGAACAAGGCACAAAGGCAAACTCAAAGCTGAGCCGCTCCATTGTCAACACACTCAATGGGAAATGTCACAGAGTGAAGGTGACATTTTTCACTGCTTTTCAGGATCTATAAATGACAAAAAGTCAAACATGCATTTATAAATTTACGTTTGAATATAAGACTCCTTTTTCACTTTTTATAGAATGTTATATCCATAATTGTTTCATTACAGGAGGGACATTCATTTGTCGCATTTTTTTTCTAAATAACCACAAAAGTGACAGCAAGCAGATAAAACAATGTGTCACATTTGTACTATAGGTTCCTGTTAGGGCTGGGCAATTAATCGAGAGATCTAATCGTCAAATAGTGCTCATTGTCAGTAAAAACATGTGGTTTGAGCAGAAGTCACAGATCAAAATTGATTAATATTAAAAAAAAAACTCTATGAAAACAGAGATCTCAAACTGGCGGCCGAGGGGCCAAATGCTTTAATCCAGATGATTTCTTGTGGCCCCAGGATGATTTCAGATTATTATAAATTGTGGCCCGCAATCAAATATATTGTTGAAATGTGACTATAATACTTCTAAAATGCACCAGAATACAACAAATTACTTACAATTTGTCAAAGATTTTCCAGGGCAGAACAGTTGGACCCTGGTTTTCCACTTTTATTTAATGTCTCACTTGTGTGTACAATCTAAATGTAAAACGATGGGTCTGAACATATGTCCTACATTAGGCTTTACATAACCTAACATGCTTATTTAAATAGAATATAACATAGTGAGGTCTGTTTTTTAAAATGTGGCCAGCGACCAACTTTGACTTTGATTATTTCGGCCCCAGCTCCATTTGAGTTAGGGACCCTTGTATTAAATTAAACAAATGAGCTTTACTTGTTCATATTCATAATAGCCATTTTTATTTTGTCTTTGAAAAGGTTAAACAAAATTGAATTTAAAACCAAGAGCGACCAATGTGTGGGGAAAAAAGCTGTGATTATATTTTTTTCCAGCCTACTTCTTACATTAAAGAAGTGAAATGATCACAGAAATAATTATTTATTTTTGAAGCTTGACAGAAGTTTGAAGGGGGAATCGACATTGACTACAAATAGAGTTTATTTTATTCGACTTATTCAAATGGCTTGGTTTTGTTGGAAATGAAAATGTATTGAGTAAAAAGGCATTAAAATGTAGGTCTGGAGGATAAAAAACTAATCTTTTTATAATATGTATCTTGATCACAACATTCAGACAAAATTAAGTGCCTGTCAGAATATTCACAAAACATGACCTTTAAGCCCTAATTCAATCAATTCAACTAAAACAAATATATACTTGATATCTTACATATTATTTACCTCTTGAAATGTACGTCTCTACAGTACGCTGGTAGATGTTAGCTCTCTTTACATTGCAATAAAGCAGATACATAGCGCAGGGTAACGGAGCGTTTTAGCTGCACATAACTTTTTATGAATGAGAAAATAATAAACTCAACAGGGAGACAAATGTGCTGTTCCAACAAACACTGTCCCCCCTCCACAACCTGTGTCTCCAGGGAAACGCACGGGACCAAGGCTGCTTACTCATCACAAACAATGAGCACCGGTCACTACATGAAATATGCCACTGTTTACTTTACAAATAATACTATACAATGTTAGTATGTGGTTTGTTGTGTTCATATTGTATGGTGGCTCACAATGGTCAAATAAAGATCTGTACTAATTCGGAAGAATTTTTTACATTTCTAACATTTTATAACTGGTGAGTGTAAATCCTAATTCAATGAAGGTGTTTTTTCTGTGCTACTTTTAATACAAACAAGGCAACACAATATGTAGCTTGACATAATTTGCAAATTACAAAGTGACAAGATGGTAGGCTAGAAGAGACAATAATCAGAAACTGACACAGTGTTAAGTGTTTTCAATCACTTTTATATGTCCATTCAGAGTATATTGAACTTTCATCATTATTTTTCAAACCGTTGTTACTACACTTCTTTCTATCATGATACATTTTTTTTTTTTTTTTTTTTTTATTTTGGACTTTTTTATGTTCAAGCCACGAGTAATAATTTACTGACATGCATGCTTTCTTTCTTTTTTTTCTTCTTTTTTATATTTATCCAGAAGAGTTCTTGTCTGAAAAATCTTAAACAGTATCTCTCCATGTTTTAATACAACTCTTTTTAACTTGGTCATCATGTTCATCTCCTGAGTTTAAAAGGGCAAGATAGATTAGCCAATCAGGTACAGATATGCCAACAGAAATACCAACAAAAATCACAAGAATTATTGTGTATTATTGCAGAATCAATGAGCAGAATTCAAAACTGTTTTCATGTAAGATGAAAGAAATGTGTTTTTTGTTCTAAATTACAAGACGAGTTCCTTTGTTTCATGTTTATATGTAAATAAAGAAATCTGCTTGCACAGTACTTTGAGTATTTGATATGACAGGATAAGATTATGTACCGTAATTTCTGGACTATAAGCCGCTACTTTTTTCATGAGCTTTGAACTATGCGGCTTATAAGGCAATGCAGCAAAATTATAGATTCTCATAGACTTACTATTAACAAGTGCGGCCTATATACAGTATGTACTTTATCATTTTTCTTACTTAAATCTAGTGGGTGCGGCTTATATTCAGGTGCGCTCAATAGGGCAGAAATTACAGTATTCTAGATCCCAGGCAAGAGGACTCTGAAATTTTTCACATCCACAAGAAAAAAATACACCCATGAATTCATACAAATACCAAGAGCACATTGTAAACCACTGACCAACCATTAATCACTTTAAGTAAATCAATCTTTCTCAGATAAGTATAACTAAATACAACAGTCCCAGTATCTTATACAGTCACCTCTACCACTGTCCCAGCAGCGCACAGTAAATCCTGCTATTTCAGTGTTTGCTAATGGCACTTGCTGAGTAGATATTATTGCCTGTAGAGTGTGTTTGTTGTGATAGGGAAAAATATGTGATCCAGGGGCCGGACCTCCGTGTAGGCCGTGTTCTGGGCAGACCACACCTCACCCTCACACCCAACCCTACACCGTATTTTTCCCTCCTCACTCCACTACATCTGCTGCTCATTAACACCATTATAATGAGCCATTGCACCTGAGGTAAATAAAACTTGGGTCCAGTTTTCGCGGCTGCCTTTACATCAACAGACTCTAACTGCTATTCGCTCGCCTGTCTCTCTTCCAGGCCACTCCCAATCTATGCTTTTGGTTTCTCAGAGGATATTAAAAGTGGTCAGCGGAGGAGCTACTAGCTACACATAAAACCCCCACAGGTTCTCCATTCACAGCTACGGCCACAAAGCGGATAATGAGTTCCATAAAACTGTCAGGACGGAAGAATAAATGTGCATGGGATACACCGGCAATAAGTCAGGCGTGCCGCTAAGTAGCTAGAAGAATGATAAGAAATGGTTTCCTCTGGCATTGATCAGCAGCCGTAGAAATACAAAGGTGTTAAAAAGCTGGTAAGACACAGGAGTTAGGAGGAGATTGGTCTGAGGTGGTCCGGAGTCCAGCCAGATCCAGCACTCATTAACGCTCCTTCAGAACTCAGGTAACACGAGTTTAAGTGTAACGACTTCCTTTTTGCACTTAACAGGCAGCGATTGTTTACATCTGACAAGTGATTCATGTTTTGTAAAACCGCTTTAGCAAAGGTGGAAACAGTCAAAATCTACGGCACAAGGGAGTCACAAATCAATTCTATTTCTCTGCCGTTGCACTAGTGTTTGCTGTACATTGAGGTAACGTGTTTCGCAGTGTAAGTAAGGATTGCTTTAGTAATCCTAAACTGTTTTGTCATAAATTGAGATATTGTAATACATAAGCAATCAGATAAAGGTTAAAAATGCTGACTGAAAGTTTGTAGATAGAAAAAACAAATAGCCTACTGTACATTCAATCAGGAAATCTGTTTCAATCATGTGTTTGTGTTTGTTTTATATGGTTTTAGAGTCTAGATAGGCTTAGCAGCAGTTAGCCACAATTCTGACAACAACAACAACAACAACAACAACAACAACAACCAACAACAGATGAACTTTGTAGATGTTGGTGAACAAATGAGACATGATTAGACGGCGACAGGACATTGCAAATTATTTTACCCTGAACAGAAACATTAACAACATACTATCTGTGCAAGTGAGAAATTGATTTTATGTGATTAATTCTAAAAAAAAAAAAAAAAAGTGGTAGTAACTCAAAGCACCTTTAATTGAAGCAGCCAATTAAAAAAAAATTTAAATAATAATAATGAATGGATACATATTAGCTTGTACTCATTCTGATGATGCATAAAATATGGATTTTAACTCAATTTTAGGTAGATTTTTAGAGCACAGTTTCAATTCATGCCTTAATTAATTCAGTGGGGCTTAATTAACCAATGCAATCATGATAATCATGTTTGATTGTCTGATAATAACTTTTCTATAATATTAAATAATAAACCTATAAAAAACAGCTGGATGAACATTGTGAAAAATCCCACTTCTCGTTCCCCCATTAGTCTTTTATATTTGCTTTAACGCACTGCGACATAGATAAATAGCATTTAGACTTGCGAGCAATTTTATTATTGTAACATTACCATAAATATGACATCCAAATAAAAATCCCTCCAAATCTGATTTCATAGGATGTGAAGCAGCAGGCAACTTTGAACAACGGCGCTCTTGACAAATGAACGTGACATGCAGGGGAAAATAATTTGACAGGTGACGAATGTTGAGCTGTGATACAATCTGAAATGCAGGCCACCTGAAATATGACTTACTCTATTAAAATCACTCACAGAGGATATTGAATAGTTCTTTAAAGACTCCACACAGCTGATAAGATTTACTTTCTATTGGATTAAATGTGTTGATCATTATTACATTTAGACTGACGTGCGTTTACATGCAGCATTGTGGTATCCATGTCGAAATACACGTTTGGTATGTGAATGTGTTAAATGAATAATGGCCTAATTGCATATGCCAAACCAGGGAATGAAATATCTGAGGTGGCTTAGGTCATTGGAATGCATGCGTTTGTGTCCATGTAGTAATTAATGGTGTTTGCTGCAACGGCATACCTCCTACAGCATCAACTCAACTGTGTAAAATGTATCGAATTACTGGTGGATACTATAACATTGTGTAATAACACAATTAGATACTTTTTCATACATTTGCAATAGCTTTGTACATTTAGTCAAGATTAGGCCAATATTGTGAGGAAGGTGTGTGCTTTCTATGTTTGTATGCCTATGTCAATAGTGGTAGATCACTGAGGAACTGTAATGTGTGTGGTCCAGATCAGCCCACTTTGACGTGGAACCAAACATTTGCTTTCCGTGTTTGTAGATGCATGGCTGATCTTCACTTGTTTTCTAAATGTTTCAACCTACTTGTGGAAAATTTTTAAAGTTGATTTGTCAAAATTCAGGAACAATTCTACGGCTAGGTTAGGATTAGGGAAAGTGTTAGCACTTAGTAGCAGTGATTAAAACGACAGAATAACCATAGGCAGACCAGCTCAACAGAACAGAACAGACAAGACAAAAACATCTGGTGTTTCACTCCGTGGTCGACCTTCGGACGACGGAGTGAAGCCGGATTACATTTACAGTAATGAGCCAATCAAGTAAAAACACCTAGGAAATTGCTCAAAATACAGATCTCTTTCTGTCAATTTATCAACTCGGACACCGTTGTTATATTTACAGTTCGAAAAAAAAAAAGTCTATTTTTTTGCTTTTGTTAGCTCTTTGTAGTTGTTAGCAACATTTAGCACTGCGTCACATAACGGCACGTTTATGACAGCAGAGGCACATAGGTTGCGCAGGAGCAGGTTCACAGAGAGACTGAACTGTAGAGACAAACTAAAAAAACAAAAGTATGATCAATAATGAAGCTGTCCAGGTTTATCTTTCTCTAAACGCAGGGCGTCGCCATTTTCTATTTTCTATCCAGGACTCTAAAATTTTGAGAGGCTTGCTGACTACCAGGAGTCTCTTCGTCACATGACCTGTACAGTACCAGGAGGCCCAGATGTTCGCCCATATATGCAGATATACCACTGTACAGTATGTGGCACTATGCACTTAAAACATTAAGTGCATAGCGCATAACGTTGAAGAAAAAAAAGAGGAGCCTGTATTTTTATTGTTGCCGTGTTAACAGTGTGTTAACAAACCACAAACGCGAGTACAAGATGGTATGTGTCGGAGGAACTGAAGTGAGCTGGTTGTCATGGTCATGAGATTATTACTGTTGCTAACCAGGCTTAAACGGTTATATTTCTTTTATCTTAACCTTTACACAAACCTTTTTTCTAAATTTACCCATTACCCCAACTCTTTCCTAAATTTACCTATTGTCCTAAACTTAATCAGCGTCCCCCAGACCCAACTAGCATTTACCAAGACCGCCGAAGGGCCAGTTATTACAAATTGTGTTATATTTTGTAAATATAACATATATTGTTTTTACATGTCAGTTCATCACTCTCATGTCATGTGAAAGTTATCGTTTTTCATAGAAATTCATGGTTGATCCAGCAAAAGTGAAAAAGTCTTGTCTGGCTGCAATTTCAAGCATCTCAAAATTAGGTTTGTTTTACTTTACTTTTGGTCCTCTTGGTCGAGGTGCCTCCTGATGGAAGTCTGCAGCCAGATACTGTTGAAAATTTTGTCCAAGTATGCTAGTGGGAATCTGTCGGAACTAGGAATATCTGAGCTTCAAATACCACTGGAACACATCATTATTTATCACAGACAAAAGCACCTTATGACACTGCATCATTTATAAATTGCAATTATTAGCCATGTTTCAGCCATGTTTAAATGTTCTTATCTTATTGACCACAGTTTGCTCACAAAATTTCAGAATGTCTATAAACCAGGTTACTCCACGGCCACAGCTCTTGTACACGTGACAGATAACTGATGCAAGGAATTAAACAAAGGCAACTTGGTTAGGGTTGTTTTCTTGGACTTCAGCCCTGCTTTGACTTGATCAATCAGGAATTCGTCCTTTCCAAATTGAAATGCTATGGACCATCAATAGGTCCTTGTTTTTATTAAAGATTATCTTAACAATAGAACTCATCTAGTCTTTTACATTGAAGATGTTTGGACTTTGTTACTCCAGCTGTGATGAAAGTAGTGGTACAATCGCTGGTATTATCACATTTGGAAAATCGTTACATCATATGGTGGCCACAAATAAAGCAAATTTATCCAGGCTTCAGGTCAAGCACTTAGGTCCACTTAGTGCTAAAGTGTCGTATCACTTAGATGCACCAAATATTATCTTAACCAATGGTCCAGACAAAGCTAGAGCATGTCCTAATAGTATTTTTAAAGAAAATGATTGTGAACCAGAATTAAATGTTACTGAAATGTTAAATATGTGTATCAGACTAATTCACATTTGACCCGACGGGCGTATAGTGCAGATTTTATTTATCTCGACGAAGACACATTTTTTAAAAGAAGTCGATTTTATACAAAGCCACTCAACTTTGGAATGAACTGCACCAATGAGTCTTACATAATTGTCCACACATTTAAAAGGGCATTGGAATCAATAATATGAGTTATTGTGTTTTTAAAAGTATGTCTAAATGTAGTGTTATTTTGTATTGCACATGATGACAGTGTAAAGTCTTTTAAAACCTTTATTTCTATTGTGGACTCCAGGAAGACTAGCTAATGGGATTTCTGGCAATAAATCTATTTTATTTTATTTACAAAAAAAATACCCAGAGTTGTGGCTTGTTTCATTCACACATTGAGGAAAAAAAAAGTCGCCACGTTAAGTTGTGCAGTCAGAACTGTTGCAAAGGCTAAAACATTAGCTATACTTTCAAAAAGATCAAATGGTTCTAGTGAAGGTGTGTGAAGTTCAAACATCACAGTTAAGCACTTTCTTTTTCTATTTAACCACATCACACGTAAAAAAAAAAAAAAAGCTTTATCCAGTCTAAATATGAATTATCCTAGAGTGGATGAAGCAAAACACAATTCCAAGTGTATGTTTTAATGAGCAAATGGCAAATAAAATATTATAGTGTTGGTAAACTTGATTTTGAAAGTTTGTGGTGCCTTTACAATCCTGAAAACTGTTCAAATGTGGGTAAGACTTATTTTGATCAGTTACATATGTTCATGTCCTAATTATATTTTATGCATGACTCTTCTCTTTTGTTTTTAGAAGCTGGTGATTTACTGTTCATGAATTTATGCAGCGAGGGAAAGCAACCCGAGCTGGAGGCCATAACTCACAAGCCAAAAGTTGCCCTTATTTACATTGTGCACAATACAAAAAGCTTATTCCTCATTTAGTCTGAAGATAATGTGGGGCCAGTTATTGAATACAAACCAGTTTTATTTAGCCTATGATAATAAGATGGTTGCTTGCGGGGGTTTAATAATTAGTGCTGATGTAACAAAGTAAATCAGCCTGCACTGTAGCTATCTTGTCTGCATTTCAGAAGCGCTGGCAGAGTCTTCCAGACAGATCCCTGAGGTTAATGGATAAGCTTTAGGTCCCTCTCACCCAAATGTTATTTTTATGGCGGGCATTGGCAGGGAGCCTTTAGTTTCATTAGGCTGGGTCTTTATCATTTCTGCATTGATGGGAACACGAGGTTTTGGGGTTAGAAACACTTGTTCTCTAAGTGGTATTTCACTCATTCAGCCACAGGGCAGAGCTAATGGAATCTGCTGATCTCTACTGTTTCAAATGACTTCGCAATACAGAGAGGAGAACAAAGACACCAAATCCTACTTGAAATTCTAAGCATAAATATTGCCACAAGCCATGCATTAAACATTATACTTTCCAAATATTTGATAGATACTCACTTCATAAAGAAGCTTCCAAATCTATAAAAGTCCATATCAACTTTGTTTGCATTTTCATCGACAATGACTTCAAAGTCTCCACAGGCAATATGAAAAAGAGCCGTGGACGTGTTACGTATTTTATATTGATTGGGTGAGCTTATTTAATTCAATCGCTGCATATCCTTACTTGGAGCAGCAGTGAAAATCGTTTGAGAATCAATGGGCGGAAGCAAGCAAGACAAAAATAATTGACTGTTTTCAAACTCCTGCAGGCAGCTGAATAACTAACCAAAACAGCTCCCAGGGAAGTCTGAAATTGGTTTTGTAAAGCCATCTTTTACACAGATACAAACAAAGAAAATGTCGAGAAAGAAATCCAATTTGAGGTTGCTTGTTGTTATAGTTGTTGCTGTATGGTTTCTGAGCTGATACAATGGCATGCTAATAGTGAGAGCTTGGACTGTGACACTGTTTGAATCTGCATTGCTCACTGATCTGGAGAGGTGGAGCTTCCCCCGAAGAGCTGCCTCCCCAGGTGCCTGGAGGTCCACTTCCAATCTATTTGCTGTAATTGCCGTCAGAGTGTACACCTCAGAGTCCTCTAATTCCCTCTTTTATTTCAGCTACCATGAGGGAGACCATCTGTCCTCGCGCCTGCTCCTCCCCCACCCCGGGGTGTCAGGTCTGTCCCAGTCTGTACAGAGTCACACACAAACCCAGCAACATGCCAACAGGGTTCTGATACATCACAGCTTCCTTCGCCAGAGTCATGTGACCAGAGCACAGCCCACGGGCCAGCTTTTATAAGGTGCTACTGAGGATGACCACATTGCAACTGCCACATCAAAGTTCAACTGCGGCAACAATAAGGAAAGAAACACGTGTCCACATCTGCAGCCTGAAAATTTGCATTGGTCAAAAAAGACGTTGGAATCATCATGCATTAGTATATGAAAAACAATCAAAACAAATAAAAAAACATTTACAACAAGATACCCTATTAGAAAGTTTCAAGTAATGTTTCCTAATTCTGGGTTATTTTAAATGTGAGACTTTTATAACAGACATTGTATATTCTGTATCTTTACCTGTCCTGTACCATTTTATTGATCAAAGCAGCAGAGAGAGAGAGCAGTGTATATATATATTTTTTACCCAGGCTGGGACAATGATTATATGCGCTTGGGTGACATTTGAACTGGCTAAAGGTTGAGTCAAATCCAATTAATTCATATAATGCAATCTAGAATTCCCTGCAGTTTGAACAAAGCATTAGCCACACATGCATTGTGCACAAGGTGGCCTTCTTCCCCTTTAAGATGGAGATAATGCTGGTACTGCCGGCTCCAGCCCCATGTCCTGCCCCCTGGGAGGCCAGTCCAAAGCTGTTTGTGTGCACTTACCTCCGCCCTGTGTTCTCTCCTGAGGTGGTCATGTTGTTAGAGACTAGCCTGGCTCCACAGTCCTCTCTTTCAGTGACAGTGCGTCCTGACCCCAGCTGCTGCGGGACAGGTGCGGCACAGGTGCAACCTTAACTTCAGAGTCTGCAAATGCAGTCAATACATATTAAAATACCTTGTAGCATTTGTTATTTCTTGTCTTTTAAACTCTATTATATCAATGCAAGAGCATAATTTTAATTGATGCGAGTCAAACTGCACAGTATATTAATTTGAGCAGAGCATTGTGACTGATAGTGTAGATTGGCTGCTTGCTTCTGTTAGTTTGTCCAATGGCACCTATGGCTTTCCATCACTAAATGAGGAGTAATTGAATAATCACAAAAGGACATACATTAATAATTTATAAATATAAATAACTGGTGACAAAACACTTAACAGTGGTGTATAATATTGCTCGATAATGGAAAAATAAAAATCAAATTAAAAAACAAATTATTATTTAACAATTACTGTATATGATGTGAGTGAAGGCAGAGCATTTGTGTATTGTAAATGACAGTGAACCAATAATTTGAAATAGGTGAGATGTTTTACAGAAAAAGTGTGAAGAGACTGACTACTGTTCCAGACAATCACACACATCTGTGCCCATGTGAACACACTGGGGTTTATGGTAATAATTGTGATTTCTCAATTACACAACTGATCAGAGCAATAATCATACTTGAAATTGAATTTCACTTAATTGCTCAGCGCTAAATCTATGACAATTGTGCTTAGCGTTGAAACAATTGCTTTTCATTGTTTTCACTTCTAGTAAAACTATCAAAGATGCAACTGCATTCTTCACAAAAAACTGATTAGTCTAATTACTGACACCTTGTGGCACCAGGAAGTAGATGGTATGATGATAACTACTATAATGTGAGTAACTGAGAACAGAAATATTATGATCATTATGCTCATCATCATTATCTCATCCTACTACTACTACTACTACTCCTACTACTCCTCCTCCTACTCACTACTACTACTACTACTACTACTACTCCTCCTACTCCTCCTCCTACTCACTACTACTCACCACTACTACTACTACTACTACTAATCATCATCATCATCATCCTACTACTACTACTACTACTACTACTACTACTACTACTACTACTACACTACTACTACTACTACTACTACTACTACTAATAATAATAATACAAAGAATAAATTAGTGAATGTGTTTTAAATAGAACACATTTGAATCTTTCCTTTTGAACAAAGGAAGAATAAAAAAAAAGAGCTAGCACATAATAAGTGTCCTTTAGAGCATCTCTCTCATTACATCTGTGCTCTTTGAGGGTGTCTTTGTTTGTGTGTGCTCTGGACTACAGCTTCAGAGTCTGGGGCGCCCCTGATTTAAATACCAGCCCTTCTCATTAACATGCACAGATAGAGCTGCGAGGGCCAATTACATTCATCTTGTCACGAGGCCGGGCTTCCAAGTCGTTAATATTTTATGGCAACGCGCTCCCCTGGCCGCAGCAGCAACACACCAGCGCGCTGCATTATTCCACACATCAGAAACGTACACACTCTTCTAGGTCATGACAATATAAGCATGAAAAATGAGAGAGCGAAGGAACCTGAGAAACCCAACTATAGAGATAGCATTTCTATGATAACTGATTATTGCCAGCGGATGAAAGCTTACAAATTACTGCATGGTGAAGAAATATGAATCTTTTGTTGAGTCAAAGGAAGGAATTTTTACAACAGAAGAATAGTTACACAATACATCCAAGCCTAATTCAAAGCTAAAAGAAAAAAGTTGTTCACTTGCAAGACAGTTTCAGACTTTTGCTTAGTTGTTAAGTTAGTTTATACTACACTGAACAAACCCATTTCCTGTAAAATGCTAGGTATATTGTCCAAATGTTAGTGTGGTCTGCTGTGATGATTTTTCTAACAAATGTGTCCAGTCTCCAGAACATTGCTCCAGCTCAGTGCTGATGCTGTACAGGGCGAGCGTGGCCGGGGGAGACAGACTCAACACATTGTGACTGGTGGTGGCAGCACTCGCCTCCTGGCTCTGCAGCGACACGCACAAAGATTGATGGGTGCTCCTGTCAAATAGCCCGGACGGTCATTTATACAGAGAAATGCCGCTCGGCGATGTGAGGGGAAGAGTCACTTAGCAGAACAATTTCCTCACACAGCATGCCCCCCTGGCTTCATGGAGACACCACAAATGATATTCGCTCAAATGACTTGTACTATGTCTATATATTTAGTACATCCAACAAACCAACATACAGTATATGAACATGTTTGTCTCATATTAAACACATTATCACTAGGCTTTGTTCTTTTCATTTGTTATTAGAAAATACTCAAGATGACACGAGTAGTTTAACAACATTGGATGAAAAACAAGTCAACTCTTCATTCATTAGTTGGGCTAAAAGTTACTTTCTCACTCACTTTTCTGACCTGTAGATATGGCAGTGTGATGTGGACTAAAATATTTGCAATAACAATATACATACAGTGCCTCTACAGTCACTCTTGTTCAAAACTTTGGAGTAATGAATTAATAATTTAAGAAATTAGCCATAATCTGTGTCTGCCTTTGTTGCAACTGAGAGGAAAATCACCTGCAGTTTGCTTGAAACGACTTCCAATGTTTCTGCTACTATAGGTATTAATGTGTGGCCATACAAATCTGTCAATCAGATCTCAAAACTAAGGAGGTTGGATGGAGACCGCTGGAACCTAAGGTGCCATGTTGGGGAGGCACAAGGAGAAATTGTCAAAATGTCCTTAGGCAAGACACTTTGCCCACATTGCCTTGTATGGATCCAACCTGATCTCACAAGAAAGTGTATATATACCATGACATAACAGGGTATGTCAATATATGTATGATTAGCACAATTACACGCTTTTTTGCGTAAATTCAAGATAAGACTATGATTAAATCAAAACTTGTGTTTATTTATTTATTATTATTATTTATGGTAGTATTATTATTCGTGGTCTATATAGTCTTTACTGTGAGACTGTGTTGATGGATGGATCTGGTGTGTAAAAAGCTGGTGGTAGTCAAAGGGGCCGATGACACGAAATGGCAGCCTCACTTCTGTCAGTTTGCCCCAGGGCAGATATGACTACAATAGTAACTTAGCACTGTTGTGTGGAGTGAATGAAAAATTCATAATGCGAAGTGTCTTTGGGTGTCTTGAAAAGTGCTCTATAAATCCAATGCATTATGATTATTTTAGAAATAAATTATTTTTATATTGTCATGGTGACAAAAAAATACAAAATTAAATCATGTTCTCGGGTAGCATCCCTTAACTTCATTTGGGTCAAATTTAGTTTCACATATACTATCCAAGTAACAAACTGGTCAATTAAATAAAAAATAATCAGATTAATCATTAGTTGCAGCACAACAAATATTGTCCCACTGTCAAAAAACATTCTAAAAGCAATGCTCTTTCAATGCGTAGGCTTTTGGTACCTAAGCTAGATCAGCTTGTTAACTTGAACAAATGCTTTTAAATTGGCCACATTGAAATTCTATGTATACATATTCAGCCAAACATAACACATAATATAAGAGTAATAACACTAAATCCTGCCCACATTAGTCATGAGTCTTATCTGTTGTGTCGGGCTTCTTCATATCTCATTTCTCCACCGGGCAGACTTACTAAAGCGCTGCTCCACATTTTGCATATCCACTATCTTGCTGCTGACAAATGTTAGTTTTAATAAAGCCACTGAGCACGGATGAGACTGGAGGGAAGCCCACCAGGACACGCAGACTGGAGCCGACACAATTTAGCCGGAAATGAAAAAGTCGAATTGTCTGTGGAAAATATCACAATCATCATAATCATTTGTCAAAACGTAATCTAGATGAGACTGGAAAGCTGCCACAAACAGAGTTCAGTCTTTCAGAACTTTCCCGATAAGTATTTTGTTGTTGTGACATGGTTTCGTCAACATAAATAGAGTGAACACGTTTGATGCTGCCACAAAATATCGCTGCTTGTTTTCTTCAGACGAAAACTTGCTAAATGAAACTTTACAGACTTGTGTGTGAGTTGCTGACCAGCTCGCCTGCGGTCATACTGTACAGCCAAGCAGGTTGCTCTCCATTTTTGCACACCAGGTAGTCTTCATTTAATTGCTATAATGGAATAATGAGCTGAGTGTGTGGCCCATCTGTGATTCTGCTGCAACAACACAACGGGAATGTGTCGAAATCACTCACTCACTGTAGACCGCGATGCATAGTGTTGCCTGAAGGGACCTGCCATTTTTTAATATATAGTGTAAAGGTTATGTTGTCATATGTCGCTGTCTTTTTTGTTTAGTTTTTGGTCAGTCAACAGATTGACTTTGATTTGTAAAGATAAATCTCCTCATGAAATGGTTATTTTTTTCATTTAATCTTCACTTTTAGTTTTTTTCTCCCTCGGAATGCATTATTTTTTCTTAGGGACTAATAGATCAACCCTACTCACATCAGACTACCAATTTAAAACTTAATTTGAAAGAACAAATATTATGAAGAAACTGTTTCAATTTGGAACTGTATTCCCATTGACATTGATTAGCTCAGAAACAAGCAGTTATTTAAAAACAAACTAAAGTGTCACGTTTTGTTTTAATAAATTGTAAATGGTACTGTTATGCAAAGCATTGTTTTTTTTAGATTTTGAATATCTATGTGTATATACTGTAAATGAAATGTATAAATTTGAAACTATGTAATTTATGATCTTCATAGACCCAGGAAGACTAGCTAAAGGCATGGCTTTCAGCTAATGGGATCCATATAAATAAATAAATAAAATAAATAAATAAATACTTTACAATTGGGGATCAATATTTAAAAACATAAACAAGGATTTTTTACCTGTACTCTCTTTTGATAATTCTATGCAGCAGCATCTTGTGAGTAAAGGATTTGTATGTTTGTTACATGAGATCTCAGAAGCTAAGCAGTTTGGGCATGGGCAGTACTTGGATGGGAGACAGCTTGAACTCCAGGTGCTACAGTGGAATGTCAAGAGGAGGATTTGTCATTGTGTCCTAAAAAAGCCACCACATTGGCTAGTCTGAATCTGGGGGGTGTGTGAGTGGTTGGTGATGGTCAAGGATGCCGATGGTGCAAAATGACAGCCTCGCATCTGTCAGTCTGTCTTAGGGCAGCTGTGGCTACAGTAGTACCTTACCATCATTGAGAGTGGAGTGAATGAATAATGCATATTGTGAAGCGCCTTTGGGTGTCATGAAAAACACTGTTTCAAATAGATTTTGTGTTTTTTTTTTTTTTTCTTCTTTTTTTCTGTTCACTAGAGTGATTACCCTAAATGAACAGAGCATTTGTTTGCTCATTTGCTATAAAATACGAATTTGATTTACAGGTTTTGTAAGATAAAAGGTATATTGATTCATAGGATCCACATTGCAATATTTTGAAAATAGCAAAGTGTTATATGTATCTATTGTCTAGGACAAGTTTAAAACAACCCAAACAAAAAAAACAGCAAAAAGAAAAAAAAAAAAACAACAACAACAACAAAAAACAGCTTTTGAAAGAATTTTCTAAGGTCAGTTGTGACAAATGAAAAGATGAAAGGCTATTGAATCCCAAATCTCAAATGTTACTTACAACTTACAATCTGATAATCGATACATAAAGAATTATTTTAGTCAGAAGAATGGTACCACATCTGTCTGTGTAACCTCACTGGTGGCATACAGTACTTTTCATGGAATAGTGCATCACAAAACTTATACGACAGAGCACAAGCACATGCCCTTTGTGTTTGAAAGAAAGTTACAACTCTTCCCTGTATTACAAATTGGACAAATTTAACATACTCCTCACTTTCATGATGCACTTAGCAGAAAAATATGGAAATCCCTGAACAAAACACAGCGGCTTGCTGTTTAGCTGCAACCTCACATTTTCTGTCCTCATGTGGCTAGTTATATTGTTTTCTGTGGACTTCAGTGAGAAATTCTTAAAAGTGAAAGCATTGTTCGTGCTCATTCTCCAATACGTGGCCAAGACAATTGTTGGGGCTCAGCTTTAATTGCTCCATCTGTACCGTGTCCCATCGGGAAGTCACAAATACAGCAAATATTTTCTAGCCAGAGAAGTTTCCGAGTGTAACTGTGGACTTCATTAAAGCAAAAGGTAGAGTCAGGAGTAAGCATGAACTGTCTGTCACCAGGTGCACAATCGGACAGGCCTGGTCGAATGAAGCATGGTGTGGTGTGCTCCTAAAGACTAGTACATTTACTTAAAGGATGTCTCCATCAGTGAGAGCGTCATCCAAAATGTGCTCTTTGATTTAAACTACTCCACTCCAAACCAATTACTTTTTGATGGTCTGCGTGAAGGCGGTTTCCCCTCGACGGCAATGCTAATCTAAAAAATGAGAAGTTGTTGTATTGTTTAAACTGATAGATGAGAAAATAATGAAGAGAATCAAACACGTTGCAAACATGAAATGAGGTCCTTATTTCAAAACAAACAGCGTTGTTATACAGATGTCGGTTTTATCAATGAAGGAGCTCTGATTAGTGCAGAACATCGATGCTGTGGTGGAAAGATCTTGATTATCACCTTGTTTTGACAGCGTGAATGTATCAGGAGGGCAATTAAGGTGGCATCGGTGTCCGCGGCCCGGGTCAGGATGGATGAGGTTTTGATGGTCTTAAGGAATATTGACCTCATGAGGATAGTTATCATATGTATCTGACTGTGTGGTTGTAATGCAGCACAATTTACATTACCAATGGAGACTAAGCGTTAAGTAAAGGTTGTGATTTCTTTATGTGCAGTCACTTAGGCAAAGCAGCTGTTGGCAAATCATCCTGCAAGTAGAGTTACAATACAAATAATTACGCTGTTTTGTAAAGTAGACAACTTAGATCATCATGGAAGTTGTAGGGGTAAAACTACTTATCCATATACTATATTTTACATAGTTGTGTTTGTATTTTTTATGAAACATATAAAGAGGACATAGTGGTTACTCATTGTTAATTTACTCAAAATTGCATTTGCATTATTTCATGCTATTCTAATTAGTTCTGTAATAATTTAAGAAAAGCGAACACCGGATCCCACTAGAGCTTAAGTCATTTAGACCAACACAATAATGTTTAGACAGTTAAATGAATTTACACATTGTTTTAAAAAAAAAAAAAAAATCACAAAATATTATTTGATGATAAGACTATCAGTATGTTCACTTAGCACTTCTTTTTATGTAATGCACCTGTCATTTTAGAGAGAGAGAGAAAGGTTAAAGGAGACCTATTTATGCCAAATTCACTTTTCTAAGTTTTTAACCTTGTTACAATGGCCTTCCTTCATCAATAAGTTTATTCAAAGTTATATTTGAATTGATTCATGCATGTTGGAGTAATCTTGTATTGTTCTTCAGCTGGAGCTCAGGTGCTCAGAAATCCCCGTTCTCACCTACCACCTATCCCCTCCCACTTGTCTGTATTTACTTGTTATAATTCAAAAGATTAAAAGTCAAAGTGAAGCACATATGGTTCAAAACTGTCCCAGAGACACTTTCCAACAATAAAAAATAGTTTTTAAAAATCTGTTGCTTTTTACAATTACATTTTAAAATTAAGAGGTGGGGCTTATCAGATCTGCAGTTTTGAACAGGAAGTCAGTAAAGCTGTTACTATTTTTAAGTTGTTTTAGATCAACTTTGTGTTTTACAATGCACAAAAGGTAAATTACTGATCTGCATATGTTCTAGTTTCACACTAAATATATAAAAAAAAAACACAATAGGACCCCTTTAATTCCAGCTATGGTTATTAATACATTTAGAAATAGCCAATATGCACTCACTAAACAAATGCAAATTTAAAATACACACATAGTACTGTTAATAGAATAGAGTAGCAAAGAATGTTCTGCAACATTTTTCTAGTCTAGTTCCTCAAGCTAGTTCCCTACTTCTAGTACCTTCTGCATCCAATCTCAAAGAACTGCCACGATGTTTTTAAAGAGCCGCAGGTTGCACCTCTGCACTAGATCTTTACTAGGCAATGTGGGTGACATGTCTTGCCTAAGGACACAACGATGAGTTTCTCCACTGTTCACCCCACTGTGGCACCTGGGGTTCCAATCCATCCCAGCACTGACCAGGACCAACATGCTTAGCTTCTGAAATCTGACAGGATCGGGATTTGACAAGCTGGTACGGAAACAAATGCAGATATGTATGCAGAAGAGCATAATGTCTGTTTACAAGTAAGTGAAACAAAACACAGAATGTTCCATCTAGTGGTTTGTGCTGGACAAGTTTTTCAATAAACATGTTGATTTGAGGAAAGTCGAGACAGATTTTCCTTGGCTGTTGGCCTCTTTCATTCCTTGTATACTTTTTTTTACATTGCACATAAATAATGTAGGGTCATCAATGCGTTGATTTTGTTAGGATCTTTAGTTCTCATGTTCAAATTGTGTTCTGAGGATATATTTAGCTTTTACATGGGAATGTGGTCATAAGAAAATGTTTGTTGCATTATATAAAAAAGGACAGAAACACCACCAGGCTGTGAAGAGTTGGTTGTGGAAATAGAAAGTCAGTAGCTGTCTTCTCATTGGCTGGATTTACACACACCCATCTGTTTTCAAGAAAAGCATTTCCTCTAGGCTTTCCCATAGTAAGTGCAGCTTGTCTCCATGTCTTTATTTACAGTGCAAAACTGCGTGGACATTAGAGCAGCAGATTTATCACTCCAGTCTCATTTATTTGAGAGCAGCTGTAACTCTTGATCTCTGTGAAGAGCCTGTGCAGAAAAATGTACACTAATGTAATCGCCAGGAATTTCTCCAAACCTACAGTAATGTGGACGTCTCCTCTGGCCTGATGGGCCGAAAAAAGCTGAGTAATGTCGTCAGTAATTGGGAAAATAGGTCATCTGGGACATGAGGTGTTTGCAGGTGGACTTAATGGAGCCTTTGCTTTGGTTAAGGGCTGAAATTAATCACAGATAATGTTCTCTAAAATGTGATACCTATAAAGAGTCTTTATTATAAACAGACAAAATGATATGTTTTGCACTGACAGTTTGAGGTAAAAGACTGGACTAATATTCTGACATCCGAAAGGAAGCAGGTTACATCTAAATCTCAAATAGGAAATGATGAAGCTAGGCCTTGTAAAGCAATATTTAGTGGGCATGTTGTGGTTAATTATCATTTCCACAGGAAATCCCCATACTCAGCCACCAGCCCATCTACAACACACACTGCACATTCTCAGTATTGAATGCAGCTGCATCTCCCAAAGGGGAAAGGTAATTTGTCCAGCTCAGAAATAAGGCTCTCTCCATTGCTCTCAGCAGGATGATGAAAAACATGAAACCGTGTTGCTAATGAAAAGAACACTCAGGATGTGTATTATTATTCCATCAGTCTCACCTAGCGAGCTCTGGCCCAGGTCCACAGCAGCGAGGGTCACGGCTTTCCAGCCACTACTTTCAGGGCATCTCGTGCTGCCACTCGTACATTTCCTCTTCATTCATTTCACAGGAATTTGGCTGCCATTTCCTGAGCAGAAGAGAAGGTTTGACTGGCTTCGTGCGGGGCCAAGCTGGTATTTATCTAACCGCACACTGGGCTTGATTCATGTGAAACAAGCAGGCCCTGTAAACAGTCTCATTACTGAACTCCAACACTTCATTACTCAACAGCCTAAGTCAGTGGCAGAGAGTGCCCAAAATGGTGTAAGCCAGCTCTGAGCACATTTGCCTCAGAACATCCAGGAGGGGACAGATGGATTTATCTGTGAGGTAATGTGATCATGTAGCAAGGACTGATGCAGTTACACACAAGGGCAGGGCAACAGTGTGTTCATATTGGGACACAAACATACAAGTGTCATGCTGCAGTTTGACACTTGCAGAAACATATTACCATGTTTTAATGCTATTGGTTGCTACTTGAAAGTGAGAAAAACAAATCATCACTCAGAAAAGAGAAAGGTCCTGCTCTGTGCACGTTATAAAAGAAGTTAGTCTCTGCCTCTGAGTCTCTGTTGTTTGTGGTCTTTCTTGGTCCAGGAGTAAAGCACTTATTGAAGACAAACCGACCCTGCAGCAGCCCTAACCTCATCTCCTCATTAGCCTTCTGCTTGCAACGTCAACATGACAATTTGCAATACAACAAATCAATGTAATGCAATCTTATACTTAATTCGATTTAATTGTGAGGAAAACAGACATATTCATTGCCTCTTAACCGTGTTAGACTCATCACAGTGGGAATCACAAATGATTTCCTAATATCCTCTGTCATTTAATCTCTTGCATTTGCACAACAGGAATCTAAGAGCGAGTCATTGCTCCTCTAAATCTATTTGTCGCACCTCTCAGGCTGGTGTCGCTCCTCACCGTGGGTCACCTGTAATTTGTAATGTTAAATAAAGGGCAATTCATTTCCCGCAGAGCTGAAGAAGACTAATACTGAAGAAGCCACACTAAGAAATTGATTACAGAAGGTGCACAACTGTGAAAGACCAAAACTATCTGGGAGTTGATCCCAGATAGTGATCAATATTGTCGATTAGTACATTTTTGAGCAAGCATCAAGCAGGACAAAATCTGAATAGTTTTAGCAGAACTAGCATAAGGGTTCCAATGGATTCCAATACTGAGCAAGTGTTCTTTGGAGATTGGCCACATTTCAACATAAAAAAACAGGATAGATCGTATAAAATCCAACAACAAAAATGATTCCAATATGGCTAACCCATAAAAGATTCATGTGCTACCACAAGCTTCAAGTTGTGAGGACGAAAAAAAAAACATTGTATTTTATTATAGTATAAGAGCACTTGGTCTTCTACTATACATTGTGTTGTGCTCAAAATACGTTATATTTAAAAAACAAACAAACTCCTTCCTAAAATGACAATTGTGCTATTGGCAGTGCCAGGATTGCTCACAAACACATCTATGAGCTAATGTTAAAAATGACTTTCAATCGGATAGAAAAATAATTATACTTGAAATGGAAATTCAATTTAAGTTAAAAAGATTTCTCCTTAGATCAAAAACACTACTGGTCACATATAAGTATCACAAGTTGCCTGTCATAAAAGTATTATTTGCATTGTTTTTGAAGAGTGCCTGATTTTTAATATTTGTCTGTTTCTTTATCCAGTGACACTTTTAAGTATTGTTTATTTACTCCAAAGGACAGAAATGCTTGATAAGAGCAAAAGCTAGATTATGCAAGCTATTACTAAGTTAAATACCTCATTATCAACATTGTCAGACTATACATATATATATGTTTAATTATAGCGTAATAGAAACAGCACGCATGTTTTCTACACTCCAACCTCCAGCAGCTAATGCCCATGTAGTGGCCTTAGCGTTGCTCCGCTGCAGAGTTGGGCTGCTGTCTGCCTGTATTCACCTGAGCCAAACAAATGGCGGTGTCAAGCTATCTCTGCTCATATACACCTCCAGTCCAGAGAGCTCCATTTTTCAGCTGCGACCGAGCGGCTGGCAAACCACTGTGGAGGGAGGTGCGTGACCTGATGACTTCAGTGGCATTGCTACAGAGTGGAAGACAGAAATTGATTTTGAAAATACAGCCTCTGCTTTAAACGTGCGCCGCGTTTCCCACCGCTTTAGTGACCTGCTATATGTAGCACAAGATAAAAGAGCAACAAATGTGGTTCACCTATATCCTACAGTATATTGATATCAAAAAGCAATGCCTATATTCTTGAAATATGCTTACTTCTGGTCAGGGCATCCATACTATCACATTCAGGCTATACAATAAAGAACAGTGTTGGGAGTAACTAGTTACTTTTGTAACTAGTTACTGTAATATATTCCACTTTTCAGTGACTAAGTAGTGTAACTCATTACTTGTAAAAATGTTGATAATATATTACAGTTACAATCTGAGTAACTCAAGTTAATTTTATATAAATTCATTGCTTTTATATTCTATTGAATGAAAACGGCAATTCAGGACCAAAACAACACTAATACTGTCTGTTGCTTGAAGGTGAATCAAATATTATGAGGAAAATGTCTTGTGACATCACATTTCCACAAATTAACTAGTAAACAAGTGTAAATGTAACAAGATTAGTGTTGTATAATGTCTTAACAAAGGGGCATTACCTCAAAGTAACTCACAGTAACTCACAGTAGTGTAACTCAGTTACATTTCTGAGACAGTAATATTGTAATACAAATGTATTACATTTTTCTCCCTGTAACTAGTGATATATAATGTATTACAGTTTAGAGTAACTTACCCAACACTGATAAAGAAAATAGAACTGTTGATTCCAGTACCTCTGAACAATGATATTCAGCTTACTGAATGTATATATTTTTTTCAATTACTACAATCTATTGAGCTTGGGATTATCATACATCAGTAGACTTAATGTTAAACCAATGAAGATTGTATAAGGGAAAACACTGGGAAAAAATGAAATGCTCAATATGGCTTGGATTAAAACAAATTCCGACACTACTGAGTGATAGTATTTACCAATGGTAACTCAGCAGTTGGTTGGATTGTTCTATGGCTGTTTTGTTGACTTTGTTAAAAATTCTCATGTACTCCAATGGAAGTTTATTAACTTGACATCAAGACATTCTATAGGCCAACAATATTTAATGGATATAATTGAATAGATTAGCTAAAATTGTTCATTTATTCAGTCGCTTGTCTCCATTAGCGATCGCAGGTGAGTCCCATGACTCTAGGCCTTAAACGTGGAATACCCTGGACAGTGGCCACCTCATCAGAAAGCGAACACACACCTAAACATGCATGTTTTTGGAGATGGGAGGAAGCCAGAGTACCTTGAGAGAACCCACGGTAACACAGACAGATCATGCAAACTCCACCCAGCAAGAGTGATGGTTTGGTCCGACCCAGGACCTCCTTTTTAGGAAGCCAGAGCTCTAACCACTCTTAATTTTTTTTTGTAATATGTGGATGGGTCTAGTTAATAATCTCCAGACTGAAAACTTACTAAATGACTCTTTATATATTTCAAGGGAAAATACAATGTTATTAATAAGAAACGTGTCCACATGACATCATCACATTGTAGAACCTAAAAACAACCTTTAGAAGATTAAGACACATTTTAAAAAGCTTCCCTTCCCAGAGCAAGTCAGTGGATCTGATAACCTCCGCACTTTGCTGGATACTTTGACATAATTAATGACTAAACTAAATGTTGCTTTCTCTGCTTATGTGGAGTACTTAGGTAGTTGGCTTCACACTTGCGTGGTTGGTGGAACTATGCAGCAACGCTTGTAAGAGCCAAGGCAAACTGCAGCAACACAAACTACAGTGTGTCAATGTGGTGCGGAACTGATTATGACAGGCTTAATCAGTACTTCTGATCTGAGAAAAGGGCCACATTTAGCTCACAGGGTCCAGCGCTCTGACCAAAAATGTTCTCTGGTCTCCATCTTCTATTTACAACCAGGATCACAGGGATATTTTCTGCACAGTGTTTACATAGTCCAAGCCACCAAGAGAAGAAATAAGCAGAGACATTAATAAAGGTGGTTATGAGAGGCTGTGGGAAATGCATGGAGGTGGACTCGGCTCTGGAGTAGTGTGACTAAGTACATGTTTGCATTGACTTTGTTCACGGTATAACGGTATATAATGAAAAACTGACTAGTCTAAATGACTAATCCTGACTACAAAAAAAAAATAAAAAATGAATAATCTTTATACATCTATGATTAATAATTAAGGTGACATCACAAAAAAAACAACACTTCAGCACCTACTGAAACATGTTGTTATGAAGCTGTCTTGTTTGCATAAATAATCTAAATCTGTGTCTTTACTTTGAACGAGCTTGCAGGGACCCAAAATGTGCGATAGTGCCTCCCTTCCACTTATATATTACAATAGAGAACTTGGTCCTTTAGTTTAGTTACATTATGGTTCTGCTCCTATATGATGATGAGAAAGTTGCACTGTTTTACTTTAAATCTATGTCACGTGTGAGTCATTTTAGCTCAAAATGGGATCTCACTGCACCCCTGGCTATAGCTCAAGGCACCCAGGAGTGAAAATCAAGTCAATAGTGACTAGAAAAGCAGCATCTCATGATCACCATTGTGCTCCTATGCCCCACCAGCAGGAGGCGCAGTGTTTGTGTGCTAAGCCTCAGCTTCATTGTCATGTGCAGCCCTCTCCTGTCTGGACCTGGCTGCTTTAGCTTCCCTGACAGCCCTAAATCACATGAATAGACTGTGAGAGAGGCATGTGCATTCCAAAACACTGGGGCTCTCCTGGTGCACTCTGTTAAAGGCTTCATGGCACGCATTGCCACAGACACGCAGTGATGACGGATCTGTCACTCACTTACAATTGAGACTTTTAGAAGCACACATTTCAATTGTGGTGGTCAGAGAATGTTCTAGTGTGCTGCTCTCACTCAAAAACATTACCTACAGGTCAAGCACAAAGCAAAAGTGGACATAGTAAACTGAATGGCATGTTGCTATCCCGATAAAAATATATGAAGTAAAATAAGCTATACTAGCCAAAAATCAAATTATTGTTAATAACATCAATTATTATTATTGGTATTAACACCAAAATGTTAAACTTTGCTACACATCACATTACAACATTTCTAACTAATATACCAAATTGGAAAACAGCTCTGCTTGCTTTGATAATTTATTAAATAAGGCTAATTAAATAAGGCCAATAAACTAACCATGTATTTGCATGTTGGAAAAAAAAAGTCATTGTAAGCAGCCACAAGGTGGTGCTAGAAGAAGGCATTTGAATGGTCTACAAAGCTAAAGGGCTTCAATTATTACTGTGTATTCATTTGGTATGTTTTCAATTAAAACTAAAACAAAACATGCATCACCCAAAAATGTTCAGAATTTGTAGATGGAGTAAACTACATCCGCAGCCTTCTTTTAGGCTCTGTATAATTTAACAGCAGCAGCAGCAGAACAAAGACAGATGAGCAGTCCAGTCTGGATTCATGTTTAAAGGACAATAACACTTAGTGCTGTTAAATTCCCAGGATGCATCGCGCACATGGACCAAACTGTGGCTGTGGCCGGGAATGGTGGCAGTGCTGAACAATGCGGGAGGGCGGCTGCCAGCTTTTATGGTCCCACCCCCACCAGGTCCCTCTTCCTTCCTGCTCTACTGTAGAGGCTTTACACTTGAGCCACTCCAGAGGCTGCAGCGAACAATGAAACAATGAGCTGTGCCTGTGTGTGGAGAACATGGGCAGGACTTGACACTTCTGAGACCATTTCATGATGTCATATGTGGGATGTCGAGCAGTGTTGCAATTAATTTGAGCTGTGACAAAAAAAAAAAAAAAACTCCTGCTGAAAAAAGAATGGCTTATGTAGTCGGTATATGGGGTAATAAAACAATTTTAGCAACAAAAACAGGCTTTGCTGTGTACTAAAGATAGAAGATTGAATTTACTATTTCTATGTTAGAGTGTAATGTTATACTTTGCTTTATTCAGATATGTTTGACTAACAAATCCTTCATGTATATGCTGAATTTTACTTGTACCTGACTCGGTTTTTAAAGTCCAAAATAAAATATTTACAAATATTGTTTTTGCATAATTTTTTGTTCAGCATGTTAAGTAAAGCAGTTGAGTCCAAAATAGATGCAAACTTTGAAACTACAAAATAATGACAACAATAAATGGGATTTTGAGCCATTTTAGCAGAATAGATAACCTAAAAATTAAAATTACGACAACATGTGTCAAAATTACCCAAACAAGCTTTAGGATATTTTTTATTAGATTACAGCCTTCAACCTAAAAAACTACATAACATTTAACAATTTTGTTACATGTGAGATCTGCCACCTTATTACCTCTACCTGACATGAGAATCTGGAGGAAAATCCTATTAATCAATACTCGTATCAATTCCATTTCTTGTTAAAAATAAAAAGGTATTCTATGCTCCGAGGTCTGCGTGGCCACAAACTAAAATTGTCCACCCTCTGCTGAACATTTCACTTAAACTACACAGCATCTCTCCACAGTTAGGTAACAATGATAACTTGCCCATGGTCACACATTGGGTCATCCAAGGTTGAGATAGCTAAGCTCAGCGGCGCACACATGTTGACAGGCGACAGAGAAACCCGTTTGTGACAGTGCCTTAGCAGCTGGAACCGCAGTCATCCATCAGCATTGGGTCTGATATTAGGGCCGGCTCCCTGGTGGCTCATTGACATAGATGACAAACCTGTCGGCCGGAGTTATAGACCTGCCAATCCCGCTACAAGATGCCACTTACTCAGCCTACTCCATCCAATCGCACCCCAACATGAACAACCCACTTCCACTAAATACTGTCAGTGCTAATGAGATTCCCTAATAAAGCAATAATTCAAAATATGACACTCACTCTTTTCTATCCCTTGCACAAAATGTGGACTGTGGCTATGTTTGTCTTCGTGTGGCTTCAGGACATTGGTGTGAATACAGCGTGCACTTCCCACAACACAAAACAATACCGCACAGGCATTTACAACACCACCTATATGACGGCAATAAAAAGCACAGCAAATGAGCCATTCTGGGAGCCCCCAAGCCAGATGTTGAGTGAGCTGTGTGCGTAATAAGGCCTAATGAAGGGTTGGAGTTACCAAAAGTGTCCAGGGAATGAGGGAAGGAATAAACACAACATAAACAAGTGCTAAACTTTAAACTTGCCAATCTGAAACATGTTGCTTCACACCTTCAAAAACTGGGCTTATTCTCTTCACTTGATATTTATGTAGTTTGTCCAGAATGCTGAAAGGTACGCTGATTCCTTCAGAGACCACTGTGCTTTCAAGGTGACAATACCCAATGCACTAAAAACAGACTTTCCGGCCGGGATTCTCTCTATCCTTTACAACTTCCTTCTTGTGGCGACAATCCTTGCAAAAAACGTGTCAGGTTGTTGAACAAGAGTGATGATGTTCGTAATAAGTGGAAAAGTGGCTCTCCTGAGATGTATTTTAATACTGGAATCAAACCAGGAGCATGCGGCGCTGAATCCAAAACTACACACACGCTCTAACTCAGGGCACTGTGGAATTGTTTTACTTGGCTGTGAAAAGAAGCTAGACTAATGCAGCAAATACTTTCCTCACTGTATCGTCTAACCTTTTACAAGCAAAGGGAGGTCAGCGCCTCCTTCAGACTGTGATAACATTCTCTTATCAGCGCTCTGTTGAAATGAGCTGTTTGATGTTAGTGAGTTGTAGAAAGCTACTGCTACTAAATAGATGGTGCCTTGAAAACAGAGAGGATAGGCCATATATTGAATTATATTTCCCCTGCTTCAATAAAGCCCTATACAGGAAAGTGTATTTGTTTTTTGTTGCTTTACAGAAAAAGACTTTGAAGTTTAAGTAAGCTTTGATTTGGTCTGGTCCTCCTCAGTTGGAGTGCAACGCTGTTTTTTCGGAGAGCTCATAACAAGACGAGACAAATTAAGGAAAGGTTAAGAGACACTGGCTGTGGCGCAGAGGTCCACTCACTTAAAGTGATGCATTGCAAAATTGCTTTCCTATTGGGCAGAACATTTATTTTGTGTGACGGCTGTAGGCTTACTGTGTCAGCAAACACACTTGGCTCAGTGCAGAACTGCTACCTGCGCTCAAGGTATTTTTCTTGCTGTACTTCCTAATGGCCACGCATTTAATACCCGTGAAGTAGCTTAATCGATTATATATCCACTCAAGGGACATTAGTATTCAAGTTAGCTACATTTCACAAACACATTTATTCGTTAATAAACGTTTAATCCAATTGCAAAGTAATTTATTTTGCACCAAACTAAAATGTCCTAAAGTATGGAGCAGTTGCTGACCAAGCTGGGGCAAAAGACATTCTTTAGCCTTAAGTTCATGCAGCTACATTTATTTGAAAACAAAATGCTGAGAAGACACCAAAACTACGCACTGTGTAGATACTTTCCTTTACTTTAGGGTCAATGCTAAGCCTGAGATGCACCATGTAGATGACTTGGTTCTTTGTTTTTCCCGATAACAAGGCTGAATAATCCTCTGAGTCATTTGCATACATAAATCTGTTTCTTATTTTTGTTAGCATATCTCAAAAGGTATCGACTTAAAGGGACTATATTCGATTTTTTTGCAACAAAATTATTAAAAAAAATTTTCCTCTAGCATTTATGTCTTGTTTAAGTATCTATTCAGGTAGAAATTAGTCCACAAAGTCCTGTCTATGTCTAATAAAATTCTGTTTGTGTCCAATTTTTTCAGTTGTTGTTTTTAGCATTGTGGCTAACTGTTGTTAGCATGGAGACTCACCTCGCTGCTAACAGCTGTGAAAAAACATTAAAACACATCATGATGAACAATTCTGAAGCTCAGAATGCATTCGCTAAGTGAGCTAAGCATGTAGACTGAATTAAAAGTTTAAAATGAATTGTTTGTTTACATGTTTAAGGATGCAAAAATCAGGTACAGTCCCTTTAATTTAAGAGGATGTCAGAAAAATTAAGAGTCATTTTTCATAAGTGACATAAAACAGTTTGAAAGTGTAACTGGCAGCTTTATCAAGATGTCACAAAGAAAATAAGACTGCATGTTATTGTAATTTTACTACGGTTTAAAATGCAAACAATTTAAACTGACTCTTTTTGGAAAATAACATTATCAAAAGAAAAAAGAAAAGCTTGACCAAATATGACATCTGTTTTGAAATACACGACGAAAATCTAACAATTACCTCAATGTTTCTTTTCGCGAGCAGGTCACTGTTGCTTATGGCATGTATTCACTAATATCTGTTTAATTGGGTCATTTTACAAGAATGCTGGCGTGTTTCTGTTAACTGCACTCAGGTTGCTGTGCTATACTCTGACACGCACCTCATTGTGAAGTATGCAGCCGGATGGTCAAGTGGCCTGGGTGTGAAGTGACCAATGCTGTGCCGGAGAGATAAGCCAGGGGGGCCGGTCAGCAAATGGCCAGCCGTCCGTCTCACATTACTACTGTCAACCAGGCGGGCCCGGAGGCTTTTCACCAACACCAAGGCCAATTTGTGCAGGGCTCCACTCCTGCACGGGAACAGCAGGCAGGAAGTACCTCATCAGACCACAGCGTTCCAGACCCTGGAATCAAAAGCAAATGTCAAAGCTTAATAAAAAAAATATAGAAAAAACAAACATATGATTAAAGTAAAACATACATAAGCAAACTTTGAAGTTATAAAACGGCTGCTAAAAAGTAATTTTTTTTAATTATATTAGTTGCATCCATTACATATTTAACATGTATAATGTGTAATAAATCAGGGCAATAAAAAGTCGATCACAACTAAGCGATTGTTGAAATGTTTATGAACTAATTCAGTAATTGATTAATCGTTATCTGTTTTTTGCACACGCTCCAAAAAATGACTTGAGATGAGAAAATAAGTTTTTTGTTTCTGCATTAAACAGTAATGACATGAAAGAAATGTGTAGTTAGAATTGTTGATGGAAAAATAAATTATATATAAATAAATATACACCCCCAGAATCTAGCATTGTTATTGCAGCTTTGTCTGGGTTTTTTATAGAAAAAAAATCATGAGAGTATAATCACTAAACCAGTTGATCAGACAAATGAGTCGCAGACTTTTGATTATTTAATTTGCTTCTAAATTTGTTGCAAAGTTTTGGATTAGTCAACATGTCTTTGCAGCAGAGCAGTGGTACAATTTATGAAAAGTGACAACATAGTATACAAATTCTGTTATAAATTTGGTTCACTGAGTTTACATTTTACCCAATGTTTTCACTTACACACTCAACTTTAATACTTTAAAAGGCAACACGGTGGTACTTCACAGCTAACTACAATGACTTTGGTTGATTCCTTGGAGCTTGCAGCGCAGTCCTGCTCCTTCGCTTGCGCCACATGTTTAATGAAGTTACATAACAAACCATAAAACTGATAAATCAAAGTGTTTGTGTATAAGCTGTTTCTTTTCCTCACTAACATAAACCGCACTGTGTCGTTAAGGCCTAGGTCAGGGCTCGCCAGGCTTTTTAGTGGCCTGTAAATATTAAAGTCTGCTTGTAAAGTTTCATAAAGTGCTGAAATATCTAACAGCCAATTCCATTTACTGTCACTCTTCTGAGAATGACAAAGCTGTTAATGTGAAGTCCTGGTCTAGACTGACAACTCGTCTGCTTACACGTTCTAAGGCTTGGGTCTGTAGTCTGGGATGGAGAGAGAGAGAGAGAGAGAGAAGTGGGAGGAGGTGGTGGTTCAAATGTGGGTGTGCACTGCAGTGACGCAGGAACCTACCACTAGAGGGCAAAGCAGCTCCAAAAATCTGCCACAATGACCCAGGGTTGTTTGAGATGCTGAAATATGAGAGACGTTGGCACATTATGAATAGAGTGGGTTGTAAATCTCATATCACAACGTTTACAAGCTAAAAGTAAAAGGGCCTTAAGAGCACAGCTATAAAAGACATTAAAACATTACATTAGAGCAAACACCACGGCTTAATTTTTTATTTTATGACAGCTGTTATTTCTGGATACAGCTTTCTTTGTTTTGCACTCAGTTTAGCTCAATTTCCTGCCATAGTTAAGACATCACAGGGGGTTGAGCACAGTAAACAGCCTAAATGGCTCATAAATAGTGAAATGGACAAAAGCATATTGTAAGTTTATTTATTTAACAAATGTGTATATTTATGTCGTATTTCAATAAATTGTTTTATTTCTTGTTTTTTGAATGACAAGTAAATGTTTTTTGGCAGCTAGGGAGATCTGGAGATATGAAAGTATGTAGTTGTAACATGATTTGAGGGGCTTTGTTGTCATAGATGCTGTAAAAGAAATAACTATGGATCTGGATAATGGGCTGTTCTGTGCTGTGCTTGCATACACACAACAGCAGCTTCCTATATAGTATTTTACAGTTGCAGTGTAATGAGAGGTGTTGATATGAGTAGCACTGGGCCCTTCCTGTCTGTGCAGCATGGACTCTCTTGTCTGCAGCTGCTCCTTTGTGTGGGTCCCTCTTTTGGGCCACTCCTCGGAGCCCTCCTCAGGCCCCAGAGCCACCTGGGTCACAGGGGAAAGGAATGCACTGACTTAATGATGCACCGTAAATCAGTCCAGCCACACAGCCATCCCTGCCATTGGACAAGAGCTGAGAGCAGAGAAGCCCGGCCCACAGTGAATTTGAGTCTTTTGCAAAAGCCTGTGAAGCACGGTTTGTAAAGCCACTTTGCACAGGGACTGGTCCTGCACCGCTACACTACCCTTGTTCCACTTCTACGGTCACCTCTGCAGAGGTCAAGGAGGTCTCCGCTGAAGAAGACACAGAGGCTCAGAGTTGAAACTGAGTGCAAGCAGCTCTATCCCCTTAAGGCTGATGGGAAACTAGTTGGGGGCACCAAGGGGCTGAGCACTGAGGCAGAATGCTATAAGTGATTGCAGCTGCTGCTGAGGCCTTGAAGTTGGCTACAATAACATCCAGTCAAGTCAGGCAGATGACAAGGTGTGAGGGACACTCTGTGTTCAATATAGTGTACTGTAGGTATCTTTACTAAAATCCTTTAGGTGGACAATGTGACAAAAACTTGTAGTAACTCAAAAAAAGCTTTATGGAAAAGTTATGTCTTGTGTATTATTTGCATTTGTGGGTGAAGGCTTTGTTATGTTACTGTGTCCAATGGTCACAATAAAGTTTACAATACCTGTCAAGTTTACTTTTCGAGTGATGAATTCCTTCATAGTTTGAGAATCCCAACATGAATAAACAAGTCTAATGTTTGTTCATCTGGTGATACTAAACAAGCAAATCTAATTCTCAATCTATTTTAATTGGGAAAAAATTATTTATAATTTTCTCTTGTAATTTAACCAAAAGTTGTTTTGCTTAATTTTGTCAAATCACAAACCTATTTGGAAAAAGTAATTTTCAGTATTTTGGTAGCATCAATTAGCTTTGTAGACAAAAGTCTAAACAAAGATTTAACATAGAAATTGCCTCTAAAATCAGCATTAGTGATGAGTATCCTGTTAGTTTCAAATGCTACATAATTGGGTTTGTCTGATTACAAACCTCTCAAGGCTACAGGCTCTTCCATCTTTAGACTAAATAGTCCTATCTCGGTCCATGTAAACAAGGACCACACAGAGGCAAAGAGGTAGGCTTTTGTGAAAGATGCTTCATTTTTCTCCATGGGACAAACTGCATGCAGAGTGGGACAGAACTAATGACAGTCATGTTAATGATGTTGACACTCCCACCAGTGCCAGCCAGCCTACTGTAATGAGTGGGGGTAAGTAGCAGTAGCTGACAACACCAATGTTTCCTCTGCCACACAACTAATGATCCCTTTCACACCTCCAGAACATACTCTGTAAAATGATGGCGTGCTTTTTAGGCGGGTTAATCCAGGCTTTCTTGCACCTTCACTATAGCTGTCAATATAGAAGAGGCCCTTGAAATTTATGCTCGGTTCTAAAGATATCCAATGTGCAAAGTGATATGCACTACGGTGGTCTGATGAAGGATTAGAACCGCTCTAGCTGTTAATTCATCGAGACATAAACACGCCAAGACTGCAGATGATGTTACATGTACAATTCCTACAACAAAAAGAACCACAGCAAAGCAACAAAATCTAAGAAAAATGGTGATTGTGAGTGGCAGCTTACCTGCTGTGCTAGTCTCATATGTAAGGCTATGTGTCTGCCTGACCCTGCGCTGAACTCCAAAGAAAAAAATTCATTCACCTCCGAAGCGTCACTACAGCATGTGAAGATTGATGTGTGTGGCACAACACATGAGTAATGATGTCAACAGCCATCTCTGCAGCGGCGGCCATTATTATCATCTCTAGCATGAAATGACACGGGCCTAATCTGATCCCTAAACAAACTATCGCTGCAGAGCCAAAGCGCTCTGCCATGCTCAGGCTCTGCGTACATTCATTTACATCCAGCTGATCAGAAGGGCAGGGACATATTCAGTATTAATGGATCCCCCAAACCAAAAGGATCTTCATGTTACCCCAGCATATCTTACATTCAGGACATGGTGGATGTTCTGCCTAGCAGCATGTGATATCTCATGTGATGAGCATAAAGCCGATTCACCATTGGCCGTGCCTGCAGCCACAAAGCATAGTAAAAGGCATGAATCTGCCCCAGCAGCAGAGGTCCTGTAGCTTCACTCTGACACTCTCCATAAGCTGTTGTCGTTCATCACAGTGCAGCTACAGAATAGGCTCCATCGCTTAAACACATGGAGATAAAGCTTTATTCAATTGACGCTATGTGACTTCAAGCATTTGTTGACACTTTACACAATGATATGACAGGTTTTACACAAGATGCTTGATCACTGGAGTGTAACAAAATCCTATTATTTAGCATTCACAAATGAATCTCAGAAATGGCTGGTCTACCCAGTCTTATACCCAAGTAAAGGAGGCACAGTTTGCTAATCAACGACAAAATTAACAGATGTTCTTATGAAGTAGTTTTAAAAAATAAATAACTTATGTCAGAATGTAATAGTAAATCAAATATACATACATAATACAAAAATCTGGATTTCAGTGTAAAGTTGATTAGTTTAATAACATCTAATGATGTTTGGATGATGACAATTTGGAGTAGTGCATCAATTAAAGTGTTACATCAAATTCTTACTGATGAGGGTCGTATTTATATTTGTAATCCTCAAGCGTCCCGTGCTTGTTTATTTGTTTGGTGTGCTACACTAAAGACAGGCAGACAGAGCAGCGGGTGAGAAGGGCGTGAATTTTCCATCAACACTGTGTCTGCAGAAGACTCCGTGACCATCCTGTGAACTTTTAGGGGGGCTGCAGAGGTCACTGGTGAGGTTAGAGGTCAGAATTCATGCTAGTCACAAACAATGCACCACTTTGCCCTTAGTACAGAGAGAAGACAGTCACAGGCGCAGCACAGACTGCTCATATGATGCAATGTAATTACGTTAGGCCTGCCATTATGTAGCTGCTAATGTATAATGCAATACTGTGCAAAAAACAAATTTACTGTTTTTATAAAGCATATTAATGACATAGAATACGATTCTCTCTAGAAGACATGAGTCAGCTGGAGTTCAGTGCTCTTTATTTTTTGCAGACACTGCACCACAATCATTTTAATGTATTGTTATCTAGACTAGTTACAATCAAAAGGATATGGAATAAGACTCTATAGGAAAATATTGCAAAGCGGAGACAATGAGAGTTTCAGCAGCAATATTTCAAATCAATGTCATAAACTGCCTCAGTTATTAAATAAAACAAAAACCTATTTTGTGTGAATGAAGCTCCGATATGAAGTGCTAATGCCAGAACAAGCCAGAATTGAGACACTGGGACTGCATACTGTGCAGCTTGCATCCTTGAACAGAGAATTATCCTGGTGCTTATAAATCACTGCATGGTCATGTAAATGTTAAAGAGTGATCCAAACATAGTATGTGCTAGTGGGTGGTAAATTGTTATGTCAGCACCGAGCTTTGCTGAGGAAGGAGTGAACAAATGTCCATTTTGCCCTTGCGGCAACATGTGCACCTGCTCTGCAACCGTCAGCTCTGAGAGTGAGGCTGACTGGGCCCCATGCCATTCCTACACCAGGGGACAGCAAAGACAGACGGACGCCAGAAGGATGTGTGAGCGGCCGAAGACGAGCTCAGGTTTGTACTATGTCTCTAGGAACAAGCCGCCATCCCAGGGTCCCCCCGAGGCCTGCCAAGTGCTGAGCAGCAGGGACACAGCAGAGGCACAACACAACAACACAACTTCTCTGGAGCCAACATCTGCACAAAAGCTCCACACTCATTTATAGCTGCGGGGACAATCATTCAGGCACCATGATGTTTCTAAAAACTTTTCATAAAAAGTGTCCTTCCCTGCTATTTTTGTTTTACTTCAGTGAAAGACAACACCACTTCACACATAATGACTTACAACTGTCTTTAGCCACAAGTTTACTGCTTTGAGCTAAAGAGGCCAGTTGATGCTACTAGACCAAAGTGAAATAAAGTGGTGGACAATAAGAATGTAAAAAATAAAATAAAAATACAAACTAATAAAAATTTTAATAAAATAAAATAAGGTTAAAAAACAACAACAACAAAATTGTCCTCATGATCAAGTTATTACTGTATTAAAAAAACATTTCAATTTCGAGTGCTTAACCTACAGCCATAATATCAGTCCGAACTCTGAGTCAAAAACTACCATTATGTAAAGCTATATTGCTGTCGTCAGAACATGCACTGGCTTCATTCATCACAATGTGTCCAAAAAGAAAAACAAGTCTCTCTCTAGCACGTCAAATTATCAGTGGGTGTTTTATTATATTGCCATAATCAGCATTAAACCTTCACCACCTCTTTATGTGCTTCAGCAGCAACATCCCCCGCTTGTAATGTCCCTACTGACCACTAGGTGGTAAAGCTCCCCACAGCAGATGAGAACACACTGCTGATGAATGCCAGCCTAAGCAGCCACTAACCCTTCTCCCCCTGACCAGACCTCCCTGTGCTCTCCTATCCGGCCGTCTAAATGAACTAGTCCACCTCCGCTTGATTATCATGATGCAAGGCTCTGCTAATTGGATTCTGCACAGAGTAAGGACCTGTTATTGAAAATTTTGTTATCTTCTTTTTTTCTTTGACTAGATTTCTTCCAGCAGCGTTGGGGAGATGTTGTCATTCCAATGATAAACACCATTTTCACTTGAGGCTTTATTACTAGACACGGTGAGCTAGAAATTGAGATAAATGAGAGAGAATCCCCAAGCTCTGATATGCTACTATAAGCTTTCACCTCCTGTATATATACACCAGCCACCCCTCCTCCACCGACACTCGCTTTGTGGGAGATGCGCCGGCTAACAAATGACCAGCAGGATTACGCACTTTGAGCAGGAGGGAAAATTGTTTTGTAAGTGAGGAAGTGAGGAAATGCTTTTGAAGGAAAAAAATGCATTTAAGGTTTAGCTGTTTGGCCTCCCTAATCTTTATCTATACAGAAGGGCTGCAGATGGATTGCTTAGTGCCCTCATATTTCTTCACTCATGTCACGGCCACTTACTCTTTTGACTCCTGGACACAAAAAGGTGGAGTTGTTCAGAATGTATGCCAAAAAGTGTGATTTGTGTTGAAAACTGCAGAATAAAAAAGCAATCAAGCAAATATTAACTTAAAGTGCATTTGTGCTAAATCATATCCGTCATGATCATATTTATCATTTTACAAAATTGGTTTGCATAGTTTTTTTTAGTTTGACAATTTCAGTAATGCTTATATTTGTACTTCCTGGTAGAACATGAGCAGCATTAAATGATGTGTAGAGGTATTCCATAACAGTTAGCTATGATCTGATAAATAATGGCACCTGAGCTGAACAGATGTCAGAAAAATCTCAACTTTTTTATTATAACAAAAACTGTGTCTAAGCAAAAGCCAGCTGTCCACAATCTGTATTAAATATGACTGGTCTATAGAATATTGTAAAGTGGGAGGGGTTTCTGTGTTAGAATCAACTCTACTTACTTCTTTCTTATTTCTTTTTTTTTCTTCACAAACTGCAACTTGACTGATGTTGAAATATTAAATGTATAATTTTAAATGTATTTACCCCAGGGTCAATGCCACCAAACCTTTCAGACGCACATTTAAGTTAAATGTACGTTTCATACAACAAAAAATCCAGTGAAAATCTACTGTTGTCTTTGTCAATTGTGTGATTCTTCAGTATAAACGACCCACAGTCATGCAGTTTTAGTATCTACTGTATGTTGCAGTATGGCAAGGTATTATGGCTCAAAAGAGTAATGTCGATAGAAAAGAGCATCATTTACAACAACTATATAATTGACCTCTATTGTATTTGTCTGGCACAATACATTTATATTTACTTGTGTCAGATTTCAAGTTCTACTTTCACTCTTCACATCTTGTTCATAATAGTCAGTGTAATGATGATGCAATTAAAGTTATATGCACAATAAATTCAGTTACATAACACTACAAGACCCATTTTCCACTTTCGAAAATAAAAAAAATAATTTTGGTTCCTGCACTGGAAATGGTCAATGTTGGATATCGACATTGCAGATACTTAAAGCCGAGACTTTGACATCAGTAGCAGAACTGAAAAAGCAGGATCGATGCAATGTCCATGCAATTATAGTGTTAAATTCAAAATTTCATATCGTCCCCATGTTTAAAGCAATATAAGGATACAGAAGATTTGACATGTTCCAGCCCTATGTCGCAGTCTCTATCGTTATTTGTTCATGACATGCTATGGAATTTGAATTGGTCATACTGAGCATAAATGTGTCTCTCCTGACCTAAATCTTCCAATACTTGTTATGCAATCCATTTGACAGCAAAACCACCTTTAACAGATGCAAAATGGCCGTTCTCCTCCACAATACAAGTAATCTTTTAAACATCGCCATCGTCATATCGCAATCTATTAAGGGCATCAATTTTTGGTTCCACCTTAACCTAGTGGTGAACTCTGTAGTTAATACGCAGCGCTTATTATTTTACCATCAATCAATGGCAGGCAGGCTGCTCTCTCACCTCACAGCACTGCCTAGCAATCTAATTGTGCCCGAGCTTCATCAGTTTCCAGAACAATCAATTCCCTCTCTGTAAAGCCATATGCAAGCAGTCCACAGCTCACACCACTACACACGCTTTCATATGTGCTCCCTACGCCAGGCCTCCTAACCAGAAAACCAGGAGGCAGCTTTTTCGTGCATGGCCCTGTCTCCAAAACCTGTGTTCCATCATCGTTTTTTTTCTGTGGTATCTCCTCTGACAGCTCCAGTCTCTCCCTGTGAAGCTTTGAAAATCAAGATGTGGCGAGAATGCGATGAGACCCTTGAGGAAGTGGGTGAACTTTTGAACCGGCATGTGGGGACAGTCGGGGCCACGCAGACAATATTAAGTGGCTTACTGCCTCAGAGCTGTCACTAATGGGGTAAACATTGACATATGAGCGTAGTCCCAAACAACCATTCATCAGAACAACTTTGCTAACCTTGAGAACATGGCGCTGCAACATCCTCCTGTCTGTGACTATTCAAAACAACTCGATTATTTTTTTTTTTTGCAAACACATTTCCAGGAGAAATCATGCTTGACTAAGATGCATGAGGGCTGAATAACCATACTCTGCCCATCTCACTAAAGCTGCATTGTAAAAGTTATAAGTGTATTATGATATTGTATTTATTACATGCCTATAATAAGTGCACACCTGTCTAATATAAAACTCATTTGTATTTCAATAACACACTCTCCTGTTTCTTATGGATGTGCTTGTCAAGAAGAGGTTTGCATTCATTTATTTTGTTAATTCATGCAAGAATCTCACTATAATGACAGTAGATGTAATGAAATAACGCTGTGATGTGTATCAGAACCTTAAATGCTGCCTGTGGGTTCGGGTTTTCACTGTGCAGTAAACTTATTTGTTATACATATGTCATTGCCGAAGATGAAGACATATGGCTCTTTTAAAGCTGCTAACAATACCAATCAATAATCATGAATGTCTTGGTATTGTCATATTTCATAAATCAGCTCCATTGTTTGGGGATGTCAGTGATCATTCTTTACAGGAGCGTAGCATGAACGCATGCAAATAATGCTCGTCTTGATCACAGTTGGCCTGGTTGACCGCAAAATATTTAAACAATGTAAGGTGTCAAAGATTACGGCTCAAAATTCACATGCACAGGACTTAAGTGAGGAAAAAAAAAAAAAATTGTAAGCAGTTGGTTTGAATCCCACAAAATCTATAACAGCTTTGGGCAGTCTGACATGAACGTAAACCTCAACAAAATAGTCTGATTGTAGCATCGTGGCATCTTAGCTTCAATGAGGGCCTGACAACCAAATATGGAGATATTGTGACTTACAAAAATGTCAAAATGTAACAGTATTGCAAGTACGACATTAAATGCACAATAAAATGCATTGTATTTTTAAATGTTTACATCTATTCAGATGAAAGTGCAGAGAAAATGGTGATTTTATTGAATGTTTCTATTTCTGTGCTGTGGCAACACTGAAAAGTAGTGTCGTCATGATACTAGAATTTCCAACTCAATTGCGATACTATTTTGTACTGATCTTTTTTGTGTGTCTCATTTTAACACAAAAACGATAATTTACTATTTTAGACAGCATTGTCTCATTATCTGCAAAAACTCAGAAAATTAAAACTAATCAGAAAAGATGACTTTTTCACCTGTTAACATGGTTTTCTTTGGTATCAATGTTTGCTCAGATAAGTATTTAGTTTGATATTGGCTTTAGTGTTTAGTGAGCAACCTTACCCCAATGTGGGACAAAGATTATTGTTTCTTATCTTATTACACACACAGGTAAAAATGTTTTAACTTTCAGTGCATTTCAATACAAAGCTTTCAGTATGGCATAAAACCAATACTTTTCATACAATTACTCTGTATCAGGTAAAATGTAAAAGTATTGCTATTCCCCTTGGATGTGCTACTAAGCTACCATCTTCACTAACCCCTGGTATGACTATTGAGACAATTTTGACAATCCTGACAGATCTGACTGACACAGTACAGATTCCAGTGACTAACTACAGTTTCACACAGGGATTTGGACACTCACCTTTGTCCCAGTGGTTAACCTAACACCAACATTACTTCTCAAAAGTGATTCTTTTTCATCCAGGCTCTTTACAACAACTTGTCCATGTGTCCAGGACTTAGTATTTAGCAGTAGATTTATGTTTAAGAGCACAGCAGGATAACCCGCCTGGCAAACTGTGTTGGTCCTCAGCCAAAGCTATCAAAAAGGCTCTGAATTAAAGCAGTAGGAAAACAAAGCTTAAAAAATTTGATTTTCTTGTAGTGCCTGAAGGAAATGCCAAACATTAATGGTACAGCATGAAAGCCATACATCCTCTCCAGTACAGTAAGTGATGATGGACAAAAGACAAAATGACTCACACACACAACACCTCGCGGACACATTCAAACACTAAAAATAACACTGAGTTTTTTCCTCATGTTGCTACACAAAGCACAATTGAGAGTTATGTGTGCTGGAGTCAAGCAAAGGTTGAAGTACGTGGGAAAAATCATAGCGTACAACTGCTGTGAGGCGTGTAGCAGAGGACTATCTGTCACTGGACTGTTGCAGGGCTGTGACAGAGCAGCTAAAAATGACAGTATAATAGCTGGGATGACATTTTGTTTAAAAACGTGATGACAGAATGATCCCATGTCTCAGTAACTGTAGCTGCCGCTGGGCCAGGAGTCGGCCATTATTCTCTACTTAACCACTGTCTGTCTTGGTGGTCAGCCTGAGTGCTGCTTGTAATGGTCTATGATGACTTTGCATGACATATGATAGGATTTCCCATGTCAGCCATGTCATGCAAATATTTATGTCAAGTAGAAGCACTTGAGTGTATGCTCTGATATAAGTGAATCCCCAGTTGGCAAACGAATGAGAGCTGCTGTTGTGAGGGAGAGACTAACTTCCTGTCCTGCTCCCAGGGCTCAGCCACCAGTCCTGTGCCTGGGCACTGCCCCCTCTTCCTCTGAGAGATCCTGTGATTGAGAGGTCTGAACATGATGTTTACTTTGGCCGCACCTCAGAGACTGCAGATACAGGCAGAGCCGCTGAGATGAGGACAGAAAGAGACAGATAAAAGACAAGAGAGAGAGGCCTATGCAGACAGTATCTCATTTCTCAGCAGCAAACTATCACTGTCTCCACTCTATATTTATGGTGTCATGTTGAAACCCACATCCTCATTCACACAGCAGGCAAAGGCCAAAAGCATTATGGGACATGATATGAGATAATAGTGTCAGACACACTTATTTATCCTGTGCTGTAAACAGCGTTTAAAGGGATTAATCTGTGTAAGTGTAGGACTTGATAAATACTAGTAGTGCACCAGTGTTGTGCGGGAGTGGCTGAACTCTCTCTTTCATCCTCCTCCATTGCCTGTGGCTTTCTCGAGCGTCAACATTCTTCCACTTATCTTTATAGCCATTAGCACTGTCAGCCTCCCCACGTTTCTGCTCAGGCTCAGTGTGAAGCCCTCACTCAAATTCCATGAATATCCACCAATAAGCATTTGCCTCAAATGTAAGAAGCAAACACATTGAGTTATTTGGGTTTCTTCAAAAGTAAACAATAAAGTAAAGGCACTAAGAGCGTGGCATTTGGTTACAACTGATGGCTGTAGAGCAAACAACACACAGATTGTACAGGATCAAAAGCTTTGGTTTCACTGTGACAATAAAGTGCAAATATTGAGTTATCTTAATGGACAAAACTAAATTACATCCAGATTTAGACATGAAAAGAATACATTTCAACAAGTGACCAGAGAGATTTCAACTATCAACTATTCTATACCACAAAAGCCCTGTAACTATAACTGAGATATATTTAAATTTTGTTCATTGCATATGCAAATAAATTATATATTAATATCTATGATTAATATGTAAAACACTTCAAGACCTAATGTGAGTATGTTGCCATTTAAGCTGACAACTATTTTAGTACTACAATTATGTTGCTGCTCTTTTCATGCTTCTATGGCACTGACGTTTGTTTGTGTACTACCGCTCATGTCCTATAGGGGGAGTCTGACATCATCTCTGTATAAGCCGGGCTCACTGTGGACCACACAAAGGAGAACGTGCAATCCTGTCACCAGCTTGTAATTACAAACTTAAACCAACACAGTCTCTGTGACTGAGACTAAAAAACAGAGCACAAATGTTACATGCCGGTGTGATGTCATTTCTATTTTCTCTGGAGATCACTGGAATCACACAGTTCTTTTATTTTACAGTCTATTGTGGCGCTTAACAGCCATTTATGTCCAATTACAACAAGCACAGCAACTTGTCTTGGAGTTCAGCCTCTCAGCCCTGCAGCCTTAAGCTATTGTTGATAGTCTAATCCCTCAGTGTAATAGAATTTGGAAAAGACGAGAAGGGGATTAAGCTAATCCTCTATTAGGACCTTTGTAATCCTCTTGAAAATCATTGAAAACACAGCAGGTTAACAGTCTAATAATAGAAAAGGTTAAAAGGATTAACCTTAAGGAAACTGATACGGTGTTGAGTTTAACACAAGATTTACTTGGGAGCTAGCTCTTCCACAAAACTGTCTCATTATTAATACTATAAAATAAGTATATATTTATAAAACTGTGCTTTAATAAGTCACACTATATCATCCTAAACTAGTATTAATGAACTGTAATTCACACAGAAACAAAGCAACTTCAACAGACACCGTTTATTTAGTTATAATTAGCATAATTACCCATAAATGTCTAATTCTGTTTTAATGGGGATTTTTTTTCATAATCTACTATGCGTGGAGTAATCATTTTATTATCATTATTATTTTTTGATCCCTGTAACATAACTCCCTCTGGGTTTCTCTGCGGACGGAAAGCGTACATGGCCCATATGTTTTAGCTACTGATGTCAAGGCAGAGTGATTAGGTGGAAGTGGAGTTTATGTAAGCAATGCTGAGCGCAAATCGGCCCCAGATCTCCGCACAAGATGCTCACACTCACCCAGCATTTCACACAGTTATGAGATATGCGAACTTAAGGAGGAAGCAATAAAATCTGTGTGGTTGACTCCAAGTAATAGGGAAAAGTCAAAGATATATTCAAGATTTCTGTGAAAGCCTGTTGAAAGTGTAATGATGTTAAAGTGCTGTCAAGGGAGTGCTGGCCTCATGTTTTATTGGCTGTTTATTTTATTGGAGGGCGAGTCATGAATCTAGGTAGCCCTCAGTGATACTGCCACAGTGCGGTTAAGGCGCTTGTCGGCATGAGAGATTTCATTAGCCAAACATTTGTTTCTTTCTACTAAAAGCATGGAGGATTATGTATTTCCAGCTCAGTGGTGAAAATAGCAAACAGATGTGTGTGCAGTCCAGCGCTCCCAACTCCAGACTTCTAAGAGTCATGTTTTATCTCACCTTGAGCATGTAATACTAGGGTTTTAGAACTTAAACCTCTATATTATCTCTGCACTGCTACTGCCCTTGAGATTGTGGCACCACGGCATACCCACAATCTGAACTGTAAAAATGTATTATTCAAAACATATATTGGATGGCTGAAATATATATTTGGATGGCTGAAAATTAGATTACAACGTTTCTCTTAAAATTAGATCCAAATACAGCAAAGTAAAAAAAAAAAAAAAAAAGTGAAATATATTGAGAATTAAATTGTAAGAAAAAAAAAAAAAAGGATGTTTCAACCATGACTCCTAGGAACAAGTGGGGGCAATGAAAGAATGCTTTTGTGGTCCAACAGAGTACATGTTTATGTGCCATTCTAGTCCTAAAAAACTATGCATCGTGTCATATTGTTCAATGTCTCCAACCATTTTTTAATTAGTCGGAACCAAAAGTGCTAAGCCCAACCCTGTTCATTTTGAACACGATAAACTGACATGCATGGGAAATAGCGTGGTTGTTTACACCAGTTTAAAAAGCTCAAAGATTTTTCTCAATGATGCTAAATGTTGATGTCCATAAATATATGGCATGTCGGGCAATTTCATTTTCTCAGCTCAGTGATTGTTGGCTACTGCAATATGGCTAACTACAGCAGTCATATTTGGTCTATGGGACTTAATCCATTAGCATTTGCATAATACAGTGATGTCGTTGAACAAATGAGAAATATGTAATGACCCAATCTGTGCGGGACAGAGTGAACACAGCCAGTAAATAGGCAATCATTTCTACATGGATGCACAAGTGATGAGGAAACCTTAAGCCCTACGTGCGTGCACGAATGACCAGAGGTAAAGCAGACTTTACAACTTCTACTTTGGCCATTTTGTTCAAAATTGAGTTAAAAACATAGTTAACAATAACTTTTGTGTTAGCAGCAGTAGAAAGGAGACATTAGTGACATTTATTTTACACTATTCTATTGGGAACTACAAGGATGCAGATTATAAACTACTAGAGAGTCCACAGAGATGAACATCTAACTGCTCTACTCAAACCTGATGCAACATATGCTGTGAAATGTACTGTATGTACATGCCAATAGCACTGTAATAATCCCTTTTTTTCCTTTTTCGATTAGCTGACTCGTCAAACAACTACTAACTATTTCTACTTATATACTTATAGATCTGATTTAGCAGATAGCTAGCTAGCCCACAATATCTCTTAAAACTCAAGCCTATACAATGGGGCAATTTACTTCCAATACCAGGGCGATCTTCCAATGTTGAGCTTCATTGTGAAACCGAAACTTTTTAAGTCTGTTTTTACCAAATTAATATTGGAATAAGAAGACGTCCAGATAAAAAATATAGATAACGTTTTTGTTTACATTTTAATTTTCTAATGTTAGTGTCTTTGTAGTAAAGGAGCCTTTTTGTATGAGCTTAATATCTATACAGTGCATCATTTTATTTATTGATGACAAGTCACAATTAGTGATTATTTGTTGCAGTCTTTAGGAGCGTAATCTAAGAAGTATGAATAATTCTAATCACTTAAAGTTAACTGAGGGAAATATCAATGTTAAAAAAACAACAACTGAAAAGTAATTTTTGCAAGTCTGATTTAAATGTTAATAACAAGATGACTTCATACAACTATGTAAAACCTAATTTTGTGCTTGCACTGTAATGCCTTGTAGCAAATGCATCAGTGCGCATCAGGTGAGGATCTTGCAAGAGCCCAGTAAATACTCACAAGCTGTTTGTGTGGACTGACAGGCCAATGACTGATGTGGTTGCAACAGAGTGGGTTGGTTGTGTGGCACAGATCGACCCGAGGAGGTCAGAAAGCAAGGCTGGCTCTGCATTTCCCCAGCTGATCTGCAATTAAACAGGGCACGGACATGACACTACAGCCCAGACCATGTGCGGCCACCACCTCTGGATCAGCGGCCAAGACATGTCACACACACCCTCTTCGCTTTCACCTCCAAGATAAAAAACACACAGAGAAGCTTTTACCGAAGAAATGCCCTCACCTAATTTTGTCTTTATATTCAGACAGAGCCCCTGGAAGTGTCGTTGAGGCCGATCCCAGGAGTCATCTGCACTGATGTGGTGATCTAGTTTCTGTGCTGGCCTCAGCTCTGGCAGCCCTGTGGGGAAAAGACAAACCTTTAAAGTCTTCCTCGGCTATCGTGTTTCTTGGCCCAAAAACTGCAGAGCCTCCTCAGTCGATATATCTATGACAATTATCTATCAATTAATACATCTGTCTCTATTGTAGGGGTCCGCTGCCCTGCTAGCGGCCTGACCAGGCAGTGAACTCTTGCATTCCTAAAAACACGGTCATCCAGCCTCTGTAATTTGTCATGTTAGAAGTTGACAGTAAAAGGTCATCCACTCCCATCGCTGGAGGCAAGAAAAAAGCGCCAGGATGAAAGTGCACGTTCAGACGATGCCTATTGCTGGGCTCTCCCTATTCGTGTAAGTGCTTTGGAAGACACACCCGCACAGCTTTATCTAATCTGGGCCTCCTATCTGTCTTTGACTTCCCACAGTATGAGCGATCAGAAACACCGGCAGGTCTGCTTTACTGTGCTGGCTTCTAATAATGCGCCTATTACATGACTTAAACTTCAGAAATGGAAATCTATGGGTGGGATCATTGTTGTGACAGCAGTTGTTATTAGCAGAGATAATGTGTTTTTATTACACAGTTTTAAGGATATTCAACACCACACTTGAATTCTTCATACTGTTGTTCACTGTCAATCCGATCAGTATGCTAAAAGACCTTTCCCCGAGCTGTATATTTTTTGTCGCTGTATAGTTCCACATTTAGTTTTGAAACGGACAAGCTATCCATTAAACAGGGCCACCTCTGACACCACTTCGGAGTGAGGGCAAGTCTGCCAGCAGCTCATCCATCATGCGCAATATCAATAGATTTCCAAACATAAACAGAGTATCTTTGATATAAGGGACAGCAGGATCACCGGGGCACATGGAGGAAGCACACTAAAAGGCATATGAGGGGAATGGTCCAACTTCTGTCTGCTGCCCCTTTGGCCTAAACAAGCATGATTTAGCAGGGATTGATGCTTCCTACTGTTATTTTACTTTCAAAACACAAGCGTGTGCTTTGTGAGTTAACATGCTCCTTGAAAACTGTTCTTAGTAACTTAATAATAATGAAAAGATACAAATAATTTAAAAAATTTTCAAAATTGTTAACATTACCTGATCATTACAATTGATTAAACTGTATTTACTATTAATGAATTGCCACAATGGGACAACCAGAGTAGTAGATGTCGTTGTGTCCTTAGACAAGACACTTAACTCATATTGCCTAGTATAGATCTGGTATGTGAGTGTGAATGGTTGGTGGTGTTCAGAGAGACCAATGGCACGAAATGGTCTTGTTTCTGTCAATTTGGTCCAGGGCAGCTGTGGCAACAATAGTAGCTTACCACTACTGAGGGTGGAGTGAATGAATATTGCATATTGCAAAACGTTTTGAGTGTCTTTAAAAGCACTATATAAAAATCTAGTATGTTGTTGTCATTATTATTAACTTCCGGACTCTGCTCTAAAGTGGTGACCGTTTGGTGGTTAGCCAATCTGGACTTTTGGGGCAAATTGGAACTAGCTTGAAGACTTCATGATAAGTGCTCATTTTGGCCCACTATTGATATTAAAATCAGCTGAAATACAAGATCAAATATCATAAATACAATTTTTTAAATAATCTAAATCAGGCATGCCCAAACTGCGGCCTGGGGACCAAGTTTGGCCCTCAAACTACAATAAGCATTGCTCTTTACAGTGAAGTTTAAAAATCTATAATTTTCCAATGCCAAAAAATATGTACTATTGTGGTTTTAAGGTTGAATAAATACTATTGTGGTTTTAAAGTTGAATAAATACTATTGTGGTTTTAAGGTTGAATAAATGTCTTGAGGCTCAATTTTTCTTCGTCCTACATACATCTATTTGAAATTTTCACTGATGGCTACCTATATATGGCCCAGAGGAGCCCTTCATTTAATCTGCGCTTCAACATGTGGCCCCCTGATCTAAATGGTCATCACTATAGGTGCTGGAAGTAAATGATTAGTATTATTACTTGTAGGAGCCATTTTGGCCTATATGTTTCCTGCATGTTGTCAGGCCCTCCACCCACTATGTGGCAGCACTGTGTCCTACTTGAATGTATTTAAAGGCCAGGAAAGGAGCCACAGGTGCTGCTAATTGGAGGCAAACTGTTTTTGACCGCATTTGTTGTGGATGTGGATGGCAGAAAGGCCAATAAAGAATCTAAACTTATTTGTGGATTTATTGTACAAGGCACGTCAGAACAGCTTTAAGTTAGTAGCCAGTGGCCAATGGCATAGGGCCATTGGCTGCTACATTACTAATTTAGTAATGATCGAGTAATGTTATCTTAATAATTTACTAACATTTGTAAATAATTTGTATCTGTTCATTATTATACTGTGTGTTACCGTGTATGTTTTTTATGATTATTTGCCTAAAGTAGCCCTCACAATCCACAGCTACAGCATTGCTTGGAGATCATATATAGAGAAGCTGATAGTGACATTATGGAATTATAATGGGCTTGGTAGTGTGGGTGAATGTGTTAATCACAAATGAGGAAAATGAAAAGCAAAGACAATGTTAGTGGTATTCGAGTTCATCATAACCACGTGCAGTTGTTACCTTGCATTCAGTCTGAAATATTACGACACTGTATTAATATTTCATTGATAATTCCTTTCTGCTATAGGGCAATTCCGTTAAGCTACATTGAAATATTATCAATTATAGCGTTTTAATTTTTGCCCCGGTGGTTCCCTCGTCCCCACTTACATTAGCGTGCCCTGCTCTACCGTGCTGCATTAGGGCGGCGTCATTAGTGAACGCCAGTGGGAAGACTGCCCACACCGGAGCAAATGGAAGTCGTAAAGCAGCGGCAGCACTCATCACATGGACATTACACACTGACCCTCCCAATCCCTCAGCTCGTACAACTGCCTGACAGCGTGCACCACTGACACAGTAAACCACAGGCTTTAGCTTTGTATCAATTATGGCGATAAGCCTGTCTGTGAATATGATATCTATTTTATTTTATTTTTTTATAATGCAGTGTATTTCACCTAATTATAAGAAAATAGTGAAGAGCAACACTTTGTTTTCTGTATCCTTTGTGAGACATTCACAGCAGAGTATCTTGCTTATTTGGCACAGAAACATTCTTACCATGAGAACCCAACATACCTGTATATCCATTAAGTAAAAGTAGAAAGCTCCAGTAGAATGACATCTAAAGAAAATGTAAGATGCATTTAGTTTTACACTTGTTATTAGATTCTTTGCCTAGAAGTCTTAAAACATAATAATACCATTGTAAAAATTGGCATTTTTAAATACAGTATTTGTACTGTATAAAGCTTTTGCAACCCCGTGTCAAGCATGGCATCAAACTGCTTTTTACCCACATCCACACACTTGATGAGTTCAATAGTGCACTATGTTTCTATTAAAAGCAGCTTGAGGGGAATTTACCACGTTTTCTGTTGTCTTTACATTTTACATTTGTATTAAAAATAAGAGAACAAGAAGGCTGCATTTCAGGTAGACACTGTGTCACATTGGCTCAGCTAAGGTGAGGGGGTTCAGGCTTCCAGCCTGAAGGCACAGTTGTCCATTTGAACCCTTGGCCTTTGGTCTTGAGTTCATTTCAGTGTGACTCCATCTCAAACTTGTAGAGTAATGCAATGTACGCTATGCTGACTTTACTGTCAAGGCTGATGCCATTTCAGAATACCTATAAGAAGGCTCCTTTGTATCTGAACACAGCAAAGTGGAGTTAAACTGCAAAAAGATGTCACTGGCTTTCAGCATGCTTACCTCGCGTCACTCTTCTTCTTTTCTCCCTCAGGGTCTGTTTTCTGACTGTCAAAGCTGCAAACACAACAAAGTGTGTGTAGTTAAAAAGTCATCAAAATCCAACCTGATTGTATGCATTGTTGGCAGATTTCAGACTGCATCACACAAGTTTCAAAAAGACTATTTGTTACATCTTCCATCTGTATGACATCAGCACATTTTGAAATCCAATATAGTGATTCTAGATGTGATATTGTGCCAAGATCTGCAGTCTTTGTCAAGCATTCCAGCATGCTTAAAATCATAATGAAAGTGATAAAAGATTTAGGTTAGTGTAACAAAACAAAAATCCTTTCAGGAATGCAATAATGCTTTGCATTTGTTCCACTTGTGCAATGCAGGATACAATGTATAATAAACAGTTTAAAGAACAAATTTTTTATAAAAACAAACAAGCAAACACTCCAATGTTTTACTTGATTTGCATAATGATTTGATTTTGTTCACCATATTTGGTCTTTTGCTTTTTACAATATTGTAGTAAATATAGTTGTTAGACACTGGCTGTAGAGACTCCGTAAAAGCTAAACAGAATATTACTTAAATATCCTTCACAAGTTAATACAAATATCATAGATTACAATTATGTAATCAGTGATATTGTTAATGCAAGAGTGAGACTTCTTTATTAAATCATATTTTGGATCTTGTTGCAATACTATAATTTGATTTTCTTAAATTCAGATAACAATCAACAACAAATACTTCTGCCTGAGTTTGATTATAAAACAGAATACAAGATTCTAAAGCCACTTTGTATTCTAGGTCTATTTGGGTTACTTGTGATGTAGGGCGCTTCCATTTGGTCATGACCCACTTTTGCATCCAAACCAACTAGTTGAATAACATAGAATAAAACCTAATTATTCAATGTTAAAATCAAATCAAATAGTAAGTATTTGCTACAAATTGAACCAAAACATTGCATTTTCTGGAGGATCTTCTGCTGTGAAAAATGGGTTTGTGACATTCTGTGTTGATAGAGGACATAATTTCACCAGAGACCTCCCAGAACAGCGCCAGGCAGATGGAACTGGGCTGAATTGTCGACATTTCCCTGTTGACTAGCCAGCTAAGCAAGTTCCACTAAGCTGACGCGTTTTTGCTTGGCGACAGAAATACCCCCAAAACTAAAGTGAGTACACAACCTCCTGAGCGGCCCGTCTGCGATTAGGAGGACAAAGGTGAGAGCTGGCTGTAATAAAGCCGTATGCCCGCTGTTAAGAAATGAAATGCAAACCCATCACTGCGATCTATCTTCATTAAACAATTTCCCCTCTTCCTTGCCCCGGAGAGTATGAGTTTCGAGAGGTCACGTGATATTCCTACATCCTCCTCCTCTTGGCATCTCTGTTTAAACATATTGTATAGCGGTGTAGTGAAATTGTGGGATGGGGAGGTCACTGGTCTTGTGCCGATTGGCTGCCATTCAAGGTTACTCTTGGAGGCTTTCCCGTCACCCCCCTCCAAGTGATACATTGCAATCTGACAAATGCAAACTGTGACATTTAGGAAGGCGCTGGGAGAATAACTACTGTTGTGTTGTTAATGTGGGCTCCTCACTGCCAAACTAGATTGTTAGGCCAGTGCTTTTACAACCCTGATGTCTCACTCGGCATGGATCATTTCATAATTACATACTGCTGATTGCAAGTCTTTTATAGTTTTTTTTTAATGACGGGAAATTATCCATGGCTAAAGCGGCTTTTTACCCACATGAACACGTTCGATTAGATCCAGTAGTCCACAAGGTTAACCAGATCTCTGTATATTCTATGGAGAGAATCCCTAATCAGCTGATTGTTTTCTTCTACCAATCATATTCCTTTTGCAGATGTATGGCCTGGTGCATCACGCTGAGGTGGATCAGTTAATTGGCTGAAATCAACAACATATCTCAAGCATATGGCTAGAGTGGCTTAATCCACTACTGCTGATTAGATTTTTAAATGTATATTGTGGACGTAATTGGAGAATATTGTCTATACTGGTTTGTCTGATTGGTTTTACTCCACTGTTTTGTTCCTGTTCTAACCACAAGTGTCTATATTATAAAAAAAAAAAACGGTTGTGCAGAAATAAGTTTGTAATCTATTTCTGATCAACAAGCCCAAAAAAAGAAACATTGGTGGAGATATAATTCACAGCATCTAAGCAGTCAGTTAACTGTTTTAAAGTTCCTAGATTTCTGCAAAGATGTTGTGTTGCTTTGACAACGTAATTATATGATTTATGTCCATGTATATGTAAGTCAAAGCAGGCCTCTAACATTTCTGCTGATTCACAGTGAAAATAAACCCAGACAGATCAGATGAATTGCCTTTTTCTGCGAATCGTGTTTATCTAAATAAGAACTCTGCAATCAATCTTCACTCCTTCAGTTAAGTTTATTGTCTCTCATTGTCTGAGTAATAGCGAAGCATTTTCAGAGAGCTGATTACCTCATCACTCCAGGGCAAATCTGTCCTAATTTGAGTAATCAGGTGTGCACCGTGCTACCTGGTGGAGCCAAAAACCACACCGCAGATGAGTCCTGCAATGACAACACAGTAGAAGTGAATGCAAGGAATGAAGAATAAAAGCTAAGCATAGTCAAATGTTATTATTAAGTGAGAAAGAAGTGTCATTCTTTTCCTATATGCTTCTGAATGCAGTTCTCACAAATCCAGTTCATAGATAGAGGTGAGTGTAAATGGTGCTGTGTGTGTTTTATGCAAATTGCAAGATGAAGTGATTAATTTATAATGGGCTTCAGTGCAATTGAAGGCAGCGGGAACTGATCAAGGGCAAGGACATTATAGAATGGTACAGGCTGCATAGGGGTGGCTCTGCTTGTTCTGCACTGTACCACAGCATGACAGTATCTCATTACACCCAGACTAAACACCTCCCCCATTGATAATGAGCATTTTTCATGAGAAGACACCATTTTTTTCCTCTCTGTTGTCGTACTTTCCTGTAGAGCACCACACATCATTCCTCATTCAACTAAATCACGTATTGATTTGGAGCTATATCTCATATCCATGTGCTATAATGCATTGTATACTGTGCATGGCTCTGAGAAAACAACCTACTTGGAAGTATTCTTCTTGTTATGTGCAGAAGCTTCATATGAACTGCAATGTATCACCGACCACAATTTAATAACAATAGCCTTTATAGGGGCTAAGTAAAATGTGCTTCACATCGACACAGCCAGTCTTACGGAAAATAAACCAAAAATTTATACGCATACATTTCTCTCTCTGCCTTCTTTTCGACTGGCTCACACACACAAAGACTCCCACATGAATGTGTTAATAATGCCACAGAGTCATTTGCTGCCAGTGGGAATAAAACTAGAAAATCTGTTGATTAAATTATAATAAAGTCATTTTTTAGTGAGACATTTGTGCACAGTTAACAACTGTGTTAGATCAACAACTGTTGCATATCTTACTCAACTTTCACAAAATGCGTAAACCACAGTGGTAAAAAGGTTAAGGTAGATTTTCTTATTCGTTTGTATGTGTGTTGAGAGAGAAAGAAAGAGAGAGTGGAAAGAGAAAGAGATGAGAGAGAGACAGAGAGGGAGAGAGAGAGACACAGAAAGAGAGTTTGCATTTGACCCATCCTTTGGCTCTGATCACTGATCAAGGGTGCTCGTCATGTCTTTACTTGAAATACATAGACATTTGACAAGATTAATATGCACAAGACATCATGAAGTGATTCATGTGTCCTGTTTAAAAGGCGTTCAATGTGTATGTTACTGTACAAAGAGGAAGAGCACACAGCCCATGAGGCAGAGCAAAGAGACACAAAGTAGCAATGGCACCGCTCATACCTTCAGGTGACAGAGTGCTGATGATTATAGCAAGGACAATGCCCTGCATGTGTCAAACAATTGGCAAATAATTTATGTCATCTTTTCCACTGTTATTTCCGTGGAGGGCACTAACTGTGTTGCCAATATCAAACCTCCTGCAGAGGAGAGGCAAAACGGGATGTGCTGCAAAAGACTGATGGAGGCAGAAAGGAAGGGGAGCGGGAGAAGCCGGTGGGGAGGGGAAGAAGTGCCAGGCTCAGCTTTTTCCTGACTGAAGATGCACAGCCATCTGTGAGCAGACAAACACACGTATGGCCATCATTTGTCCAACATCTTACGTGATGTGAAGGCTTTTCACTCGCCATGCCAACCTGTGTGCCAGATGATGTATGTGTTTCTTCAGTCCCGTGATTACTAGCATGGAGCTGCAGAGCAATGCTCTTCACCTCATCAGTTCCACAGGCTGCGCTCCAAGGTGGCTGAGGGATTCGCTGCAAGATGGCTTCTGACACACAGCACAACCAAGGCATCCCAGCATGAATATTATACAGTGCATTTCCCCACAACCACCCACTGTGAACAGATCAATCGAGGTGGATGAGGGGAATTACTATTTTAATAGAGTGCCTAGGTGCAGTAATTAAAAAGAATGATTATATTTTCCCTAAATATATGAAAAGGTTCACGCTCCACTGCGGTTTGCAGTTTTGTACTGCTTATTTATTTTCAGCGTGATTCAAGGGGAATGGAGCATAGATTCCATTTACACATGATTCCACATAGTGTTTTTTACAATGTAACTTCCAATAATTAAAAAATGTTTATTCAGTCCTTGCCTGAAAATACAGCTTTTTGCTAACTTAGCCCAAAACTACTGATGCTATTTATTACTTTACACTTAATACACTTTCGTACTGAGCAACATTTTCTTATAGCTTGTGTCCTGTTTACCTATAGTACTATTAAAACAACTGACCTCAGTCTGCCATTAATCACTGACAAGATTTGGCAACATATTATTACGCGTTAATATTAAGCTCACTTCTGCTCACAGTTGTCTTGTAGTTTAGCATCATTTGTATGATGCTAAACTAGTTTATAACAGCAAACAAGAGGGTCGCATTAGGAAACCTGAAAAACAAGACAAACAAAAAAAAAAAATAATAAATAAATAATAAAATAAAATAATAGGAAAAAAAATAAGAAATAACAAAATAATAAAAATCCAAAGGACACCCAACAAACTTCGAAACAAGAGACGATGTGAGTGATGGGAGCAGGCTTTTTACAGGTAACACTGAGGTCTGTTTTAACCTTTGTGCAGTATAAAGTACAATTTTGTTATTATTAACCGTAATAATAGTCATCTAAAAAACAGGGTCTGAAAAATATATGCAATTCCAAAAGAGAGCACTTTTTTCATTCAATCAGTGTTCCAGACACTGGAAGTTCAGCATTAGGACAGGAAGGATCTCATTATCTGGCAGTGTCTTCCTCTGAAAGCCAAGTAAGTTTAGCGTAATTAAGAGGACTATAGTCTGTCTGTCGGGCAAAATATGTCCATTGTTGGGTGTCTTCATTCAGAGTGAGGGCAATGTTTTTGCAGCGTGACCTGGGCCGCTCTGCTGTGTCAACTGGTGTCAGGCTACAAGTTAGTGCTGGGCGATATGGAAAAAAACGTATATCCCGATATAGATTTTTTATATCACGATAACAATATATATCACGATATACCATAATTAAGTACGTTTTCAATTATTCACTGTAAAGTTTGACACTATTTCATTGCTTACTTTTCTCAACTTTATTTTGAAGTGAATTTAACTGAACTGTCACAAATGAGACTCATTATAGTGAAGAGGAAAGAGAAAAGTCATGTTTTCTATGTTTATAATTGTATTAAAACGTGTTTATGTGTTAAAACTATATTTTCCAATTGTGTAAATGCTGTAAAATAAAAATAAATCCATTTATAAAACAATTTGCTAATTTACTCATCAAGTAAAGTTAGATTAAACAAAACAAAAAAATATATACAGTTTTTATTGAATTTAATAGCTTATTTGTGTTGTATTTGGCACTGGCCCTTTAACACCTACAGGTTGGGGCTGTAGTTAGCGCTTTAGTTTCCCCTCGCCAACAACAGGCACACGTCAAAGTAAACTACAGAGCAAAGTGATTAAGAGTGCTTTGTCCCGTTCATCAGCGCTGCTTCGCTGGTGTTTAACGGAGCGCTATTGGGTCATTGGCCACGGCAATGCGTGCATGGAGACAGGCGGAGCGCTCCACGAGGCTCTGGCTGCAGACCTGCACCGAGAGCGCGCGGACCGACAGGCAGAGTGAACACAGATATAGCGGGACGTGCGCACGGCAGGCAGGGCGCGGTGGAACTCTGGCGAGAGTGACAACGAGTGACGAAGGAAAAAGCGAGCCACACCGGCTGTCTCTGTTCACGACTGCGGCGCTGACGGCAGCCCGGGCCACTCCTCCTTCCTCCGGACAGCGGTCTGTACCATCTCTCTCTCTCTTCTGACGCGCTCAAAGACGCGCTGGTGCGCTGGGAGAAGAAAGCAAGGGCGACTGACGATGTACAAAAAGTACTTTAACTATGGTTTTGTTGAAGTTACGCTATAACACGTGAGACAAAGCACGTTTAATACCACACACACGACTTATTTGCTGAAATGATTGATAAAATTGGGTTACAGACGATAGAAACGATAGAAGAGAAATGGCACGATAGACGCTTTCTATCGTCCCCACGATATGTATCGTCATATCGCACAGCCCTACTACAAGTGCAATATACCAGATATGGCCTGCGGGCCATAGCCCCCAAATGAGGCCCCTGTGTCCCAAAACAGCCCCTCCACAAATAAGGTTCCAAGTTTGCTCCTTAACAAATACTTCTACTTGAAAAAGCCAGAAGAGGTAGCAATTGGTGACTAGACAGGAAACAGGTCAGCCAGTCTCGGTAGAGTATGTCCTCGATCTAGAAGAAGGTCAGGGGGGAGGAAGGTGCTAATCTAAGAGCTACTGTGGATGACTCCTTGAGGGATTAACACTAGGCGTAAATGTAATGAAGTGATAATCTCTGATGCAGTCAATCTTAGCAACATGTTCTTTTGTTCCTACAGGGCAAAAGTCATCAGCTTCTCTCTAATGGGACCACTACAGGGCGATCTTTGTGTCGTCTAAGAGAAAGTGGCTGTGACTTAACCCTTCAAAGTCTTGGTGATGCAGCAGCTTTCATGTCCCACACAAGGGTAGAAAGAGCCAGTGTAGAATCTCACCTCTGACCTATGTGGCTTCACAGTGCATATGGTCATATATCTACTGTCATAGTCCACCAAAGTATCCACCATCTCAAATACTAATGAACACCAACATGCATCAAGTTTATTTATACATTTGTATTACGTTTTAACTAGATTTTTTGTAAACAGTACAGGGCTTTTGCCTACAAGAAACAAACCAGGCCACCCAGATCAGTGAATCTCAAAATGGGGCAGTGGAAAAACTCATTAGGTTTGCGCTAACCTCCCTCAGCAGTGGTTGTGCTACAGCAGGTTAAGTGTCAGTCAGAAATTAGCGTTCTCCTGGTAGAGCAGTGGACGCCACATCAGCTGCTACCATTTTTGTAACTACATTAAACAAACCCTCAGAAGGCCTCAATGATGCATGCAATCTTAATTTTTATTACAGCAATTTATTATACACTCCCTGAGCTTATGACAGCACCGACTGTCATTAACAGATTAATTATAATTTCCCCCTGCGTTCGGAGTTTAAGGGAAACGTGAAAGCGCAGAGGCAGCCATAAGAAACAAAGAATTGTGGTCAGTCATGTTGCTTGTCCAGTGATTGTGTCCTTTACTCTGACTACAAGAACTAAGATTGGCATCAAGAAGCCAAAGGTGTGGTCCCTGTTTATAACTCACACAGTTGTAAAGACGTAATGATCTTTACAGTTCATCTCAATAGGGCATTAACATAGGTATTTTGGTTAGGGCTATGGTACCATCAATGTGCTGGAAGGTTATGCAATGACTTCTTGAATGAATGAATATTTGGAGAAGTGGAGAGTGTGATTGGAAATCCTACCTTGGTTTAAAGGGGTCGTGTTTTTTTTTTATATTTAGTAAGAAACTAGAACCTATGCAAATCAGTAATTTACCTTTTGTTTATTGTAAAACACAATTTACCTAAAACATCTTAAAAATAGAAACACCTCTACTGACTTCCTGTTCAAAACTGCAGAACTGATAAGCCCACCTTTTCGTTTTAAAATGTAACTGTAAGGAGCAACAGATTTTAAATAACAAATTATTATTGTTGGAAAGTGGCTCTGGAACAGTTTTGAACCATACATGCTTCACTTTGAGTCTTAATCTTTTGAAATATAACACGTAAATACAGACAAGTGGGAGGGGATAGGTGGTAGGTGAGAACGGGGATTTCTGAGAACTTGAGCTGCAGCTGAAGAACAAAACAAGATTACTCAAACTACTTGAATCAATTCAAATATAACTTTGAGTAAACTAATGGTGAAGGGCAACAAGGTTAAAATCTTAAAAAGTAAATTTGACATAACAGGTCCCCTTTAAGCCAAGTTTCAGCTGGAGCAAGCACTTCACTTTTCACTGTAGACCATTGTTTCCCAACCAGGGGTACATGAGCACCTGCTAGAAGGTAGTGTAGGTCGACTCGCTATAGGTTTTAAAAAAGCTGAAAATGAAAGTATTTGAATGTGTATATTGTTTTTGGGACCACGTTTTACAACGGTTCATTTTGACATTTGACATTACATGAGTAAAACAAGAAAATGTTATGGTTACATATGAATATACACAAGTATACTGACAATAACTAAAACATGGTAGGCCTACACATTATAGGACACTGGGTGCAAAACAACACTATGGGGCACCACTGCTGTAAATGCAGCAGCAAACATGATGTATTTAGATATTATGCAAAGACCTATGTAGCAGATTTGCTGTTCAACACTGAAAATAGAGATTGGTCCGTCTAGCTCTTTTACTCAGAATTAATTTTTTAAGAGAGTTTACCAAAATCTTGTTTTGAAAGTCCACAGCAATTTCAGAAACCTATTCAGACGTAAACTCATTTTTAACTTTTTTTTTTGTTAGGTATAGTTTCCCACTTGGCCTAACCATTAGCTCTGAGGTTCGCTAATGAAAACAGAAACCATAGGCTGGAGGTGCGGGTTACAAACAAAATTAAACAATCGAATGGAATGAGAAAGGCAAAACTTGTGTAAAATCGACAATTCAATGCAGCTACGCTAAGCAACGATGCTACAAGTAGGCTACTTACTCAGAATATCCGCGACTTTGTAGAGTGGAGGTCCTGTAGCTACACTGTAGCCGCAGTCACGTGTTCGCAGGGCGATGGCGCGGTCGTTGTTACCAAAGACTTTACTCAGGTGAGGTCATGGATCTATTGGGTGAGGTTAGCCCTTATTCCGGTAAGCCAGTGCGCACTGCTCTCTGAATTCTGTTAGCGAATTCACAGAAACAAAAGACACATTTTTATCGATAATATCAGTTTTTCATTTCTACAAATTGCCTTGGATGCTAGCTAGATGCTAGCTAGAATCGGACTTTAGCTGGCGAGGCCTGCATCTTTTTTTCAATCCAGGTGTGCGTCGAGTTCTACACTTAGCTCAAGTAACGTACGAATAAAGTTATAGTTACTCGTAAGCAGTAGTCGTGCCAAAAAATGACCCATGAAGAGTAAAAAGTAGCTTTTTAGCCTAAATGTAATGTGACAGACAAAGACTGTTAAGACATAAAACGTGACTTTTTACCCAAGTAAGAGTAAAAGTAGCCCATGCTGTTAAAAAGCAGGCTGGAAAGTCAAAAGTTACTTAATTTAATGTAGCTGAGAAATGCTCACCTCTGTTCCTTAGCATGTTAGGCATGGTGTCATCTTGTGCTCATTCTATTAGTAGGCTACAGCTTGAGCTACATTGGGCCCACACACAGTGGGTGGGTTGTAATTGTTCCTTGAATTGTAATTAATACAGATGATCTACCTTTTTCCACAAGATGCGACCAACAGCTGGACATAACCACTGAGGACCAGGAGCATGGAGAGGGTCACAGAGTCATCTGCAAGTCAGATGGGTGAGAGAATACAGGTGAGCTTTCCTTAAGCGAGAACATTTAGCCTCAGATGCATGTTTTAGGTTACATTCCTCTGCAAGGAATGCCAAAATGAGGAAAGATGTGCCTTGCTGCCATGTAATTGTAACCAGAACCCAATTTATTGACACCCATTATATGAAGTACACTGGCTTCTTCATATGACCAATCACAATGACATAACATTTGCCTGCAGCACAGGCAGACAACAGCACAGTCTGGCTGGTCAGGTGTAGGCATCCACTATCTGCACCGATGTGTTCCTTTTAGATCAGATTTAGTAGTCTATGCAATTCTGTGGTTTATTTTAATCCCAGGGCCTGTATAGTTACGTACATGTTACAGGTTATCAAGGTCTGTTTACAGTAATAATTGTTGTTGTCAAAGCAGACTTATTAAGTAAAATTCACTTTCTGTGTTTTAAATCATGTTACAACAATTCTCTCATCATTACTTTACTTATAGTTATGTTTGGATTGATTAGTTCATGTTTATTGCAATATTGAACAGAAATTCAATGAACCTGTTTTTATTTCTAAACCGTCTTAGATTAGTTTTATGTTTTACAATAAACAAAGGGATTGGCATAGATTATAGTTCATTACTAAACACAAAAACACAATAGTTGTCTTTTAAGTGAAGCGTCATTAACAACCAATAACATTCAAACCATTCAAGTGGCATGTTCATTTGCCCACTTATAAGATTTTTTATTAAACAAAACAAAATCAACAAGAATGTTTCACATAAACTGTAAATAAAATCTGTATGTGGGGCTCTGTTAAACATAAGCTTAAGTAGCCTAATTTCTGTCTAGACCTAAAGTTGTATGACAAAGACCTGCAAGCTAAATGGTTAGTTTTACTCACTTAATTTATGTATTTATTCATTTGATAAGTTATTTAAAATGATTCCAACCTGTTAAAAACACAATTTGAAAGTAGTTCTGTCAATACATGTTCAACTATACAGAAGATATTGTCCAATTTGTAACGTCTGCGCCTTCTTACAATTTCTTTTCAGTCAGCTCAATTCAAGTGCTGTCAGTGACCAGAAAGTAAAACAGACACTTAAGTGCATACCATTATGGACAAAATGTTTTCACAGATTTACAGCGCACAAGTTGTCAGTAAAAATGACCCTAACTTCTGTACTGGTTAAAGACAAGAAACTTGTTCATTTGGCAATCATGTGGGATCCTTGTGATGTGAGAGGTCAGAAAGTGCTTCAGGCAATTAGATTTGCTCAGCTTAAAACGCAATATTCAATGTAAAAAGAAAACAAGTATTACACTAAAATCTCCATGTTTATATGCAGCCATTAATGCAGACGGGCGAGAGATTTATGGAGCAGGGGAGCTCTGGGCTGCTGTGGCTGCTCGGTCATACTAAGGCTCGCTCTTACAGTGCTGCTCCCCGAGGCTAACAGCGACTATTGGTCGAAGTTCAGATATAACTTCATTTTCCATGTGGATGAAATGCACCTTAAGGGCACAGGCAGTGGGTGCAATAAAGGAGGGGGTTTCACACTGATGCTCAGAGAGAGTCAGAGGCGATGGCACAAAAGAAACCCATTGCAGCTGTGCAGCCTGACTGCTAACAGAAATTATATTGTGTCCAATGACTTTTCATATAACAACCCAAGGTCTATGTCGATAGTGCCAGAGCTTCAGTGCTATTATTGAGCAAAGAAAATGGCTATAGTTGTCAACATTTCAGTTTCTTTTTGTACAATTCTAACAAGATCTGTTTTCACTAAGCCACGAGACTGTTGCCATAACACTAGATTTCAGATGCTAAGGGAAAGGCTCAATACTTATGTTGATTTTCAATACCACAATGGAAATAAAAGGCTCTTTTTTATTAAAGCCTTATTAGCACACAGTTTTAAAGCATAATTTTAAATATAATAAATATACAGTATAAAATGTATGTACTGTATGTTCATTGTCCTGTGTTTTTTCCCCACTATTGTTGATATGATTTGACACTTTTGATAATAGATGAGTATCTATTTTTGGATACTTTTATTAACCTTATGAAATAGGCTGTCATTGTCTCTATGAGTTTTCATATTTGTGTTTGCAAGCTCATGCCAAAGCCTGGGTTTTATATTACAGCTAAATGAACTGTTTATTCATTAATTTACCACCTGATTGGTACTCGAGGCACTTGCCTGTGCCACAAATGGCTGCCATCCAACAGCTACAGTGCAGTGCCCTGGCAGAGTTTGAGTCGTGCAGGCTTTTGGACAGACCACAGATGCCCACAGTCACTTGATGGCATGGTCAGAGAAAAGCATATATTCTTTCTCTAAAAAAAAAAGAACTTAGGTTGTAAGATATGCAACATATTTTCTTGGTGTAACCTTAAGATTTTTAAACAGACGGTGTGTTTTATTGTTGTCTTGCATTAAATTGCTGTATTTTGATCTAAGTACAGAAAATAGTCACTAAATTCCATCCTCCTTCCCGATTGAATCTTCAGGGACAAATACAGAAGTCAAGCAAAGATCAGATTGACAGATTGATCCATGAGGATGGCAAATATGTTGAAAGTAACTATCTGTAGAAAACACAAGCCAGAGCACAAAGAGAAATTACTTATTTTTGATGCATGGATTTTTCTGTGGAGCCTAGTTCATAGAAAGTTCACTTGAGCAGCGTGCTCTGTCATGGTCCTTTTGAATGTATTCACTCTACTATCTCCTTGGCAGACCCCAGGTAATGGATGAGGTGCAAGGTTCCAACAAAAAGCACATCTGCATCCACACGATAAAGTGTTCCTCAGGGGAGGTAGGTCCCTTTGAGTGGAGACCCTCTTGGAGTTTCTCACACAAACACATGGTATCCATAAACATTAGGGGTGAGAATACATGTTAACTGAGCACTATGATTTTCAAAAGTGGGCTTGTTAAAGCTGATAAATATTACATTCTAGTTTATTATTTAACATGAAAAGAAATATCACACAGTAATTCACAAACTAATTATTTAAAGAAATTGTATTGTTTGATTTATATTCAAATTGATACTTAACTGTTGGCAGATGTCCTGCTGATTTATTCTTAGGTACTAAACGCTGAATATGATGTCCATGTTGCTTGTATTGTAATTTGGTATTTTGGTTCTCAAAGCGTTTATCCAATCAGAAAGCAGAATGAACTTCTCTGGAATCTCATTTTGTTTATCAATTCCTACAACTAAGAACCTATCTAAACACCTACAATCATTGTTCAAGATTACAGCTTTATTGTCCCTCTGCATTAGACTCATCCTTTAATGTTTTTGCCTTTGGGTAGAGGTGTGTTTGCGTTCCTTTTCAAAACCAGAAAGAACACAAAGTTCTCTAAAAATGTGAAATACAATATTTGCTTTGATTCACTTTAAAACAGGGTCTCAAACTGGCAGTTATTTTTGATAGTGGCCTACCAATCAAATATGTATTGTTGAGATGTGACTATAAAACTTAAAAAATGCACCAGAATACAGCAAATAACTCTGGATACCCACTTTTATATACTTTTTACTTGTGTGTGTGTGTGTGTGTGTGTGATATAAAATGTAAAAAGATGGATGTGGACTTATTAGACAACCTAATATGCTTAATTATATAGAATACGACATATTTTCAAATGTATCTTATTTTGGCCCCAGTTCCATTTGAGTTTGAGACCTCTGTGGATTTAATATATTAAATTTAAAATGTATCTGTTAAAACAGTATCGTGTCACTTTTTTGTACTATTGAACTACTAGTATTATACTGTATGTATTTTGTGTATTGACATACATAATATAATCCTCCTTATTCAGACTTATGCAGTTGAATAAAGTGGTTTGAAAAGTTTCCTCTGTGCTTGTGGCCTATCACAGTGCACACCATTGCTCTTGGTAGACAGCATAGTTTAATTGACTAGTTGGCCCGGAGGCATCTAGAGATGTTAGGGATCTCTGTGGTCGCACCTCACTGCCTCACAGTTGGCAAGGCTGAGATTGCTACAAATCACGCTCTACTGACAGCAGCGCTAGTCTTTCTCTGCTGCTTCCTGTGGAACAACACCAACATCAACAAAAAGGACAGCACATTTCCATTACTGCACGTTCATAATTTCTTTGACTTAATGGGCAAATGTGGAGCCACCAGTTCCAGTCATAGAACTGTGAGCACATGTTGGGAGAACTTGTCCTGTCCATAACCTTCAAAATGACTGGGGAACCTCTGCTCCAGCAAATGGGAAGGTCTGGCAGGAGAAATGCATTGCCTGGGCTGCATCAGAGAGGGAACAGATGGGGACAGGCTCCTGTTGTTTGGCCAAAAGGACATTTGAATGGGCAGATTGCACATTTACATTTAGAGCTATGATCTGGATGTTTTACAAGCCCAAACTTAATCTGTTCAAACATGGAGCAGTCCATTCAGCATGCTGGAGCCTTGTCAAACAGGAAAATGTGCTTGCAAATTCATCAGTGAAAGCTTTTTATGGGTTTGCGCATAAAATACTAAACTTAAAATTGATAAGTGCAGTGATTGAAATCGACAACACTAGACTGACACAGGAGATGCAGGTCAAAACGCAAGGATAACAATATGCAGGTGTCCTTTTTCCAGGGCACACAATGTATTCCGATTACGCTTTGTGGCCAAAGTGCATCCCAAAATCCTCTGGTTTGATTTGATCCCATCTATCATTATTCTCTTTGGCAAACACAGTGCCATTGAATCCCTGAAGAATTATAGAGCAGCACTGCAGAAGACAAACAATTTACTGGCACTTTGCCTCACTGAACAGCACTGTCAGCCTGCCAGGAACCATCCATTTTAAACAAAACATGTTTTAGGCAGCAAGCTGCACATTTCTTGGACACAATAGCTCACAAGATTTTGAAGCCAAGTACTTATAATAATAGAACCCAGTCAAACACCGATGTAATTCCTATTATAGTGATTTTATTACATACAACAGGGTGGAGGAAGACACAAACATACCGAGTGGATGCCGGAAGTAAAGAGGCAAACATCTGATTAATCTCTGGGTATGCTGCTAAGTATATAGCGTGAAACTATTAAGTTCATTTACTCCATTCTAAACTACCATTTTAAAACACAAATATCCAAAAATGCAATGTGTTTCTTTTTCTTGTTGCAAATCAGAAAGACTGGGACACCCATATCGACTGTCTTATCAGTCCATAACAGGAGATCAGAATGCATCCCTTTAACCCCGATTTTATCCCTTTATTTTGATACAGAGCACACTCTATATCAGCTGTATGACTGTATGAAGAGGTAGCGCGGGGGAGCCTTCCTGGCAGGCTGCTCTGCATTAACTCCCTGTCCTACCTGGCTGTAAATTAAGTGGGGAGCCAGTGCAGTGTGTTGGAGCAGGACTGTGGGCCCGAGGCAGATGGAGCAGAATAACAGGACGCTCGAGGGAAGCCAGCCACCACATTATGCTGCAGTGAGGGCCAGAGAGCTGTGTGTCTGACAGCCTCTCGCCCTCAGCGGACACTCCAGGACCACTGCCACTGTATTCTCAAGACATTTACATTATTCAAAGATAAATGCATTGTCAATTTTGTGTCTCCGAACACTAGATATGCTTGCCGCTTCACTCCACCAGCAGCCAAAGGTGGGCTCACCTCCGCCCACTGGAAGACACACTACAAATGAAATCAAATGTCTTTCTCAGCGGTGCAGAATTACTTAACCCTGCATGCCGCCACACCGCACTTGGATATTGAGATTCTAATGCTCAGGCCCATAGGTGAGGGGAACAATGGTAGACAAAAATGTTCTGTATAAATGTATATGTTAGTACAAGCCCAATAACCAGCTTGGTTTCATAATACCAGTGAGAGCATAAGTATAAATGAGGAATCTTTCATTTTTGAAACGTAGCAACTATATTGCTCTTAATAAACCAGGAAGGAAAGAAAGTCCTTCTAATCTAGTGTCCCTATTTAGACAGAGGAACTACTCAGTCCCCTTTGCTCGTGTTCATTCATTAACAGTGGTGGAAAGTTTGTTTTTTAACAAAAGCAATGCTGCAGTGTGGAACATTTACATAAGATTTAGGTAAGCTTCGGAAAACATTTAAAAGATATAACTATGATGCCTAAAATGTTCAAGCAATACAACATTGAAAATTTTGTTTTTGGAGATGCTGTGTAGAAGTGATATTGTCTTGGGGATCAAAAGTTTGTCTTGTCTGAGAAGAATAAAACATTTTTACATTCAGCTTGTCTTTTTCAGAAGAAGAGTTGCTTGCTTCTGGAGTGTCGGGCAAATTATAGGCACAGTGGCTCAAGTAGTACTTTGACCAATTGAATTACCTACTAATTACTCTGATTGAATAAAATGAATACTTGTTTTTATGGTTTTGGTTCTTGGTATTGTGTCTTAGCGCAGATGCTCCTGGATAGAAAAGAACTTTAAATGGTATTCTATATTTTTTATCACTATAACACTTTTTGCCTCCTTGAATTGTTTTGGCAATATAGTTGCCAGTAGTTTGTTTTTGTTTTGATGTGGATTTAAAGTTAATTGATTGTAATATGTGCAAATGTATTAACCTGGTTCGTGCCTGCTAGGCACATTTAGTACTCTGAATTGAGTTCTGCTGCATATTCAGTAAAAATCAAAACATCATGACTTAAAGATGATTGGTTGAAGTGTCGCAACTTGTGCTAATTTCAGAGAGAGAATAACACAAACTCACTAATTTATCTATATGTGTGTTTTTTGAAAAGCGAAGGAATTGAAATGTTGTTAAAAAGGCTGAAATGTGTCCGTCGCCACCACCTTTGTTTGTTGTCTCCATTGGCTTATGCTGCACTGGGATTGGTCCGACACTGCACTTTGATTGATCTTAACCACTGATGGTTCAGAGTCCAAAAATGCACATCTAATGTCCAGATGGATTTACTCAAATATTTCAAAAGATCATCTGGCTGTCTGGTAATATCTTGTTGTGTTTTTATCTTTAGGAGGAGACATCTCGATTGGTGCAACGGGAGAAAGCTGGAAGTACAGTATTACTGGTAAGTGCAGTGACCAAGTAGTCTTGATCTGTAAATTAAAAGTAGTAAGTGCTTAATAGGAATGAGACGATTCACTTAAGTGACGATTCGATTCAGTTGTCGATTTTGCAGCCAAATTTTTGATTTTCTTTTTTTTTTTTTTTTTGGTTGATTTTGTTCTCAGAATTTGTATTTTTTCCTGAACATTTGAACAGTTACAGTAATATTTAGTGTCCACCATTAGTTAACACAGCATAAACACATTCAGGCACAAGTTCACGCTTTGTTCTTCAAACATCGTGACCATTATTGTATTATTATTTGTCTTATACAACTATAGTTTGCGTGTGTGTATAGGTCAGATGGGGATTGATTCTGGTCTTTCGATTCGATTGCTGCGTACTTTGAACAATATTCAAAGTTTTCAAAATCTTTTTTTGAGCAATGCAATGTTTTTGCTAAATGTCTTTCTGGAGCCAGAGTATCAACGTTTCTTCAACAGTCAAACTAAGCAAGCTCAAATATGCAACAGTGCTCGAGTCTTGGAAAGTTTGACTGAGACTCTAAAAGTTATGTTAGAACTTTCTGAATAAACTATTAGTAATTTAAATGATTTAAGTATAAAAATGTAAAAGTCGTGAATACAGTTGATTCACTTAACAATCCATCTCTCATATCAGAAGTCACAGACTGTTTTACTGTAATAATGTGTCGGGAATTACAAATGGAAACTGCACAGAATCATTCTTTATTCTGCAGACAGATTAAATTCCAAACCCTGTTACTGTAATAGGCGCACTTGTAGCTCGCCATGAATTAGAGCTCTAATTAGATTAGGTACTATTTTAAACAAAATAACACATTTCTTATGATCCATAGGTGTAATTTATAGGAAAGCCAGGTTCATTTTCCTGGGCAATCAATTTCGTGGTGTAGCAGAAGACTAATATAATTATGTAAAGCGCTGAGAGCTGAGTATCGCAGTCAGCACAGAAGGGTTTTTGGAAGATAAATGAAGATGCAATTTATTCACTCATAATTTTGTGTAGAAAGTGCCTTGAAAGAAATCCATATGGGCTTCAGAAAGAGGTAAGAACACTAATACTTTTTGATAAGGACTAACAGAGCATTATAGTAAAAGCGTGGGTAATATATAGTTACTTCAAGTTTCCTCACATCAGTGGGCTATCTTTCACAGCGGGAAGGACGAGATGAGCCCTGTGGCCAAGCCCTCTAAATCATATCCAGAGCAGTGAGTCATTTATTATAGTTACAATTATATCAATATCACTAACACATAAGAGCTGCGATAAATCCAGGCACATGAGCCTCTCTGACAACATGCATGATCAATGTACAAGGCTCTCTTAGCCACCAGTTATTTGGAAGCAGTTTGGCCGTAGGTCGCTCTGTTCAAGTGTTTTATGAATCAACTCACAACAGAAACTTGGCCTTATGTAATAGCTCTCCTCATCTGTCTTCCTGTTCTATGTTGAAATATCCTAATGTTATTGCTACTGGTTGTCAAGCTTTGGATTTGAAAAATTACGGACTAATCAGGCTTGTTGGTGATTTATTGTGATAAATATGTGGATAAGGTGGAATTTTAAGTATCGAATATATTGTATTTGTTCATTCACTTTAGGTGATTTTGGTCTCAGTTATTTAGGGGCAGAGAAAATCTCTGTCTAAATAAGCTCTAACGCTCTAGACTAGACTCCAGTCTTTAGGTTTAGTACACACATGTCGCTCTAGTCAGTAGCAACCTACAAACTGCAGAGGCTAAAACAACAACAATAATAACAGAAATAAAATGTGAGAATAAGAAATTACAGCTATAACATAAATAGCTTGATACAAGTAAATAAATGACTTGTATATTGTTAATTATATTATTGTTGCACATTTTCTCATTTATATTGACTTGTCTCAATTTCAAACAACCAATGGTAAAGCAAATGAGCAAGTTGTATATACAACTGCAAGAGAGCTATTACTTTTTTTTTTTTTTTGTCAAGATTTTTTTTACCTTTGCCTTTAAATAATGTATTTGTGTTTCTGTGCATAGAAACGTTTATCATTAAATTATAATCCTTAATTGTCCTTTGTGGTCAACTATTTGCCTGAATTGTAAAGTTTTTAACATGTAAAAGTAAAAAGCCCATAAAAATGACCTAAACAGGAAATGTCAATAAAATGTTAGCTTTTTTAAAATAAACAAGAAAATTATATTAATTGTACTGGTGTGCCTGAGACTGGCCACAATAAAAGGACACTCTTAAACACAGCTTTCGCAGGGACACAATGTCCACCAAAGATGTTACCTCTTCATTGAATATTCATTTCTCTTTGCTTGACTTTCAAAACACTACCCTCTGAAAGTAAGTCCTGTCACCACTCTTTCCATTGCATCGTTTGTCAGATCCACAACACATTGTGTAAAAAGATGTATTTATTTGACCTACAAGAGTGAAAGGAACATATTTTGTCTTGTACAGACCAGGTTTGTTTTGATACAGAACATCAATGAGCATGCTGAAATCTGGACCAGCTAAATGAATATATTTTTCAAAGAATTTATGCACATTACATTAATAGTTTTAAATTAATAATTTAGTTCAGTTTACTTTGAAGTAAAAGTATTTTTATCTGGATCTAAAATGAAAATAACATATTGTGTTTGTCATTCTGATAGACTTTATTGGCGTAATTCTTTATGCAGTTGGTGCACAATAGTAAAAGTTAGTGAGAGTGTCTTTAACCTTGAGCAGCTGATGAGTGCGGGCCACGGTGAGTGACAGGGCAGTTGGCAGCGATGCCCCTCCTCGTCCACAGAGCCAATAGCTAATGACAGCAGAGGGCAGACAACAGAAAGGACTGGTGACAATGATGTCCTCCAGCCTTCACATCCCCTGTCAGTGTTTAGCCCTGCTCTCGCCTTGGAGATAGATCAGGTTTCTCCTGGATCAGATTCACCAGCCAAGCAAACTCTGTCATTTCATGTTAAGTTGTAAACAGATCATACAAATGGGAAATGCTTTTAGGTCTAAACAGTGCTGAAAATAGTCTAGCATGAACAAATTATACATAAATAATACAGTACAATGTAGAGGTAAGGCTCTTTATTTCACATTGTAATTTACATTGTTATTAACATGAATCATATCATAATCATATAAATTGTAAGACTATTTCAAAGTGCTCTATTTATTTTTTATCTTAAAAAATAAAAACAAGGCTTGGTTCCTTTCACATCTCCCTTAAAATTAGCTCAGAAAAGCAAACAATAAAATAACAGCTAATATTCCTGGAAGTTTTTCCCCAAATCATTCAGCAGTCAGGTAGGCTTTTTTTTTTTTTTTTTTTTTTTTACCTTTTTAGGTAATTCACTTTTAGTCCAGTGCCTTTGTTATAAAATTGTTCAGAGGAAATGTTGCCTCTCCGTCTGAAAACACACAAAAAGATGCACAAACTGGCCTTTTTCAGGTTGTCACCCAACGGGCTGTGTTTACTATCCTTTGATATTGTGATGTCTTCTGGTGGCGTTGTTGTCTTGTCCCTGGTCTTCTGGACTCTCGTGCGTAAAAAAATAAAATAAAAAATATATATTTAGTACTAATAATTTAAAAAAAAAAAAGCGATACTTTCGGCACTGAAATGTTGCTCATATATTTCAAGGCGACTTCTTACACAGCAATGTAAACATCAACAGTCAACAACAATGAACATCACCCGCTGAAAGCTGAAAGCACGACAGTTGTTCTCCGCTGGTGCCACTCGTCTGTCTCATGTCGACGCTGGTATCTCACTTTTTATGTCCGGCCTGAGTTAAAAGAACTGAAGGTTCCGTTTGCAGTTCTTGTTATTTTCATGATTAGTTAGCCTATCGGTGTAGGCTACTTCTCCTTCATGTGTAGCCTATTTGGAGCCCTGACCAGTGGGCGTGGTCTCATCCGCATCACGCAAGCACGCTCAGAGCCTCGCAAATCATACTCAATTGATTTCGCTTTGGTGTAGTATTTGTAGCCTGCCATTAATATTTCAGAGTAAAAGTTCAGTTCACCAAAGCATGTCAAAAGTGCACGTGATCATCTCGCACCGAGCTAACACCTGCAGCCTATCGAAATGTGCTCTCCTAATGCTTTGTTCTCACAGTGTGAGAGCACTTTTGTTGCTCTTTGCAGTTTCATGAGTTGCAAATATCAATTGAATTACCTCATTAAACAGTGTAATAAACATAATAGGCTAGTAGACTATTTTATTCTTGAACTCTATCGTGACTTTGCAAAAGCTGTCTTTTCTACATATTAACCCTATATTCTTATTAATAATTTAACTTTTTGTTAATGTTAAAGGTTAATAATAAAGTATTGGCTGTTTTTTCTATGTATTTATTTATCTGTCTGCATCAGAGCAAATTTTCTGTAGCTACTTTTGAAATGAAAAACAAAAACCAAAAAAAAGCCTGTTTCTTGAATTCAAAAAGGCGTTTCTTTTTGTGGCTTCCTTTCTTATTAGAGGCCGGCCTGCCCAGTTTGAAACGTGTTACTTGGATTTGGAATGCAAATGCTTTGTTCACGAGGAGGAGGGATCAGCGAGGAGTCTGAAAGCGACGAGTTTTTGATTAATGAGCTTTGAAATGGCTCTCCAGGAGCAATAAAGGATGAACTGCGCTCTCTTGCTGCTCTGTACGCGCACACAACGCGCGCCGCCATCGCTGCATCATTTCCAATGTCAAAGTAGCCTATTTCTCCGCTATTCAGTCACCATTCTGTGTTAGCTTCTCTCAAGTCTGGGACATAAAATAGTATGTATAGAGGGATACGACTGATAACTGAACGAAACTTAAATCGCTCGCCCAATCCAATTTAAATTGTTCAAAAAGAATTTATTCAAATAGCCCAGGCACACTGGCCCTGAGCTTTAAATGCTTTTATTGTTATTTTTCAGGACTTAGTTGTAGTTATAGATTAGGCCTACGTTATAGTGCGTGTTCTTAGGTAAGAATTATGCAGACTGATAGCATAGGAGAAATCTGAATGGATTTGCACAATTATCTCACCAATAAATATGATGTTCTCATAAGATAAAATGTGTCGAATTTGTTTTATATATTTTAAATTCCGTAGACACCACAACGCCGTTTTATTTAGTTGTTTTTTGTTTGTTTTTTTTCATTTCAGCAGAAAGGAGTTTCTGAAGTCATAAAGAGTCATGGATAAAAAAGCTCTAAATGATTGAAACAAATGATTAATTCTATTCACAACTTATCCTTAAAGCTTGGTTTGTACATAATAAACAAAATAGACATAACATATTTGATCACTTTATTTACAAAATGTTTAACACAATAAATATAACATTTTGATATCATTAGGGTTTGTAATTTATGAATAGACTACCAAATGAAGGAGTAACAATGGAGAACAACTCAAAAGAATGGCTACACAAAGTGACATGCTGGTGATAATACTGTATTAAATACTTAGATAGTCTATGTTCTTAAAGTTGACACAAGATTTACCATGGACATACAGTATAAAATGCCCCATTTATCCCACTTTAAGAAATGCGCCTGTAGTCCACAGAGGACCAAGTCATTTCAAACCCTGTTTTCCACACTTCCAAGTGCATTGATGTGTCCAATCTTACAAAAGTTACATGTATAAATACTCGCATAAACGATAAATAATGTGCAATACCAACCTAATTAAATAATAAATAGGATATAGTTTGAAAGAATATGTAAAAAATATGCCAATAAATAAGTTTTACGTCGTCGAGGAAATTGCCTCTTGACAAAAAAGACAATAATAATATTAACAAAAAAAGAAAGAAAGAAAATCTAATTGTTCTTTTTCTTATTTTCTTCCAAAGATGACTTCTACTGTGGTCTACTACACTTGTCTTCAAGTAACGGCGTGAAATATTTAGTCCAAAACTGCGCATTGCACATGAATAATGAAAGAAACTGACAACAGTTTTGTGTGCCCCATTCAAGAAGAAAGGACAAAACTGTATTCAGAAAATAATAACACTATAGCATTAATAGTCATATCAATAATACTGTAATAATACACGACTCACTCGGAGCGAAGTTATTAGACTAGTGAGGTAATAAAAAGAGCGCAACATAATTTGGCACACACATCCACGCGCAGTCGCTCACGGAAACACGCACAGACACACACACACGCCAAGACATTTTACAAATGCGTGAGTTTAGGCGCTTCCTGAATCCTTCCCTGAGACGCTTGATGAGACGTGAGGTCTGTGTAAGTGGGATGGGGATCACAGGGTCCGTGGTGGTGGTTTCCTGGGATCTGAGCGGCGCAGCTGTAGTCCACACTGGTGGATGAGGGGTGAGGAAGATGGCCGAGGTTGAACATGGGGCCCGAGGCTGGCATGGAATCAACAAAGTTCCCACCCACATAAACTGGGCTTCCTTGTAAATTCGCATTAGCAAAGCTGCCATTGCTCTGCATGCCGTGATGTTCGTACTCGGACCCCGGGTACCTTTTCTGCTGCGGGATGCATCCACCTAACGGTGCCGTGTAAGCAGCCAATCCGTACATGTTTTGTTGGGGCTTAGCAAAAGAGGGCGGTGAGGGCGCGTCATAACTGAGGCTGTTCACATTTTGGAGCTGGCCAGAGTATCCAATGTGATTTGGGCCACTCAGTGGAGGGCTTCTATCCGGCGAGTGTCCCAGAGGGGAGTGCGCCATGCCTTTAGATTTCTGGTCCTTTTTATATTTCATCCTTCGGTTTTGAAACCAGATCTTTATTTGGCGCTCGGTCAGATTTAACAGATTAGCCATTTCCACTCGCCGAGGGCGACATAAATAACGATTAAAATGGAACTCCTTTTCCAGCTCCACAAGTTGTGCGCTGGTGTATGCGGTTCTGACCCGTTTGGAAGCAGGTCCTGGTGGGCTTTTTTCGTCACTCACTTCACCTGAAAACAAACATAAATCCAGGTTTTTCGTCAGACCATAAAAATACAGACAGATTTCTTAGCTTATGAATTTGGTTCCCAATTTGGGTTCCAAACTATATTAACCCAGACTTACACGCCTAGTGATCATGCGATAAAGTAATATACTGCATTGATCTTTAGTGCATTTACGCATAGGGAGTTTTCTGAGTAAAAATCACTTGGAACAAAGCCTTTACCTGCACTCGCACTGCAGTTGTTGCTTTTCTGTTTGGAGTTTTGCCGGGTTTCTTTCATCCAAGGGAATATCTGCTTGGTTAAGGCCGGTGTGCTGGAGCCTGAAGTTCCAGAGGGGGATTTCTTCTTATTGGATGTGGAGCTGTTGGAGCCGGGTGAGGCTGCAGCTAGAGGAGGGGGCTGGGGCTCAACGCTGCTGGCCTGGCTGCTGTTGCTCTGCGCACTGCCTTGACGCATACAGTCCCCGTTGAGCTCACTGTCTTTGAGGCTCGGGGTGCGCACAGTAGAGGTCTGGATGGGGCACACTGGACCTTGGTAGTCAGACTCAATACTGGCGGCTGTGTAGGACTGGTGAGACGGCCATAGTTGTAAGAGTCAGGTTTTGGATATGTGTACGCTCCAAACAGTCCAGAGTTGTCATAATATGTCGCTTTCTGCATTTTGTACTTTCAAAGCTAAAACGCCACGGGCATGGGTGTTGATTTTTCACGTAATTGGTGTCTCCCACAGTCTCTTCAGTCTCAGACCTAAAAGAGAAACATCACAAGATACAAACATTGGGGTTTAATTCACATCACAACAGATGGAAGCCAAATGGCAACTTGACAGCAGTAGCCCTACTCGGCTCACTTCTACAAAACTGTTAAAGTTTAACTCGCGTTAAAAAGACCCTCTGGGAGACTTGAAGGCTCCCCAGAAATAAGCTGAATCAGCTTCTGACACAATGGGCTTTTCACTAATCACAAGCCTGACAAAGCCCGTCACGAATTGTTCCTGCAATAGAAATATAGACCTATTCCACCACGGCGCGCGTATTTTGCCATGAACATGTTGCCAAATAATGTGTAGTCTCTTCTATTTTAGTCTATATTCTGTTCAAAGTAGCTACAAGATGTGTTGTTTATGTTTGCGTTGAGGGATTGTAATCGCGTGGTTGATCCTTTAAGACTTGCCTAAAATCTAGTTATATTTTATAGCCAATTGTTTTTGCTAAATGAACGAAGTGCCGGACAGGGCCTCAAACAGACTTCAAAGCCCACACTCATCTGTTTGTTGGTGGTTCGAGGAGGTGCAGTTTGCTACGCGCATAACAATTGCACCTGTCAGTGTGGACCGCGGCAAAATTTATGACCGCAAATGTTATGGTTGTAAACGGCCACAGAGAGGAATGAAAAGCAAAACAGTGCTCAGGACGCGCAGCGTAGGAGGAAGGCATGGGAAAGAATTTTATCGTGGACGGTTTCTCTTGTTCAAGGCTCGGTTTGGACCCAAGGCGTCCATTCTCCTCGCCCTCGAACCAAACCGCGTTACTTGACGTACAAGCTGCTAAAACCGCCGCCAAAGGAGTCACTGGGCCCCGCGTTGAAGCTGTTCGTTTTTATTTCATTTGCGTTTTGTTGTCATTTTAGTTACATCATATACGGCTTTTTCTTTACATTTTGTTTTTTTCCCCACATATTCTACATGTAAACATGGCATTCTGGCTTATGTGTAGGCTAATACATTAAAATAGACTTAGCTTGTGTTAAATTTGCGTTAATTTTATTTCTGTCTTACCCACCAAAATCAGCGAAAATGTTCCTTACGCGTACATCACTGCAGCCTCCTCGACCTGCAACACATTAGAAGAGAAAACATTGTAATTCACAAGGCCTACATCTATCGTTTCATAGTCCAGAAATAAATAGTAAAATTAAGACAAAATCATGGAAATTCACAAGATAGGATCGTTTGCACCTTAATTTAATTTCATTTTAAATCTTTCCTTTGCTGGAGTCCTAAGACATGATGATGTGGCTCTGCCTCAAAGGCGTTCTGAAAAAGTCCTGAATGTGCACTTTTCCACAAAGAACTCGTCCAAATATTTAGCAGTCATAAGCTTTTTGTGTGACCCAAAGGTCAGTGAGTTTTAAGTCAAAGTTTAATGAACAACGAGCAGTTTGCTTCAAGAAGCCATCCTCGCCAAACGGACCGCTTTCTCCTTTTTTGTGCAGACACGCACAGAGCCGCTGCGTCCGTCCGGACCAGGCAACACTGTTCCGTTTGAGGTTTTAGCGCAGCTGAAACGTGCCTGAGCGTTGGATCCTGGCTTGTGGACTACGAGTTTGTTTTTGTGTCGCCTCGAGTGCTTTAGCCCACTAGGACTAGTAACGACTAGTAGCAGACATGCTTCTCTTTTCATAGCGCTGTGTTTTTCGCCTACGCGCTTTTACGGTAAGTTTGGTTCACACAATGGCCTGCCTCTAAGTGGAGTGTTATTATCCTTTAAATCAGCTCCGTTGCGCGTCTTTCACAATTAAATCGCGTAAAAATATGACACTTATGCATTAAATAAAAAGTAATGCGTTCATTGGCATTTTATAAAGGTTAAAGCGTAAATTTTGTTTATAATTTGGCGGAAAAAACAAACAAAAGTAGGTTTTGTATATAAAAATAATTTAAATAATGATTTGATTGTTATATGTTTTCTAAGAAGAAAAAAAAGTTATTATAATAAATGGGATGTGAATGACTTAAATTACAATAAATAAATGTTGAGCTCCTTCAAACAAAAGTAAGTTGTTGGCTTGTCTTAATTTTATTTATTTATTATTTTTTTTTTTCAAAAATAATATAGACTACAATAAGAGGTAATTTAGCAAATGTAACAGTTTCTACAGTGTGATAAAATCTACTAAATATATTCTAAATCAAATAAATATGAAAGTCTATATTATAAAAAATAAAGTCTGAAACTCCACCTTAATGCGTACAAATAGACTCCACAATCTAAATATAATTTTAGGTTGCAAGTTAACAAAGCCGTACAGTTGAAACCACATAAATCACTGCAAACGCCACAGTGACGATAAGACAACAAATTAATGTGATTTACGATCTAAGAGTCAAAAAGTAAAGTTCCTCTCCTACTTCTTCCTCGAGCCGCTTCTTGTCAAAACAGAGTGAGCAAAAAGTGCCGGGAACCTTCCATTCAATGTGTCAATAATATTTGAAGGCACCTCTTAAAATTATGAATCTGCTTTTGAAGAGCTGTAAGTAAGTCCATATCTGCTCGCGCTCACCAAACGCCACATTAACAAGCATCAGCCCAGTGAGTGGAATAAATCACACACATTTCCCTGCATTATGTTAACCTATCGTTAAAGGTTGCGATGCACCGTGCAGTTGCTTACCTGTGTATCAATTCATCATAATGCTCCTCAGTTTGTCTGTGCGCTCTCCAGCGTAAATCCTTCAGCCTTTGTCTGGACACAATGCTGTCCTAACCCTGATCTTGCTGTTTTTCAGACATTTCCATATACCAGTGGAGACACTATTCCCGAAAGATTGGAAGCTCTCGCATACAGCTACCAATAAAAAGCCAACAAGGTAGCGTTATTCCAGAAAAAAAATCCTGGCAATCAATCATCAATTGATATGTGTAGAATTGAGTCAGGGATAGGCCTGCGCTGATGTGGAGCCAGCATTAGGATTTTGGTGTTTCGGAAGCTTTATGATGACAAATCAAGGCAGTGCCTTAAGACACAAGCATATTTGTTCACGTGATTGTTCTCCTTCACCCTGCTTCAAGCGAGCCTTACCTCACCAATCCATTTTGATAAAGGGTGGTGTTTATTTCCTCGTCCGATCTGGGTGGAAAATCTTCCACATTTCTCTTGATATGCTCATGGACATTTAAACTGTGCTTTTACAAATCAGCTCTTTAAAAAGACAGTTTGCTGCAGTTTTACGCATGTGCTCTGCAATAGTGTACTGATTTAGAAGCTTATTTGAACTCTAGTAGATTTGATCTAAAGTACAATAAATATATTTTGTTGTAGTTATGTTTTTCAGCGGCCCTTGTAAGATTGTGTGTTATTTTCTCTGCGTGTGTGTTTTTTCCTATAATAGAAATTGCGTGGGGGTTATTTCCATCTGTGCCTGAATTGTATTCAAATAAACCACATTACATCTTTTGTTTGCTGTGTCTGTCTTTACACAAAGAGTGGACCCGGGACTTGTCTCGTGCTGCTCTCATTATCAGTGAAATAAAAATATGGATAAATACATGGTTCATGAATGAATTCCAAAAATAAATCCCTTTTGTGTTCCAAGAGAAGAGTTAGGAGCACACGGCCGCTGCTGACCGGCTTTAAAGGAGGATGCATCGCTTGTATCGCCGCGGCATATGTTCAGAGGGCAATAAAAGTGAAAGATTTACAGTTTTCGGCCGGCCCCCAACAGCATTGCACCCTTTCAAGAATTACTGCCAATGATTTACAAAGAGCAAGATCTGTCAGCCCGAACGAACTTGTACCACTTTCAGGCATCAAATCCACATCAGCCACCAACAATAAAACACATTAGAGTCCTGAAGTAGGCGCGAGAGTGTTCCAAGCCACGAGCATCTTAACCAGCGCAATGTTTCCACCGAATTCTGGTTCCCAATTGTCAAAAAATACAAGTCTTTTCAATCCGGCAGCCAAAATTTGCACACAAAGCCATTGTCAAGGTATCGCCAGCAGAAGACGCAACCACACGTAAACGAGATTCACACATTATAAAGAACTATACGAAAGTGTAAAGATGTTTTTGTAGAGAATTAGAGAGGAAAGTCCGTGCGTAAAGCGAGACAAACTGTAGCCCGGAGAAATGTGCCCACGCGCACGAATCAAAGCAATTTATCAAATATCTCCACATTTGATATCGTCATCTAGCAGCTCAGACAACATGAAAAATGCAGAAATGTGTACGTACCAAATCATCCATCGGTTCGGATATGCTGTTACAGAGAAGGCTACTTGCGCTGGCTATCGGATATTATTTTCTTGGGGGATCTCTTCAGTTTTCAAGTCTGATAGAGTCCTCGCGATTAATGACGACGCCGTGTTTCTAGGGGGACGTGCTGCATTAATTATTTAGACAATCACGTGGTCGAGAATAGAGAGTCTGATGGTATAGTCTCTGGCTTGTATCTGTTGATGCTTATATCTCAGAGACTTGACTGGATCCGAGAGGCTACTGCGAAAACAGCTGGAAATCAAATATGGCCGGATGGAGAGCAGCACGTCGTATTCCAGCTCTGGCTGCAGTGTCATTGAAAATGGCACTGCCTTTGGCTTCCATTTATTGCTGTTCAGACATGTAGGTCAGCGTGGCTACACTGCACGTATAGTGGGCTGCTCTCACCTGACGTGTAATGATGGAGAAAGCGTTTCTACTCTAATTCTTAATAATGATGAGCAATATCTCCAGATCCAGCAATGCCTTAAATAACTCTTTTTATTTGTGCTTAGTTCAAAACAAGACTCTTGTAGAGTATTATTAAGACTGTTTTTATGCAATAAGAATGTTTATTTTGCTTTAAGCCTCGTTCTCTCCTCAGCATCTGTGTGATCATCATTTAGTGGCAGCATCACTGTCCCTGCTGCTTCTCCTCCCAAACACATGGCACGCGCGCACGCACGCACGCGTACTCTTATCTATTCAAGTTTTGGATCAAGTCCGGTTCAGTCAGTTATGGCTGGGCTAGGCAGGGGTCAAAGGTCAGTTGAGCTGTGAGATGAAATGTAAAGTATGCCCACTTTGATTTGATTCCTGCGTTCACATGAAGAGAATCGAACTGGCCTTACCTTTTGAAGTGTCTAAACAAGTTTGCTTCAGTTTCTTTATAATTCATATAGTCTCACTTTGACAACTATGACGCTCTGTCACTCATATAATCAAATATCGTGCACAGCTTTTATACATTACACATTTAAGCTCCACACACAACGTGTTGCGTATTCCTATAACGTACCTAATCTACATACATACAGTATTGTGATATTCATGTTTCAGAAAAAAGCTTATATAGATTGCTTTTTGCTCCAACCTGTTTATTTGATTCACATTATTAGATTAGATTATATTAAGTGGCGATAATTTGGCACAATAGTTTTTGAATTTGCAAAATGCCAAACCATAGACATTTTCTAAAGAAATTGAGAAGTTACATAATGAGCAAAATGATCCAATAATTAAAATTCAATAGGCATAACGATCTCGCAACATGGCTTACTGCAACACAATTTAGTCTAAAAAATAAATAAATAAATAGACCTTAACAAAAGAAAGTGATAATTAGCAATATAGGCCTATAAAATAAGCAATAAATATGTACTTTATATATGATTTCGGTTAACCGCGTAAGGATAATGCACGTCTAAAATGTGTTTGTAAATTCAATTTAAAAGATACGCACATTGAAATGCAGAACACAAAGAAGCTTTTACACAAATACAAGTGGCGCTGAGTTGCACAGATTTTTGCGCACCCCGCTACTTTGTGTAGTTTGTTGCAAATGCGCACAAATGTAATGATTACTGCGCTTAATTTTTGCGTCAATGTGGCCTTTTTTTTAAAATGCTGTAGCAGTTGTGCGCAGTGTCCGCGGGTCAGAGGCTGCAGAGGCTGGGGGTCAGTCCTTGAGGCTGAAGCGTGGCCTCTGGTTGAACCTGGCCACGCTGTGTAGTCCTCTTTAGCTCCAAATACCTTTTCTTTAAGACATGAAATCTAGGCTCAAATCTGCTCACTTTTTTGCCCTAAACATAAGGGTAAAAAAAGAAACACAGCTCTAGTATATCTGGGCTAGCGGCCCAAGTAAAGCTATGCCTCTAGCATGCTACAAACGCACAACAATTCATAAACAGTTCAACGAATACTTTTATTTAAAATTGCATGTTTACTATAATAAAATGTACAAATTTTAAACAAATAAATAAAAACGCATACAAAGAAAATTATGTTTAACAATAATTATGTTCCTAAATACTCTATGTTTCATTATTTCCGATGAGAAACATCCAATATCAATTTTATGCCATGCAAAGAACAAAAGATCTTTTATAAAGAGTTTCAGTTGGCACGAGAGAAGCTCTGAAAATGTACATTGTTTACAAAGGTGTCAGGGGAGATTTATAAGGGCACTCGGAATAGTTTGCACAGAGGAATGTCTGGATTTAGCCTTGATCACATTTAGGCTAAAATAAAGCAAAAGCCTTCTGTAGCTATATAAAATAAATAAAATCCTACAAAGAAAGTGTCCGGTTTTGAAGATCTTCTAATATTTCAAACTATTTGGCGTGCTTTATATGTAAATTCGTTCAAGTATAGATTCAGGCAAACATAGATTTTGTGCATTGAGTGTTGGAAGTGAATTAACAGCTTGTGCGTACTTATAGGCTACATGAATAGCGTCCCTATTTGCCCAAAAGACAATTCGAGGTTCAATCCACCGTGAATCCACGTGAGATGAGTTGAACGATGTTTTAGTCCATACAAACAGCGGAAATGTTCATTTAAATGGCGTAAAATAGTCTTATGTCTTTGTGCTGTTGTATTTCAAATATTACTGATTGTTTCTTTAGCAAGATGAAAGTCAGAAACACTGCTTAGGTAGTTTTAAATAAATCAGAAAAATATAGCAGTTCCATGCAGAGGTCAGAATGCAGCCTTGTGTTTTCGCTAGTCCACTCCTTTATAGCACTTATAACGTTGTGATGTCCGTGTGGGGCTCCTTATGCAGATGACTGACCACTGCTGGGGCAGATCTGCCCTTGGTATTGGGCAGTTTGTGGTCCTTCTTCCATTTCATGCGTCGGTTCTGGAACCAAATTTTGATTTGCCTCTCAGATAGGCAAAGCGTGTGCGCAATCTCGATCCGCCGTCGCCGGGTCAGGTATCTATTAAAGTGGAACTCTTTCTCTAGCTCCAAGACCTGCTGCCGCGTGTACGCGGTTCTGGACCGTTTAGGCTCGGACCCCGTGTAATCTGGGTTCACTGGCAAGAAACAAACACAGAGTGTCACCAAATGGAAGCACTGCACATAACAACAAGGCAACACAACATGAGGCGCGTCCTGACAGAAGTTTAGTCACTTTCACAGCTGTTTAAACCTAGCAATGAGAAACAAAATAAAACAGACGTGGGCACAATTTCAAACGGTTATTCTGACTTTTGAGCGCCTTTAAGTGCTCACCTCGAAGCCTATTTTCCCAGCTATAAAAATTTATGACTTGCGTAATTGGTGAGGCCTTTCAAACACTGCTATAAATACACGAGTGAATGATACGAGCGCGTCTTACCAGTCGTTACATGCACTTTCTTCATCCAGGGGTAAACCACTGCTGGCTGTTTGCCCTGCTGCCCGTTGTGGCTCTTTGTGTTCTGTTGCTGGCCACACGTCCTGTCTCCGCTCGCTTGAACTGTGGGCCCGTGTTCCCCGTGCGCGCTGAAGGTATCCGAGTGACTCTGCGTCCTGTTGTGTACATGACCCCGTGGCGGCACCGTGGGCTCTTGAACCGTGTTACAGCCGAAGGACTGTTCCGTGAAGTTGGACCGTGGGTAGATTCCTGGATGCTCAAAGTCAGTGTCCTGCGCTGGGCTGTAGTAGTCCGCGCCCTGCTCAGGTATATAGTTATTTTGGGAATATTCCTCACACGGAGGAAATTTAGGATCCACATACTTAGAGTTCACCATATACGAACTCATGGCCATTAATTTCTGAAGGTAGAAAATACTAATTTTTCTCGAGTTGTCTTTTTTTCCTCCCTCCATAAAGCCCTCCTACTTTCGTGTCAACTGAATAAAGTTAGCGAACCATGTGACCAAATCGGCCAATGGAGGTGATGGTAGCTGATAAACGGGTAAACACACAACTACAAGCCATTGAATTCAACTTAACCTACATCCAAATTAGATCTGGAAAGAGAAGCAGAAGAAAAAATAACAAGGTAGATTATAAAGTCACAATAGCCTATTTCAGATGTGAGTCACAGAGTTTAGTTGTTACCTTACATCGTATGTTAACCAATGTTTCCATGCGCGGAATAAAAGTTGAATGCAATGGCATGAAAGTTAAAACATGTTGGTAAGCTTTAAGAAATTCAGCTTGTGTGGGTCTGCTTAGAGACAAGGCGCAGAACATAAGATCCAACAAAGGTTACCAAACCCCTTTTGGCTTAAAGGCACAAAAGAATGACTGCGGACAATTGATGGACAGTGTCTTTGTGAGAACAGGGGTCATCCAAAAGTTACTCGAATCCCATCACTTCAACTGCTGTCTTCCTTTTGACTGCTACGTCTCTGGAGTCCATTGGCCAGAGGCAGAGGCGCAGCTAGCCCATAGAATCAATAATGAAGAGTCACTACGAGCTGCACAGCCATAAAACACACACAGCTCAAATGTATAGTGCTAACCCTCATCAGTCCACTCATTTGACCACACGGTCAAACATTTGGGATAATGTTCCATCACACAGTTCAAGCAAATTGTTATGTCCTAAAATTCTTTAATGTGCAGTGTCAAGTCTGTTCGTTTATGTACGTAACTGTATCACTGGATCAGCTGACAGCACGTCAAACACTCAACGAACCCAGAGAAGATTGGAGTCAATAATTCGACGTTTGTTCATCGACCACATACTCCCCTAGAATCGAATCTGTGACTGTACTTTTATCACACAAATTCGGTTCTACAGGGTATATATAGACGACGGTAATGCCTTAGTCAGAGTAATTTCAAGAAATTACACTCAATATTGCACGAGGAATAGGAAAACATGAGTTATAAACCCGGCTGGTCAGGCTTTACCCACAGAGGATTTGCCTTTGTCTCATGATTTATGACAAACATCACATCAAATATATATATTGTATATTTTTTAAAAACTTCGTACCTAACCTCAATTTTTGCCAAGCAAAAATAATGAATAAGAACAAATGCGCCAAACGTTAAGTATCTTTTATCCAGTCCGGCCATATTGGAGAGAGAGAAAAAAGCATGCTCTAGGGGTCAACTGAAGTTTATACCCATGTAAAAACTTACAATAGAATTAAACTTAAAACAAAAAAACAAAAAACAAAAAAAAAACATATAGCCTAAAATTTTTAGAAGTGGCTTATTAAGCAAATATCCTACTAGTTGTAGGCGCTGTCGATGCTAAGAAGCCATTGGGCCACTGAGGTCAAGCAAAATCATTTATAAAGTTTTCCAAAAGTTTAATTATTTTTCGTGTCACTGACAGCTCAAAGGGAGCTAAAGGAGAGCCTGGTCTTCGTAAGCCATTAACCAGCACACGATTCACTAAAGCCGCCGCCTTAACGCTTTGAATAAAGTCCTGAATAGTAAAGTCTTAAAATGAATACAACTTACACTACTTACAATAAATAAGTTACACAAAACCTTAAGATACTAGAGTGTAAGTTCTGTGTTAAATGTTCACTGGATTTAGTTGAAGTCATTCAGTAGCCACCACACAGGCCTGCTTAATGATTAGTTAGGCCAAGACCACAACAATTTGATTGGATCTCTTTGTTCTGTGCGGAATTTGTAAACTGCATAATTTTATTTACTATCAGTTTTCTCTAACACCAAAATGTCAATGAAACCAATATGTCTTTCATTTAATAAAAAATAAATTATAGCTGACATTTCAAATTACCATAGAAAAATGTTGCATTTTAATAATCTATCAACTATTAGCGTATAGGCCTAAGATATAGGTCAATCTTTATTCAAATTAAACTATGAGTAAGTTAGTGATTTTTGGAGTGCGACGGTGTGACCTGCCTTTCACCTCATCCTTCAGACAGGTCAAAGCCAAGAATCACAAACAAAAGAATTATAAAGTCAGCGATTCTCCATCCACAGCTTGCCTTAAACGAGAGGCCAACTGCTCCAGTTTGACTCCTTTTAACTTCAATTAAGTTACTACAGCAGATCTCAAATACATTTCTGAAGTCGTGCAAGCACGAAAAAGAGTCGCTTTTACTTATATTCTGTACCAGTGTGCCCAATTTAAAACAAGAATACTTAGTGTTAAAAGACTATATACTGTACTTGTTCCAGCCAACACCATCCGCCAACATCATTTCTAAAAGGTTGCATTAGGTAAGAAAACATTTTGGTTGAGCACATTAAAAAGATCACACAGATTTACCATTTTAATTAACATAATACGGTCAATTTGAGATAAAATAATAATAACAATAACAACAATAATAATAATAGTAACAACAGGCCCTAACCAATTTAAGAAATAACTGGATGAAAATGCGCAAATTTGTGAAACCAATATAGCCCGAGTAATGCACTGTTAAAACATGTCAATCTAATGAAAGCAAAATAGGCCCATGGTTTTCTTTACATGACAGACGTAAAAACAGTACAGTATTCTCAACTTAAACAACATATAGGCTACTCTTTCACCGTGTGTAACTCAAGCAAGCAAAGCCCCAGAGAAATGCAATACAATACAATACCAAACCGCACTTTCTGACTTTCTTAAAGTTAACGCACAACATTGACAAAGTCACTGAAATCCAAACAGCAGCAACAGCTCGTCTTGTTGCACTTAGGCGTCCTGTTACCGTTTGAGAGCCAGGAAACAGTCGAGCGCGTGACATGATACGCCCACATCAGCATCAGAAAAATGATAAAACTCTTACCACGGAGAGTTGGACACATTCGGCAGCGAGCATGAACTCAGCAAAATGAAAGCCAACGTGAATTCGGTTGCTCCATACCAATGGACCAGCTATTTCTGCCCATCTGGACGCTTTACTAATACACAATGAGAATTATATTTTGGCTTGTCAAGTCCCAGGTCATAAAACAAAGTTTAATGGTGTCACGTGTTTCCGCTCAGCCATTCACATGAGCGCACAGGTCCATAAATAACCCTGAAAGTTGCACTTACTCGATGAAGCGATTACGCTGATTTGCACCAATAAAGACACTTATAAAGAGGCAAGCTGTAGCTAAAACTGCATTATGAATATTCAAACATCACACAATTTTTCATTTTAGTTTTAACGTGTCATAACGTACCCCACATTTTTATTTCACAAACCAAATTACTATGTAATATTTTATTGTGTAGAATATTCTTGTACATGATTATGCATTTAGATCAGCATGCTATTCTTTTTAATATTTAGATTATTAATGGTTTCATTATGTCTTATCAAATTCTTTATTTTACACGTTGACACTTCCTAGCCAATCATGGCCTGTTTTCTCCTGTAGCTCCTCCCACTGACATTTCCATTGCGCGCAAAGAAGTTAGCGAGGAAGACAATAACCACACAACAAATTGCTTCTTGTGTTTGTTCAGCCTAGTTCTGATGTATAAATGTTTCCAGCAAATATAGTCTGAAACAGATGCTGTCCCAAATACAGATTTTCCCCAAAAATCCTCTGAAATACCAAACCTGTCACGTGATCAATCCATGACCAATCACATAGCCCAAGCCCCAGCTACAAGGACGGTGGAGACAGTCCTTAGTTTTTGTGTTGGACAACAGCGCCTTCTGCTGGAATCTAAGAGCACCCTCAGTGCTAAGCTTTATAACTTATTAGTTGTGTTAATGACTAGTGTGAATACCTTTTTTTCGCGATGGCTATAGGCATAACCTAGGCCTTAAAACGTTTTTTAGGTTAGATTGGCTCATGTGACACACGACATCATAACATGAGATAGCCAATGTCAATAGATGAACCTAATTATTTATTTATTGAAAACACGTTGCCTAATGATGTAAAAACAATCAATAGTAATAGGCTAACTAAATGAAAATGCAATGTCAATGCATTTGATTTTTGTAGTTTTAGGCAGCCCTTGCAATGATGACATGACGGGGCTGTGTTTTGGTTAGGCCTATGGATATCACAGCTGTTATTATTTCTCACACTTTGCACTACTCAGGTTTTGTGTAAGAATTAGATCGAGGGCTGTGACAAAGAGAAGACTAGTCCGCTGCTGAGCCTGTTTTGCAGTGTCCATTTTGCCGCATTGCAGTAGGCTGTAAATACTTTCGCAGCTGCCTGTCAGGCAACAGTGAAATACTGTCTTTGTTCAGTTGACCTCATCTCTAAGCGGCTGAGAACCTAGATGTTAAAACTCTATTTTATCTGTACATAAATGAACACCTTTGATACAATTAGGAAATGTATAGCCTATACGTTGTTATAACACCTCTGTTATAAGGTTGCGTATGTGGATTGTAATTTTATTCACAACATAAACACAATATAATCTTATTATTCCAAGCATTTATCCAGAATTTAAAGGTTGTAGTTGCATTTGCTATTATATGTACGACTGCCAAAGGACAAAACATGCAGGCTAGACAAAATAATTTAACCTTTTACAAATAGCCTAACGAATATAGCTTTAACTGTTCAAAGGACTTTTTGACTTCTTTCGCAAGACACTACAAATTTCAAGTCTTCTAAGATGTACGAAGCATTTATCAATCTTTGACTTGGTCAATCTAAAAATGATAATAAAGACGCTCACTTGATAATCTAACATGTGGTGGAGTTTTTATAAAACCACAACACTTAGCCTGATGCTAATTAACATGACTAATGAAACAGGAAGCTGTCACATCCACACGCGCACACTGGCATAAATGAGCTCACGTTTCACAAAATACTTACATTTAGCTGATGGATAATCCATGTTTGTTTTTTGATCTCTGAAGATGGAGCTTCGAAGAGGCGCCACTGCAGCGGAATGGAAATAGAAAAATGTCCTGTTGCGGTCCAAATCGTCCTTTGCTTCGATCATTCTTTCGACTGGACAGACTTTTACAGCCTAAGCGCTGGACTATTCGGAGAAAAACAACGTACGCAAAAGCTTAAAGCGCAATAGACACAGTCTGCAGTGAGAAAATGGCCTGGGAAATCAGAAAAGACCCATGAAGACATTTGCTCTCACACATGACCAGTGGTGCCCAATGACAGGCGATGGAGGCCCATAAAAAGCGCAATAACCCAGTTGTAAATTGTCCTCGCACAAAAAGGAATTTAGACTGCAGCAGTTCTCCCCTTCCCAAACGCAGACTCAAACCCTCCATATCCGCTGCGAAAAAAACAAGCCCCCACTATCTTTAATGCGCAGTCGCATCCATCGGATCAGAAAACAGATGTTTGCGTCCATAGGCTAGTTTTCTGTTTTGAACATTTTGAAATGTATCAACTTGATAAATCGATTCAAAATATGACCAACTACGCAAATGATTATAAAGGCTTGTAGGCGAGCGGCATAGAGTTGCTTTTGATAGAAAAAGATTTATGGTCGAACCAAAATGTGTTTTCGCTTTCTCACCATTTTTGCATCTCAGCAGCCTTAGCGTTTTGTTGTTGCTGTTGTTTTTTATTTCTCAGATGAGCATGAACCATCCCTAAACGTTATTGACCACGTACATGGTAGATTTTAGTTTAAAATATATTTAAGCTATGCAGGCCCAAGAGTAAACGAATGTCGGAGCAAAAAAAACTAAAAAAAAAACCAAAACTGATTTCATTCTCTTTATTTGCACTAGCCGCGGTCAGCGCGTCGAGATTTATAGCCGGCCTGGGCCTGGGTGTTCGGTGTGAATGTGTTGTATTTTGGAAGAGATCCGGGGTTTGATCTAAAACACAATGCATCTGTAGCACAGGCCTTATTTAAATCATGCCCCTCCAATGTTCTAGCATTGATTTGTCCCAGTTTTAGATCACTTGTTACCTATCGTAGAACTATTTCTTTAGTGATAATTAGAAAAACCCTGGCAGTTAGTCTTGAATGGGATGTGAATGAGTCATGAGTGCATAATAAAAACACCACCTTTCCAGAATTTTATTTTTTTATCTCCAACACCAATCCAGGTGTGTCCCTTTTTTTTTTATTTAGCTTTTACTGACAGCATCACACTCTGCTTTCACATGTTGTTTATAAATACATTTTTTTTTTCTTAAAAAACAAAATTATAGTAAACTGCTAAATGTGTGTGCGTGTATGAGTTAATAATGACACAAATTTAAAAACAATTCTACTTTTCAACTAATTTAATTTAAAAGATTAATTGATGGCATTCATTAGCCTATTTTCATTGTATCCATAATCACATTGCATGTTTACGATTGTAGGCCTGTATAATAAGAATTCCTTTATTCAAGTAAATATATGGCTTGCAAGTAACTGATTACAAAATAATTATCAACAAATTTTGTATTTATAATGGAAAAACTATTTGTATGTGAATATACAATTTGTATCTGAATTTACACTGATGAATTTACGTCGCGCCTATGGGCATTGACGTGGAGATCTACTTGAAAATTGAGCAATTGCTAGGCAGCCCCATAGCAATGTTATGTTTTTTGTGGGGCCCTTTGTGCAGAAAATGGCCTGCAGAAGACACATGCACAATGTTTAAATGTTAAGTGCTGTATTAATTTACTTTTTATATAAATATTAGCTTTTCAGTTGTTCAAATGACAATATAGTTATGAATAGTTAGTTGTTCAAAGACAAATGGTTATGAATAGTTAGTTGTTCAAATGACAAAAAAGTTATGAATAATTAGTTGTATTTTCAGATAAAGAAGTCAAAGGCTGTCATCTTGCTCATGTCTTCCGCCATGGCAGTCACATCGTCAGCTGCGAGGCCGAGCACAAAAACAGGCCGGATCAAAGCAGTCTACCTCTCCTTTATAGTTCCACACTGTTTGAAGCGCAAACATGGGTCTACAGCGTCCATAATGCACTGAGGTGAGATCTCATGACAAGCATCTTTTTAGATATCCTCTGACAAACACTGTTCTCCATCTGCAACATTCAGTTTACAGCCCAAAGTAACTTGCTGCAGAATATAGGCTTACCGCAATTATATTAATACAATCCATCACAATAATGCCCAGTAGCCTATAACAAAGACCACACGAAGTCAAGTAGCCTACAGAAAATTGTTGTCTTTTAGTTTGGATTTGACTAGTAATCTAATTCAGGTAGAATATCTTAAAATTAAATTTTTAATTGACTTTTTTGGTTTTAGATCACAAAAATGGTTTCAAGCTGCAACATCATCATGGAAGTTTAAAGCATTGACACAAAGATTTTGTACATTTACAATGAGCCGATACATTTGGAGTAAATACAAACTCAAATTGACGAGTAAATATAGACCCTTTATTTATATTTAAGCACATGTATTTTACACCTAGAACGGCCAATGAGCTGGTGTGCACGTTTTCCAACGCATGAGCCAGGAAGACCATGCAATGTCGCCCTCTAGCGCCCGAGATTTTCTCTTAGTTGCAGGAGATTATCTGGCATAGGAATGTTATTGGCCAGGCTTTTATTTTAAGTTAACCTGTTGGTATTTGAAATGTATCAGAGTTTTGTTTATTTAGAATGTTATTGATACAGCAAAATGAAATATTTAGACCCTGCGTGCCATTTGTAAACTACAAAACTGTCATGACGCCGTGGAATCCTTTTGTGGTGCTGGTCCCCGGTTTCCCCGTCAATTGCATGTGAAGTTGAACAATAAACGTGACCATTTCGATGGGTGCAAGTTGATTTCCTTTCTTCAGACCAGACACTCCAGTAGAAAAAAGTGTTCACATTCTGTTTGTCAGCAACAGCCCGAAAAGTCTCTTTGAAAGCAGAGCTTAATTGCTGGTCCGGCTCATAAAATCATTAAGGCCAGACGTCTAGCCGTTTCTATGGCTTTATTGGAGCACGTTTCTTCCTGTTCTAAAGCCATTCTCTCTACGACTTTGGACTATAGGCTATATTGGAAATTCTCACATCTCCCAGCCATAAACACTTTATAGCTTCATCCCTGTGCGTTTACATGAAGAATTGAATTTAAGATGTTCCGTTTGGAACGTAGTTTTAGGCTGCTACGGTAAATTAATCCAGAAATATGGGTCAATTGAAAAAGTTTTAAATTGACTTTTCAAATATTTTCCCCTTTCATCAAAGCAAATGACATGCGTAAATATAGGCTAACGTGCCCTTTATTTTTTGCTGTGGATTTGTTTGTAAAAACGCCAAACAAGATATTATTTCTGTCTGAAAATGCTTTATGTTTATATCTTGTACAATTCAAATGTCTTTAGAGCCTTAAAAGCATTGCACACGTTCATCAGAACGGCTTAAAATGATAACTTGGTAAAAGTTCCACTTAGTACACAACTCAAAGTCCTGTGTGTTTTAGAATATGTTAAATAAGCCGCAATACCTGCCCAAAGTAGCCAAAGAGGCAGATGTTCCAAACAAATAGTAGCTATTTTGGAACTCAAAATAGGTCTTTTCCGCTCTTCTCTCTGTTCATCTTCTTCATTTTCATCCTTCTGTTCTGGAACCAGATTTTCACCTGTCTCTCAGTCAAACTTAGAATGCGAGCCACTTCATATCTGCGGTCTCTAGTCAAGTACATATTATAGAGAAACTCCTTTTCTAGCTCCAAGGTTTGATACTTTGTGTAAGGACAGCGCTTCTTTCTTGTGGAGCGAGCATGGATCCAGTTTGCTGCTGGATTTTCTGTAAAAAAAAAAAAGAAAAAAGAAAAATAGACATGTTAGTGTGGTTGCTAATAACCTTTTTTCTTTGTAAAATGGACAGATTGCTGTCACTTGTAGACTGACTGCAATTTAGTAGGCTACACGATTGTGTGAAGATGACCATTTGAAACACAAGTGAACGGTGTTGAAACACATTAGATGTCCCAGGAAAACAGTGAATGTAGCGGAGAATGTGTGTCTCTGTTCAGCTTCCTGTAACACAAAAAGTTTCGGATCCACTGCAATAACCCGAGCAGGGCGGGTTTCCCTTCGCCAAGCCGCGGTACTTCCAGACACTTTTATAGGTTAGTAAAAGCTCTAGTTTTACACACCCAGCCCATACAGTTCTTACGGCTGTAAATCAGCGCCTGCTATTCCGCTTACTTACTTGGGTCAAGTTGTTGTTGTTTCTCGTCTTTGGACTCGCTGTTGGTGCTCGAAAGCTCGCTTCCACTGTGCTCTTTGCTGGTCTTTTCTGGACACTCCGGCGCGGCACATGGAGGAAATTCAGATGTAACCTGGTCCAGAGAGTCTCTCTCCGTGTCTTTAAGATTAGCTGTAACCGGCTTTGTCCCGTAGTGGCGGTTGCTCGTGTGGAATCCTGCAAATGGGACGTGGTTAGATACGGGCTCCATCCACGAGCGGACGCCGACATATCTGCTGTCTGAAGCGGAGAGGTGCGATTGGTGATGGTGCACATACGGATGGTAGAGCCCTTGTGTATGGACTGAAGACCAGGAAGTCGGGAACACTCCGGGCTTTTGTGCGAAGTTACACGAAGAAAAATCCACAGAGTTCCCAACGCCACTTGACGGCCTCGGGGTCACCGTGTGAGGAGCGGGAATAAAACGTGGCCCGTACACGTCCTCTGGCTCGTGCACCATCAAAGAGTCCATATAACAGTTACCACGAGCGCCAGTTGACGACATTTTACCGTCTTCCTACTCTTATAATAAGCTTCGCTCTGTACGGGAAGCGTCTCTCTATGAACAATCATAGTATTTTTGCTGGCCTGCATCTACAGGGATTGGTTACACGGGTCACGTGACCATATTTACCAATACAGCAAGTAAATCAATTCCACTTTAGCTCCCTTTTTGTCAAGTTATTCTTAGTCTTTGCAAAAATGACAACATTATGCATTTCGGTAGCTTAATCTTGGAAAAATCAAGTGTCAAAAGAACGCGTTTCCCTTTTTACGCACACTACGCAAGATCATGCTGCTGCTCAAATAGTTCTGCTCAGCAGCTGTTCCACGGCCTAGGGCTTCATGTTTGAGAAGACTCTCGGAATATTGTCTTGATGCACTGAATGCTTGTAAAATGCTTTATAGACTTACAAGGTCCTCATAAAATAAATGTAATAACATGCTGTAAAAAAACAGAAACCATTTCTGTCCACGGCATGCTTAACTCTATTGTTACAGAAAATGACATTTCTGAGCTAGTTTAGTTAGCAAAATAGATGCTGCAACACTAATAGTAAACTGATTGTATTATTTCGAAGGTAAGCAGTAATGGATTTCTGCATCAATAAATGTTTTATGGGGTGTGTGTGATCACGCCGTCAATAAAAAAAGAGACCAGAGAAGTGACGCCCATCTGTGTTTTTGTTCTGAAAGTAATTTAAAAGTTACAAAGCTGTGTATTTCTTCTGTTTTATACTTTATTTTCAATATTTGAATTGAATAATTGTGCTCTTTTTTAATTCATGCACATTCTCTCAGGAGCTTTTGCAAACCCAAACACATTCGATTTTGCCACTGAATGAGAAAATACTAACGCGTGGATTGTTGAGCTAAGCTTGTCTAAGCTAGTGTGGCTACTATATTATATTTACTGTTATTTATTTCTTTTTCTTTTTTTTTTTTGACAAATTGTCAAATTTTGCTACCAAAAGTCAAATATTAACGTAATAAGTACATTATTTAAATTGATTAATTGCAGTTACAATTAACAGATTTTTTTTTTTTGACCTGTGTTTGCGTTTTGAACTTAATTTTACGCAAATACGTATTGCGCGTAGTGTATAAAAGCGAGGTCGGTAAAACACATTTGAAATAGAACACCATTGTGTGAAATAATGAGTTTTCGTGCAAACCGAATTGAACACTTCGACAGGACAATCTATTTATTGCAAGCATAATGCTACAAACATGCAATAATCACTTCAGATGAACTGTTTTTTTGACGCGTAAAATCCAGACACTGAAATATTTATCACAAGGCAAATGACATAGATTACACAAAACAGTACAGAATTAATAATGCAAAACTTAAATTAAAGGCATGTAATATGTCCACTGGCCAAGAAACAAAAAGTTGCTTAATAATTTAACAGTGGTAAAAACACGATGGAACACCAAACAGGCTGCTCAAGGTGAAGTTGACTATTTATACATTAACATTTAGAATCACAGTTTGGTTGAATCTGAGAAGGAATGTCCGATGCCACAAAGCATCAGTGTGCACGAGACAGACACACATGCGGGCTCACGAAAAGGTCAGGTTTGAGGTCAGCTCCCGGATGCGGTTTTCCCTGTTCATTTTCTTCAGTTTCATCCTGCGGTTTTGGAACCAGATCTTGACCTGTCTGTCGCTCAAGTTGACGCTGCGGCTGATCTCTAGGCGGCGCTCGCGGGTCAGATACATATTAAACAGAAATTCTTTTTCCAACTCCAGGGTTTGGTGCTTCGTGTAGGGGCATCTCTTTTTTCTGCCGCTCTTCGCCGTCAGCCAGCTGCTTGTCGGCGTGTCGGTCTTGCATTCTGAAAGCAAACAAAACAGGGTTTAATTACACCTGCTGGCGAAAACTTACCTTTGGAAAATAGCAGTCCTTTTAATAGCGCGCGCTCCCTATGAGAATCTCAAATATTCTAACAAGCACATCTTTACCTTTTTCAAACAGTCGCCTGGAAGTGTGCTTATATTATCAGATGTTGATGCTGAGACAGATAATTTATCGTCGAATAAAGATGTAGGTTATTTCAAGAAATCATTTGCATACATGCATTGAATATTTAATGATCTGTGACTTTCTCCAAAGTCAGCAGTGTTAAGGTATTTGTATTAAATGTCTCAGACAAATGGCAGACAGGCTGCACGCTGCGCAGTAAAACCATTCTGTGCTGTCTATTACCGCAACCTGAGAAAGACTCTCATTAAACATTACGACTTTGGGGTTGTTTGTGTTTTATACTTGGTTTTATGATGCCGGTGCTACGAGATAAAAGCTTTCACTGTAGTCAACCCACCTTTTGCCTCCTTGTTCGCCACTTCTGGGCTGGACACTGGCGCGTCCATGGAACAGTGCTTTTCCTCAAAGCCGGACTTGGGATCCGGACTATCTGCTCGGACTGGTGTCCTTGAAGATTCTTGCGTTTGCAAGACGTCTTCGTTTTTCTTTTCTGTTTCTGTGTAGTTTGTGGTTGACAACAAAGAGGAGGACTGCGGTTTGGGGGTGACCCGGCTCAACTGCATTAACGTTGGGTTTGGACTTGGCGCGTCCTGGCAGTAGTTTTCCTGGTGTTTTCCGTTGATGCAAGTTTGGCTCAATCTGAAATAACCCGGCACCGGGATCTCAGGGCCGTCTACTGGACAAGACTCGGGAGCAGAGCTGGAGTATGTGCTTCCGTCTACAGAGCTGTTCTTTTGGACCGCTTTGTCTGAGTACATGCAGCAGTTACTTTCCTCCTTAATGCTCTGGGAGAATGGACAGTTTGACATTTGGCCGGCGGGCACCTCTGCCCGGCACGCTCGGTTCAGATCAGTCCAGTTATCTATCTGAGGGACGTACGAATGCACATTGATGCCGGCGTTTTGATGACCAACCTCCCCTCTCTTGCCGTAAGACGGCAGGAGTCCACAGGTTTGCATTCCGTAAGTTCCCATCTCTGAACCAGACGGCATGTACATGTTGCTGCTGGAGTAGAAACTGTCCGTCCTGCACGCGCCAATGATCGAGTCCACCAGAAAGGTATTGGTCGCGGGAGAGCCACTGGGAAAGGACATTTTGGGAGTTAGGTTCTATGAAGGAGAGAGATGTCCTTTGTAAGCTGACATATCTCGGGAAAAAAAAACAATCTCCGAGTAAGTCAGGATGCCGACCACATGACAAGCCCACCAATGAGATTTGAAAATGGCCTTGAGACGCAGCCTCCTCTCCACTGCACACACACGCACAGGCGCGCGCCCTTCAGACTGCGGAATCAAACGTGGTCAACAGCGACACCTGCGATTCAGACTTGAAATTGGGCACTGCTACACAAAGACTGAGAAGCCAAACACAATCGTGGAAGACAACATATGTATGAAAGAACGCGTATAGAATATATATATTTTTATTGGGTATATATACTTTTTAATTGGGTATAATAATTATAGTGATTTGGCCAACATAATTTTTGCGCATAGCTCTGAGAAACAATAGCCTATTTGTTGAAATTAGTTGACCTATTTTTCTTTTTCCAATGGCAAAGTAATTATTACCTTAATAATAATAATAATAATAATAATAATAATAATAATAATAATACATGTTTTAGTATATTGTTTTTTCATTATTATTATTATTATTATTATTATTTTATTATTATTAGTTGTTGTTTTTTTGTTTTGTTTTTTTTTACTTTACACAACAAATGAACTATGGCTACGTGTGTGTGCTTTTTTCCCTTCAGAATGTGCACTACCTTAATCAAACTATTGCAATAAATGACCTAGGCTTTAACCTCCACCGAGTGTGTGTTTTTAGTCCGGATCAATAGCTACAGGTTTAAGACACGTGAAGGTCCAATTTACATCTTCGTTTGGGCCCATTGTTTTTATTATGAATCTCTCATTCATTTATTCATATTTGTGAGTAAAAAATACCGTGGAAAAATGCTGTTTACATTTTTAAGAGGCTGGTGAGCAGTTCACGGCTATAGTTTCAGGGCTTTATTGTTTTTTTATTGTTGCAACGAAGACAGACTTAGGCACAAAGAGAGGCACGTCGGAGTGAAGACTGCTTTCGAAAAACACTGTACATATGCAGGAAACACGAAAACTGCTCATCGTGATGTTGATGGCAGACTGCATGGCCTAATTTTTTCAAGATGGTAAGAAAAAACGTTGTAAATATTTGCATTATATTTTTCTTTAGCACAAAAAATATCTTTACCACAAAAACGTGACAAAAGGAAAAACAGACAAGCAAGGCCTGTTTTTTATTCTTCAAAAGAATGTCTACTGCGTGTTGAATAGTCTGTGCTCTAATTACACGACATTATTGAATAATAATAATAATAATAATAATATATTATTATTATTATTATTATTATTATTATTATTACAGTATTATTATTATTTCAGTATTAGTAAACCTATTTTTCTAAGTAGGCCTATTGTTGTTGTTGATGATGCTTTAATACTAACACCAACAAAATTAACAAGGATTATATATGTTTGAATCTTCAGTAGCTTTTTACAACAAAGTTAAACCGATAACCCACTAAACCAAATTTTAGTCTAAATAAATCAAACTTGAGGTTGAGCAAATTATATTTTTTCCCAGCACAATTCCTTGTGAACATTAGCCTACTATTTAAGGGCGAAATAAAGACAAAAGTAAACGAATTGATTGTAGTGTTCCTCGTTTACCTCAACTGTGCTTGGTTTGAGCCTAAAAGGAACTGCAAGTATGCCCTCGTGTGGCTAAAACAAGTATCAAACACCACAGTTGGAAGTATCACTCTTTAACGAAACAAACGAAACTTCGTCGTCGTCGTCCAGTAGTAGTAGTAGTAGGTAGTAGTAGTAGTAGCAGTAGTAGTAGCAGTAGCAGTAGCAGCAATAGCCTAGTAGTGTTTAGGCAAACAGATATGATGACACAATTAGATACATTGTCGTATAGGCCTAAAATATCCATATACAGTTTTGTTTCTACATCAGAATGATAGATGCATAAACCCAAAAAGTATTTGGAATTTTTTTAACATAGCTTTACCGTGTTTGTTCTCTATCTTTGTGTTATAGATAGATAGATAGATAGATAGATAGATAGATAGATAGATAGATAGATAGATAGATAGATAGATAGATAGAAGTATCCAACATGGACAGTTAGAGATACCTGCTGTGGATACAGAACAGACAGAAAAAGAAGCTTTTCCTTCATAGTTTGGGGGCTGGGATCCCAAAGTGCAATAGCCCCCTATTTAGACATTTACAGCTACTTTTATTGTACTGTCTAGACGGTTCAAGGTTTAGTAAACAATCCAGTGTTTGAAAGCAAAGGAAATAACGGGACTGTTGAGGCCTAAAGCGTCATTGATGAAAATCTCAGCATAGGATCATTTTAAGTGAGACTCACTTTTTTGGACATATAAGAGCGATTGCACTTCACTTGCACGTGACACATTCTTAGTAGAAACCAGCATTTGTCGTGTCTACTTTATTTCACTTCACAACATATTACATGCTTTGTAAATGTACATACAAGAAGGGTATATTTTCATAAATAATCTCAAAGCACACAAATATATGTTGATTAACACAAAAAAGAATCAAACTAATAAATAAATGCTGGCTTGAGAAAGGTACCTTTGTTACGACATAAGAAGGCGCAGTCTTAAGAGGCCTTTGCCCGAGTGTTTGATGAGTAATTGTGACCGTCTCAGAATAAAGGATTGCCCGTGAAATACTGCAAGCGGTCGCGGTTGAGCTTTTTCTCCTTCATTCTCCGGTTTTGAAACCAAATCTTCACCTGACGATCAGTCAGGTTTAACATCCGGGACAGCTGCAGGCGCTTCTCTTTGTTAATGTACACGTTGAAGAAAAACTCTCGTTCAAGTTCTCGTATTTGGTATTTAGAGTATGGACACCTCTTCTTCCTAGACTTGGATGATGAACCTGCAACACAACAACATGTTAAAAGCAGTTGTAATATTGATTTCAAATGGATAAGATCATGTCCTTAAAGTCTGTGGTTTATTTTAATGATCAGTAGATTACGAGTAGATATTATTTTATTTCAATATAGGCTACATTGTACGGTGTATCAAATTTCATAATATTCAAATGAAAAATAACAAATAATGAAGCTTTAAGATGACCCAATATTGCACCGCTTTCTTTTTTCTTTCTGTTTTTTTTTTTTTTTTTTTTTGAATTGAATTATAAATTAATAGGCTATTCAGTGATCAAGTTATACCTGCAGTTCATTCACAATTTATGGACTGCATAGGCCTATGCAAGATGTGGAAAGTTATTGGTTACAGATTTAAAAAGTAGCCTATATAATGAGCGCTCAGACCATAACAAAGTAACGAGCCACAAAGTAAACTTTGGCAAAATTGCATTCATTTTAGTAATTTTATACAGATTTATCTATTTAATTTTTTTAATTGATCTTTCTTTTTATTACTCAAATCAATTGTTTTTATTTTGTCATCGTTTGTGTGTTTCTTTATTGTGGCTAATGGTTCCTGCACACGTTCCCATTGTAAATACCTTTACAACCGTAAAGTTACTCTTATAGGTATATAAAAGCTTTTGCATGCTTATAAAGCGCCACATAACCCTGGTCCCTCTCGTCCTGGCTCGCACAGCGCTTTTATCTGCAGCAACACACACACACACCTTTGCTGGGAAACACACTTACCCTGTTGGCTGCTCTTGTCGCCGCAGTTGGAGGAAGAGTCCTCGTCGACGCTCCCGCTGGTTTCTGCCTTCTCAGGCTGCTCCTGTTTGGTGACAGCCTGGATGATATTGCCCGTCTCCCCTGGTGACTCTAAAGCTCCCTTTTGTCTAGACAGCTCCGCGCTTGCTTTTTCTGAGTTTGCAGCCTCAAAAAACTGATCGAATCCTTGTGGGAGAACCCCGTTTCGCCCAACGCCGGTGAAGAAATTAGCACAGGAAGAGCTAGTTCCGCCGTGGTGAGCGTATAGCGTCTCATTTTTGAACCTCACGTCTGCCCTGCTGCTGGAGGACTGGATCAAGTCCCGGTGCATTATGTCGTCCGCTGAATAGTAAGACGCGTAATTGCCCCTATAGTGCCATTTGCTCGGGTGCTCGAGTCCATAGTCAGTCCTGAAAGCCACTTCCCGAACAGGTTGGACTTGAGCGAGGTTGGGAGAATAGGGGAAATTAATTTGACAAGATGTAGTCTGCGGTAAAAAGGACGAGACTGACGTGAAATCAGGCGTCGAAACGTAATAAGTGCAGCTCGGTAAATACATATTTGACGCGCAATTACGATCATCGTATTCCGTCATATCGCGTTGCTTTTCCTCCAGTGGAATTGGCAGCTTGACTGTGTTAAACTTTGTCCATGTAGCCTATAGCAGCACAGCCGTGCGCACAGAGCTCGACAGAGAGAAAAAATCGGAAACGTAGGCAGACCTGCAATACATCTTGATCGATTCTTGAGGTAATTGTGTCATGTGATCCAACTGAGAAATTACCATACATCAATATCAGTCATTAAAAACTGTCCAGAGAAACTCATGTGAGCGAGCCAAGCTCCGTCATTGGCTCTCTGCTGCAAAGGGAACTCCTCTCTCGCCTTCCCTGCCCTATAGCTCACGGAAAAGACATTTGTGGAAGCACCGCTGGAATATTTCAATGAAAGCTTTACAGCGGCATCATCTCCATCTTGTAATGACATGTAATGACAGCCGCGCACGCTCAGTGCGCTCTAAATTTACCACTTTGGAGGAGCCACCGAGGCTTTGTAGCAACAGTTTGAAAACATTCAAGCTGAGCCCTGCATGCAAACATAGAGAAGCACATCAAGTAGGCGAAGGAACGTCTGGACGCCTTTCTCTGTGTCCTTTGGCGTCAATATACACACTTGCATAATAGATCTGGGTGTAGGAAAATTGTATTATTTTTTTTTTTTTGTTTGTTTGTTTGTTTGTTTTGTTTACACACAACTATCTCATGTTTAGGAGCATCATTGTTTCTTAGCAAAAGCTCTGACCTTGAGTGGTAGTTGGGTTTGTCATCAGAAACGTAACGGGTTGTAATCCAAAAATAACACAAACGTAATGATCATTGCAAAGATGGGCAGTTTTAACGCTCAAGATGACGGAAATGGCCCTTTGTTTTGTTCTCGTATAAAGACTGTGTATTTTAGTAAGTAGCCTACACAAGAACGCAGTATATCATCAAGGAAAATAAGAGCTTATTTAGAACTTCTATCAGTCTGTTTGGCTATGTCCAGAACATGTGGCTTTGACCGTCTGTAGCCTATAGTCTCAAAAGCACCAGCGCCAACGAGCCCCTACACAATCATTTATTGCACCAGGCAGTGCGCAGTGTGAGAGTGTTTTGTATCCAGAGCCTTCTGCTCGGTGCCAAAACGGAGTCTCGGTGTCTTCCAACGCATTGTTTTAAATGTGAGTATATGTTTTTGTTCTAGCCTGCCGAAAGGAAAATTTTACGCACAGTTTTCAAGCGGTGTGTGTGGTGTGTGGAAGGGGGCAGTTGTGATTTTTAGTTTGAGGCCCTTAGCTTAGGGGGAATCCTCACTATTTTTGTCAGAATCGGTGAGTTAATTATATAGATAAAGATGAAAATAGAATGGGAGAAAACGCTCACTGTGTATACGTGCGCAATGGGCGACCTGTTCCTATTTCGCCTTTAATAGGACAAAATAGCTTAGACACTGCACCATTAAAATGTATTATGACGTTAAAACACAAAAAAGTTTATAGAAATATAACCTTATTGCTATTATTTTCCCTACCTATTCTATTTTAATGGAGGCTGAACAGACCTTAAAACTCATTTCGCATGGGATTAACTTTTGCGTAAAAGCAACTTTGAATGCATAATATACATCCTACTAACTTGACCTTAACTTTGTTTTGGTGCCCCCTCTATCTGAAGTTGCAGTGGCTGTATATGGCGCTGTCTGGCAGTAAAGCAATAAAGCAACAAATACTGAAGGAAACCGTCGCCTATAGAAAGCTGTGCGTAACTGTTCAAAGTAGAGCGCGCAATAAAAGTGGTGCAGTCAGGAATGTGAGCCAAAGCAGACAGCCCTGATGAGGCGGATTAGATATAAAACATCTACACACATTTAGGATACTAATGACTCATCTGAAATCTCACAATATGAAGGGTAAAATGAACCGTGTGCCTCCTGCAGCAAGAGACGGAGATGTGTGCTGTGATCTTTGTCTTACTTTTTCTTTAAAAAAAAAAGAATATGTTGTTTTTCACTGAGATATAGACTAAATAAAATCTGTGCAAGTTTGCGTATAAACTAAGCATTATTCTTCCAACTAAACTCCAGAATATACACGAAAATGCTGTAGTGCACCCAATACACTAGGCCAGCTATGCTGCTACTACTGGCACAATGTCCTGGCGAAATGACACACCTATACAAGAGCAATCTTATATGTCAATTGCAGATTGCAGTCAAAATGCCAACAAACTAAATTGTAACCGTTTATATCTGCTAATAGTGCACATGAAATACGCACTCATCTACAATGACATTCTGAATCTCATAAGGACTTTGATTGAAGGAAAAGTAAAAATATACATATATCAATAATACGCTTAGGGTTTTATGTACAAGGGCATTACTTTTCCTTTGTTTCAATTGACAGGTGAACTTGTATTAGCTGAGTGATAGAGAGAGAAAAACAAACGATTATTTAATAGGCCTACACTTTTCCTAAAAAATAAAATAAACAAAAGTAAAAAATACATGCTGCTCTCCACATGTTTTACATTTTTTTTGCTTATTTTTTGTTTTTATTTACAAAGCGCATCGCCATGCGCAGGAAGCATTTGATGTTATTCACATTCATCACAAAGAAAACAGCATGCAATGAGAAATTACTTTAAAATAATACAAAATAGTGTATCAGCAAAAAATATAAATAATGTTTACAAAAACAACTAGCCTACAACAATCTGTGACCTCGCCTTAGATCAACATTTATGAATATTCTTTAATAAATTCTTACACTATTACATTCATTTTGCTCAGAATCAAGTTAAAACTTTACAAACAGTTCCATTTTTACAAACTGACTGGTGCGCAAAGTAAAGTGTTGTGAATAAAATATAGTCACGTCACACATTTGGTTTTAAAACAGATGTATCTCCATGCATTTCCACTTGAGGTCTGTGAGCTGAAGCCGCAGACATGAACTTGATCCACGAACAAAACTCATCAACAATAATACTAAGACACATTGAAATGTTTGCTTGTAGACTACTTTAAGACGTTTGTTTAGCTCTACGTCTCGACTGTTTGGGTTGGAAGCTTAAAATCTGAATTTAAACTTTGTCACTTACGCATGATTAATTGTCCATTGTACACTGAGCAGTAGCCTATGGTTAAGACTGTCTGGCTTTGTTGCATCCGCATTTATTAACAAGTTATTGTGTTACGTGGACAGTCTCTTTGTCAAGTTGCAGATCAGGATCAAGTCCCAAGGCCGTGCGTCAAAACGCGCAGAAGGCCTGCTCTCGCATCATCAGCCGCTTCTTTTTCATTCTGCGGTTTTGGAACCATATCTTCACTTGTTGGTCACTGAGATCCAATCTGTCCGACAGCTCCTTCCGCTTCTGTCTGTTGATAAACTCGTTCATCATGAACTCATTCTCCAACTCTGCCAGCTGTGGCTTGGAATAAGGCTTCCGCTTCTTTCTGGTTTTGGCTTGTGACGAGCACCAAGGGCACCTATAGGAAGATCGTAGGAGAGTTTCAGTTTAGTGGTGTGGATTAACAGCAGCCTCACTAACATGGAGGGTAGGCTAATTACTGTGCCTCTTTACACTAGTGATTTCAAATATCGGGGTAAGGAGAAAGAGACATGACAATAGAGCCTGGTAATAACGCAGCTATTTGCATCGCTTCGAAATGTTGTTGTAAAATTGCAAGTTAAAGAGCAAAATAACAATGTTACAAAACTTATCATGTTACAATAATCCTAAACATTATGCAAATTGTAATACAAAAATCTGGGCATAACTGTTGGTCTAGGTACCGAGCGAGTGAACAAACTATAGTCTAGTCTACTATACTTGAAGTTGTGTGTGGATTCACATGGTTTTAAGGTGCTATAAAGCCTTTGAGTGTGGAAGACAGCAGACAGGAGGAGGCTGACCTTCACTGAAGCTACTGCTGGTGCATGTGTCTCCACTGGACGCTTCGTGGCCCCCGCTTTGCTCGGCCCTGTGGTCGGACTCACTCACTGGACCCATCGGATCAGCGCTGATCTGTGGTCTGCCGCTCAGCTCTGAGTACACCCGCTCCGCCACGTAGCCTTCATCAGCTCTGCCAGGCTGCTCTCGCTTGTGATTCAAGTCTTGAAAACCTGCTGCCTTGGTTCTGGTGTTTATCGACACCGCGTTGGACAGAAACGGTGGGCAATAGCCTCCAAATGTGCGGCTCTGCCCTTGCGATGGGGCTGTCCCAGACGCACATGAACCTGAGGAGGTCCAGGGGAACGTGCACATGTCTCTCCTGTTGTAAGGACCTGGTGAAGCCCGGGAATATGGGCTCCATTGCCCCGGAGATTGGAGAAATAGAGCGAGTCAGGCGCAGCCAAATTAAGCAAGGAACCAACGTAGCCCGGATTTAAAGGAGTCCGCTCGCACATTTCCATTGAGCTTTGAAAACGTTTTCTTGTGAGCTTTTTAGCAACTCCTCAAGAATAAAGACAAGGTAATTGTTGATTTGTTAATACAGGGTCACGTGATATGTAAACCGTGTTGTTGGGCCCCACCCTTGTTCCCAATACTGCTCAGCTAAGTAGTCCATACGGACATATTTGAGTGTTGTGTGGGAGGAGGATGTGGCGGACTCCATCCATCTGTGTGGTATTATTAAACATTAATAACAGTGATAGGAATAAGTCTACAGCAGCAGGAGAAGGAGTCGAGGTGATGTGAACAGTGACTACAGACATTAGATTTGGCTACATGTGACCATGTCTGCGCTCTACACTAGACCTAAAACTGGTGTGGGTCAGCTATTATAGAAAACAAACTGTTGTTCAACACTAAAGTGTGCAGTCCTTCATGCATATTTCGCAATGTCATTGTTTCCCCACGTTTTTGCACGAAAACCTATGAAGCTGGCTCAGCTTTGCAGTATGTCATTCTTTTGTTTAGTTAGTTTATTTGAGCATCAGTAAAAAATAGAATATACATGGCAGTACATACTACTACACAATACACACAAAATTGAATATAATTTTTACTACATTAAATGATGCTCAAAAGGAGTATGACGAAGTTGTAAACTTATTAAACCGTAACCCTTTGTCCCTTACAGAATTTGCTGTTTTATCATATGCTGTTAATTAACAGCATATACAAACAGGATGCATACACATCTCAATCACCTGATAAGATACCTGATTTTTTTTTTTTTTTTTTTAAGTGCAGTAATACATCCTCCAAGAGCAAATTACGCGTCGACACATGTTAATTTTCAAGCAATAATATTTTGCAAATATTCTTTATAGTTTATTTGAAGATATCTTTGCTTAGTTTAAGGCTAATATTCCACAATTTTACACCACAAATCGAAGTACAAAAACTCTTTCTGACTGTGCGTATTTTTCTCCTATTGAATTGTAACTGACCCCTTAAGTCCTCCCTTTCTCGACACATAAACTGTACTAGTCTTGGCAGCAGCTTAATACTAGCGTTATACATTATCTGTGCAGTTTTAAATATTACAAGATCATCTAATTAGAGTATTTTTGAATGTAAGAATACGTAATATGTTCATAAAAACTCATAATGTGAATAATCCTGACAGCTCGCTTTTGCAATATTAGCACTTTTGTAATTATTCCCCCAGACTTCAAGACGATAGGATAAATATGGCAGTGTGAGAGAGTTGTACAAAGGTTGACGTGATTTTTTGTTTAGAACATGCTTTGCTTTTGACAGGATTGAAATACTTCTAGACTTCTAGAGCTTTTATTATTATTATTATTATTATTATTATTATTATTGTTGTTGTTGTTGTTGTTGTTGTTGTTAATAATAATAATAATAATAATAATAATAATAATAATAATAATAATAATAATAATGAATAGATTATGTTTCAGAATAAAGTCCACATCGTGTGGTTTGTATTACTGCTTTTACGACTGAATATTCTTCATTATAATGTCCGATGTCAAGAGTTGGATTGTAAACAGTTAAAATATAGCACAATATAAGCCTACTGTAATGCAAATAATTATAATTGTCTGTATGTTTGTCTGTCTATCGATTTCAGCAAAGTCAAAGATGGTTAGCCTACATATCTGATCTTGTTTCTTGAGTTTTCATTTCAAAAGACCTTTCCTTACACTTCTACAGGTTAGACTATTCATTTGACTGCAGGACTGATATGCAGGACTGCATTCGTGCTGCGTATTTGTATCAATCTTTTGTATTATCTTCGCAGGTCACGGCTGCTAGCCTCCTGACAACAACAATAACAGCGTCTTGCCATGCTTGGGTTTGTGTATTTTAACGAGGAACGCAGAAGCCTGATAATAATGTGCCCTGGGGCCATAACGAGCGCACGGACAATAATATTGCTCTGCTATTACACTTCAGTAACAACATGTGCACAAAACGAGTTTAAAGGCCGCTGATTAAAACCAAAAACAATGAATCAATCTGGGAAATCTATCTGCAAACAGTTTTTTTTTTTTGCTTTTTAAAATTTCAGTTTTTTCCCGATACGTCTTTTGCGTACCAATACTATCCTCCATGCTACCGCAGAGTGTTAGTGATGGAAACAAGCTTTGAATAAACTATTTCAGCCTATTCCTAAGCCCAAATCGTGATAAACAAAGGGAATGAATTGGCAATTAAAACTAGTTTCACTTTGACTTGGGCCATCGCAGATTACAGAGCCGTTTTGAAGTTGGTGAGCCTAATTTGGAGACATTAGATTGGTCTATTAAATTGGAACAATTGTCAGTCTTGGACAGCCTACACCTGAAAAGGAATTGTAAAAGTCATGTACGAATATGTTTGAGGTAAATAAGATTCTGCATCAGTAGACTTTGAATGCATTTTTTAATACAGGAGCGTGTTGTTTTTCCTACCTGTAACTGTCTGTGAACACATGGGCTAAATCTCGTGCCAAAGGTGTGCATAAGAAAATGCACCAAAGTTTAGTGTCATTCACAGCTCATCGTCCTTCACTTTTACGGCGTCAGGAGCCAGTCTGCGTGTTTTCACGCGGCCTTTGAAGGAAACCTTCCGCCGTCTATTGTCCTTGGTAATAAACTTGCAGCTTCCCTCGTTCAAGTTCCTGGGGGCGATACGAAACGCAAAGACACTGCTGGTGCACGATGATAGTGGATTACGCTCACAGCTAAACGGAGCGGACATTGGACTACAAAGGCAACAGCATTTTCTTTCCTTGAAATGGCATAGTTGTGATTCTGTTTGTTTGTTTGTTTATTCATTCATCCAGCAAGTAAGTTGAGTTGAAATGTTTACAATGGCCGACTAAATAAATATATTATAGACACAATACATTTTAAGTAGCTTACAAAAATAGCCTTAAAAAGCCTAGATATTTTACTTGCCAAGTCAAATGTGTTCATTTTGTATCAAAAATAATACGTTTCTTAATTCAAGAAGCAAATGGGTATAACTTTTTGCATTGCATTGTGGTGTTACTATGAAGACACGCGGTAATTCGACATTTTAAAGAGGTCTGATCATAACCATTCCGGTTAAACTGAATAAAGCACACCTGACTAAATATTACACATTAGCTACAGGCTAGCCGAAAGGCGACGTGTAACTGGTTGTATGATCCTTGAGCTAGTTGCGTTAAAGGACTAGCTTTTCTGAGTCTTAATTTTGTTTTGCACATGGGCATAACATAGGCTAAATATGTGGGACAAATATGCAAAATCATTTTCTCATCTTTACGCATCAGAATCCTCCTTTGAGCTGCGCGTAAAAGGCCGAGCACTGGCTCCAGCGTGTTTTGGTGCAAGAGTGAGATTCATGGTCATTACATTTTAGTGTGCTTAGTTAGATAATAGTACTTTTAATGATTTGAACTCAAACCAGTCACATCACTATGTGAATTTGTCCAATGATCGTTACCAACAGTAGCAGTTCATCTGTGAGCATTTTTGTTTACACAGATTGTGTTGTTCTTCTTCTTCTTATTATTATTATTTTTTTTTATTTTTTTTTTCTTCTTATTACTACTAATATTGTTATTAATATTACTATTAATATATTTGTAATGGTCGGCCTACATTTGTTCATGCCTTGAAGGCTAATTGTAAATACCTAGACCTAGATTAGTATTTTTCTATATCAACATAATAATGCATTAGAAATAGACTACAAAGTCTAAATATTGTGAAATTATACAACTTTTCAACTATAGCCTTATTTAAAATGTGTAATTCTAATATATTTTAAAATCATGTAGGCCTAGTTCAAAATGATGTTGTTATAGCAGCTAGAGTCGAGTTAATCTAAAAGCCTCATTTAGGCCTTGTTAATTGAAATGAACTTGCACAAGAAAAGTCGAAATCAACGTAGCAAGCTGTTTGCAGAGATGTAGAACACATTAGAACTTTTGGGAAAATAAAAAGGCTACAGGCCAATTAAAAAAAAAAAAAAAAAAAAGGTTTTATATCGTCTTTTATCATATTAGCCCTCATTTTGTTATTATTTAAACAATTCACTGACAGTTACAATAAATTACTTTTGATGTTTCAACTTGTCTTTAAGAATTGATTGGATTTCTTCAACTAGGACAGTATTGTGTTCAAAATAGGACAATATTTTGTATTGGATTTCTTCAAATATGACAATATGTTCACACATTCATACTGTATGTCTAGAATAGGCTACTTCTTTGTTGCTCTGTGCATAGGATTATTTTAGTGTCAGTAATGATTTCAATTTTCAACATGACTTTAAACTACTTTCGGGGTCGCCAGCCACATATTAAACCTTATATATTATAGACTACATTAGTGTATGTATGTGAGCATTGCATGGAAGTATATCCATGGTGCATTGACTCGCCCATGTGTTTTCCAACATCAGCCTATTTTTTAAAATCTTTTCTGAAACCCTATAAATATAAATACAAATAAATAGTGAGGTTATTAATGCGTTTAGCCGAATTCTAAGTTTATTTTAGACGTTATGGACATCAGTAGGTTATAGATTAACTGGTCAGACCGCCACGTGTTTTGAATTTAAATTTTTTAAATCCCTGTGAGTTTCTAATTGGATTCTTCCAGAGCCAGGGCAATTCCCGACAGTCGCCCGTAGTACTATATCTGGTTATAATATCATTTGTCCTGATTGCTTTTGTTGAATTGTGCGTTGCAACTTCGAGATTAATCTGGGTCAGTGCAGCAGGCTTCAAGTGACTAAGACTGTTATGTGTTCAGAATGATTTAGGAGTGAATCTCGTTCCTGCCCCCAAAATCTCGCGTTTAGCGATTACAAATAATGACCACAAGATGGCACCCGTGTACAAGGAAAAAAATAGCTCCCGTAAGGAGTAGTTCCTCTGTCATGCAGTAGGTGTCAGCAGAATCCTATATTAAAGCTAGATTCACATTGCATGTCATGATAACAAATAGTCTACCTTTCATTATGTTGTTTGGACTAAAACACGATACCTCCAACAAGAACAAGTCTGATTTCACAATGGTCTAATACTTTTATAATAGTAGGGGATGTTTTACTTTCTCTGAAATCAAACACGGCAGAAATAGTTTAGAAATGTTTGTTCTACAAACCTGGTATTTAGTTACTGTGTTGACATGATTTCTTCTTCGTGTGTCTCTCCATGGCACTGGTATAAATTGGTGTGTCGTAACTACTTGTTCCTATTGCAAACTCTTGTGTTGGGAAAAGGCTGGTCATCCAATGTAATCCCTTGTTTTAAGTGCATTTTAGTCATTATTTCACTTTTACTTTGGTTGTTGAACAAGCTGTTGTTGTATTTGAGTCAATATTAAGCCTTTGAGTTGTTCCGATGTTTTTATTTATTAACGCAAAGAAGTCTGGAAAAATACTGACAATGTCATTGTCTTTTCTTTGGAATTTGGGTCAACCGTTTGCAGCACATGTTGAGACTGTTTACTTTTATTGTAATCCAGTAATCCAGATTAAACGGAAACTGACTCCAATTACTCGGCTGTGTCCTGTGGTTCTCTCCTGCACCAACAATCATAAACCAGCACACAATGCAGAAAGAAATACTCCGGCCACTCAAAGAATAAACCTTAAGGTAATTTTTGTACATTATTGTTTGTATCAGGTGATATCTTGTTTCAAATGTGGGTGATTTTCACACTCCAAACACAATTTAGGTTTAAATCTGACAATTTAGTCTCAGAAGTCCTTCGACACATGTTTAATATCGACATGTATTCATTTTGGTTGCATTTATGGTCAATAAATGTCACAAACAAAGTGAAACTGAAGAGAGCTACCGAGCTCAGCCAATCAGATTTGGTTCCTGGTGAGAACTAAAATTCTTTATTATTCAATTCAGACAGTACACTGGTCTCATTTTTTCCACAATGCGCTGCATTTACCATATACAATTTAGTGGAAAACACAAAGGTACTTATTTATAATTGTTGTCAGATTAGTTTATAAGAAAGTTATATTTGTTGTGAAATATTTCAATATGTAAAGAGTGTATTATTTCATTCTCTTGGAAAGCTAACAAAATATATGTTAAAAAAACAAACCAAACACAACACTTTTAATCTCTGCAGCTGCTACTTGATATCTCCAAATATGAATTAATTAAATATAGCTTTTTGTTTTCAATTAGAAAGCAAAAATAACCTCACAACAGTCTCTCTGTGTGTTGCCAGTTGATAAAAACCTAGCTAAAACCAGTATTTGCTCCAATCATGAGTTAGCGCTGGTGTAGCTTAGGGAGGAAAAGTCTTGAGCATCAGCTTGGATTGTAGCTGCTTTTTAACACTAACACAATACAATACAAAGTGATTTTAATTTGTTAAAAGAGAACTATAAATTATATCTCAGGCCATGCTATTTTCTTATCTTGTTCTTAATTTCCCATAACCAACTCTTTTCATCACCTGGACAGTAACAGCCATGGCCTACCCTATACTACTTTCCATATGTTACTTAATCTGGTCAGTTGATTTATAGTTTCTGGCACTATTTTGGAACTGTGAGACGACTGAAGACGACAGCACCATCTGCAAATCAACTTCAGCAGAACTGTTTCAGGTATAAGCAGGCTGTATGCCCCCCTCATGCTGATTTACAGTCTAAATTCACCATTAATTTTTTTTTTTTCAAATGAATCTTTGTCGCTTCCAAAATTAAATGCCATTGTAAGGTGGGACTTATCTCTTGTATGGAACATGGAATCAATGAACATATTTCCATTAATAAACAGTTTTTCATAAATATTATTTTGCTTAGCTCATTTGTTGTATTTGAATCTTCTCTTCTTCTCATTCATGTTTGTCATTCACAAAGGGTTTGTCGAATATCTAAATGGGACGTAGTGTCTGGATTATGGATGGGATGGTTCTCTTAGGTCACTATTTGATTCAGTTTTCAATTTTGATGTCACGATTTTTGATTTTCTTCAATCTTGTTACTTTATCTTTCTCTATATCTTTGGGATGGGACATCACTTAAGTCACAATTCAATTCAGTTTGATTTCGCAGCCACGATTTTCGATTGTGTTCGATTTTGTTCAGTTATCTATGGTAACATGTAAGACACAAAATAAACCATAATAAATGACATTTGAAACAAAGCCACTGTTGCTAGTGCTCAGAACTTGTATTTTTTCATATTTAGTGCTCATATTTAGAGATCCACATCAGTTAATGCAACATAATAATGCAAATGTTTACACTTAGTTTCTTCATACATTGTGGCTCTTATTGTATTGTGTTATCAACTATGTCTGTGCCTTTCGATTCGATGCTGCATACTTCAAACAATTTTTAACGTTTTCGAACGAGTTTCCATTCTTCAATCCCTTATGTATAAAAATATATATGTATTTATTTATTTTTATTTATTTATTATTAGTTGTTTTTTTACCTTAAAGATAAAATAAACCATAAAAGATTCAATTTAGATTTAGAGATCCACCCATTAGTGGTCTACACAGCATCATAATGCACGTTTGGTCAGGTCTTTCACAAGTTCACACTTTGTTTCTTCAAACATCATGACCATTATTGTCTTATTGTTTGTCTTATACAACGTGTGTGTGTGTATAGGCCAGTGGCTGCACGAGCAAAGGTGATTGATTCTGATCTTTCGATTCAATCGCTGCATACTTAAAACAATTTTCAAAGTTTTCAAGCTCTTTCCGTCCCTAGTCTGGATATAAAGCCATAAATGTCTGTCGAACAGAATGAACACTGAATAATCAGTATAATATGGACATTTTTACAATAGATGCACTTTAAAAGCACAAGAGAGATAAATCATTTTTGATCAGATAGGTGTAAGTAGCTATAATCTCCACATTTAGAATATGTGGCCAGAGCCTGGAGGATTGGAGGGCTGAGTCTGGAGGTAAGGAGTGATTGTATTCAGAAATACTTGCTGTAATTAGAGAAATACTAAAACAATCAACAATACTATATTGAAGCACTTTTGTTCGGACGTAAAACTGATTTACTGCTTTTACTTGGCATTTAATTTTAGTGTGCTGTGCATCAAATGTATTGTAAGAAAACACGTGACTTTTCCCCCCTGTCATGTAGCTAAACTCGGAGTCTGTAAATTGTCCAAAAGCAGTGTTGAGATTTTTATTTGAAACTAGTTCTACATTTAGTATGTTGTATTTTGAGGTAGAAGTTAAGGGAAATATATTGTACAATCAAATCTTGCTACAAGAAGACTGTCACTAAAAAAATAAAACCTTCCAGGTTTTGTATTTCTTCTCAGAGGCCAGCAGGGGGCGCCACAGGACGCGCAGATGACAACAGGAGCTCTAAAGGAGCCGGGTGTCCACGCGTGTTTCTTTCACTCCAGCTTTGAGTTATTCATGATGCTTCACAGCGGCCCTGTCACAAACAAACACAATCATTCGTTAATGGCTTAGTAAAATAAAATAAAAAACAAGTTTTCGTTTCTGTTTGTGTCAATAGCGAATACAAGGATTCTACTTTAGTGAGTAATATGTCATTTTAAAGTAGGATAAACAATCAAAATAAAATAAGCTTTACCTAAAATATGCACATTTAATAATATTACGTGAGTGACGTGAATGAGGCAAATCCGTACAGGTTGGGTCATTTTTACGCACGATTTTTTGTATTTATTTTTTGGGGAAAATGCTAAATGTTTCTAAAGTATAACCTACTTTAAATGTGACAATGTTTGTTAAATTGTGTAATTTAGCTATGTTATAGATTATTATTATTATTTTATTTTTACTAGAACCGAGATATAGTCCATGAATTCGAAACAATAACTGAATCAAAACATGAATATTTACGCATAGGGAATACATCTCCAAAAAATGGCAAAAGATGGTAAAAAGGGTGTAAATAAAAGACAAAGCGACCTAAAGGAGAGGGCGGGGAGGAGGAGGCGAACAATAGAGAATCAAAGCATGATAATACTCCTAAATGAAGAGGGAAACGTTGCCGGGCTCATTTTATTAATCAGACTGTCAATTTGAGCCAAGAGGCCAAACCCCAGAGCAGAGTGGATCAGACAAGAGATGTAGCAGGAACACGCAGCGTCTCACTCCACTCCGCTCCTCTCTCTTGGATATTATTCGTCTGACCGAAGGCCGCCTCCATCATCAAGTGACAGCCCTCTCCTATTTATTTGCTTATAAACCTGTTACAATAAATGATCATTGGAGCGACGTCAGCCGAGCATTAGAAGAGCGAACAGCGCGCACTTTTTGATGAATGACATTTATGCTGCTGTGGGGAGGATTCTCGACTCGTTTGAGCACTCGCCATTCTTTCATTTTGTGCGTTATAAAAAGACACTTACTTAGAGACACTTGGCGAGTTGCATGCGGATTTAGACTCCAGCGTAAAAACCGCTCGGTGATCCAGCCCCCTGGACAAGTCTCGGTGGGTGTTATTTTGCGACGCGCTTTGATGATGGAGAGGATAAGAAAAGAAATGATCTTGATGGAGAGAGGGTTGCACAGTCCCGTGGCGGGGAAGAGGCTCACGGACACGCCGGGGAACTCTGTGCTCGAGGCCCTGGAAAACTCTCAGCACAGCGGACGTCTGAGCCCCAGAATCACCTCCGCCTCTCTTCACGGGAACCTGGGGGATATCCCGAGCAAAGGCAAGTTTGAGATAGACAGTCTGTTCGGCTCGCACCACAGCAGCGACAACGGCTCCGCGGACATCTCATCGTCGGAAAACAGAAAGAAGATGAGTCTTTATTCTGAAGTTTCCCAGGAGTCTGATATTAACAGCGACGTGGAAGTGGGATGCCCGTCGCACCGGTCACCGAGCCAGCACAAGGAGAACAAAGGTATCGGCCACGCACAGCCCTCATCCACGCGCAGGCTACACCAACTACGCTCACGTTTTCTTTTCATTTTTAAATTGGACAGAGATTTTCATTAGATTTATTTTTATTTATTCTTTCAAAAGCCTATGCCATTTACAAACATTATCGTTTATTATTTAGCCTACTATGTATTATCACTATTATTATTATTATTATTATTATTATTATTATTATTATTAATTTTATGCTTTGGGGGAAAAAAAACTATTTTTGGTCAAATCGACGGATCAATTTTTTTTCTTGTTTTTAATGTTTTATAGGCTAGCCTATTAATTCAACTAATGACACACATGTCTTGAAATGACACTTGCATTATTATTGTTATTATTATTATTATTATTATTATTATTATTATTATTATTATTATACTATTTTCTCTAGGATATTCTAATAAATCTGAATAATTTTTAGTTATAAGCGTGTATTAGTTTCCTGCACAATTGTTTCTTTGGTGCAAGTTATTCAGGTGACAATATAATTTATACTAAGCTGGGCTAGACGTTTATTAATAGGCTACATTGTTAAAATCAAGTGCAGCATAAATGATTGTTTTTATTCCTCTGCTATAGGCTTCTCAGACAGTAACTCAGCGTCCTCCAACACTAGCTCCAGCTCACTGTCCAATATGAACGGCAGCTCCGTAGGCAACAGCTCCAACTCTGACCAGGTTCGGAGGTACCGCACCGCCTTTACGCGCGAGCAGATCGGCCGCCTGGAGAAGGAGTTCTACCGAGAAAACTACGTATCCAGGCCGCGGAGGTGTGAGCTGGCTGCGGCACTCAATTTACCAGAAACTACCATCAAGGTGCGCATTAATCTTCATTATTCCGCTGTTCTGGGGTGAAATGTGCGCATGTTTTTGCTCTCTAGAATAAAAAGACGCTGTGCGTGAAATTGCATAAGAAATGTAACCATGAGACTAGGCTATTTAAAATTGTATTATTATATTGAAATTAAAGAAGTCGACTTGAAGCATAGTGAAGATTTTACATTGTTAATGTATCTTATTTTACATGCGTTATGGTTCTTAAAAACAAAACTGTGATGGTTTAATGCATAGGCCCACGGTAAAATATTATCTTACAAATTTTAGCCTTCTCACTTTGTTTTTGTTGTTGTAGTTGTTGTTTGAAAAGGAAAATTTTAGACATAATCAGTATACGAAAAGTCTGTTGCTCGTGGGTTTATGGTACGCGTGATGGACTCTGTGCAGGTTTGGTTCCAGAACCGAAGAATGAAGGATAAGAGGCAGCGTTTGGCGATGTCTTGGCCGCATCCCGCAGACCCCAGCTTCTACACCTACATGATGACGCACGCGGCTGCCACCGGAAGTTTACCTTACCCATTCCACTCACACATGCCACTCCACTACTATCCACACGTGGGGGTCACGGCTGCGGCAGCGGCTGCAGCGGCCACCGGTGCTGCTTCATCACCCTTTGCCACTTCAATACGGCCCCTAGACACCTTCCGCGCGCTCTCACATCCATACTCACGACCAGAGCTTTTGTGCAGCTTCAGACACCCGGGACTGTATCAGTCACCCGCAGGCCTCAACAGCTCTGCCGCAGCATCAGCGGCGGCGGCAGCAGCGGCGGCGGCAGCCGCTGTGAGTGCGCCTTCAGCCACAGGGCCATGTTCGTGTCTGAGCTGCCACAGCAGTCAGGCTGCTAGCGCCATAGGCTCCCGAAGCACCAGTGCTGACTTTACCTGCACAGCGTCTACACAGCGCTCCGAAAGCAGTTTTCTGCCGTATTCTGCTGCTGTCCTCAGCAAGACCTCAGTCCCATCTCCCGACCAGCGAGAAGAGTCGTCACTCAACAGATAACTCAACAAAGCCAGGCGCAACAACTTGGTCTTGTGTTAACCTAGGTTTGACCACAGCCATTGGAGCATCTTCACTGTAAAACCAACCAAACATGTTCAATGTCCGTCTCCAAAAAACCGTTTGACACGCAAAACTTTGACGTCGAAACTTTTCCTGAGAACAAACTAAATATTCAAGGCTATGTCCACCACAACAGTTTCAATATAAGACTAAATTGATCTTAAGACTAGGCCCTATTTGTTTTAGGGACCATAATAATTTTTTTTTTTTTTTTTTAAGCATCATTTAGACCTAAATAGTTTAGGTATAATCCTATCGGACATGCCAACGTAGGCCTACTGTAGAGTTCATAACTCAATCACTCAAAACTTGCCATTTTGGCTTTGAGAAATTCAACTTGGTGAGCATTGTTAGCTTGGTGATAGAGGGCAGCGGTGCACGCTAATTTAGGCGTCTAGCTAGCAGAAGGTGCTTCTTGGCCATCTTTCTTCACTAGACCTAATAGACTGAGGTTTTGGCAGCAATAGCATCTTCCTACACCCAGCCTGTGCTCTATGGGGACACCCCTAATCAGCTACAAGGTGCATATCATTTTGCACCGCGTCTTTCATGTCAATTTTTATGTTAATAATGAGAGGATCATGACAAAAATTGCCAATCATATACCTAGATGGAGCTCCTTTGAATACGTGGCTGTAGTGGAGCCGGTCGTTGGAGAGGCGCTGTCATGTGCTAACAACCCGCGGAGGGAAGTCATTAGACATACAAAAGAGGTGGAACAAAGCGAAGCGACAGACAGAAACACTGTAGGCCTATGAGGCTAAAGAGGCTCCCAAATTAAACACCAACCTACTAAGCTCACACAAACGCGTTGGCTAATAATAGGCTAAAAATACCGAGACACCGGTGCCACTATTCCATTTACATGTCCGGAGCTCGTTAGTGAAGTCCAGTGTTGTCATATTCCTGCAGGAGCTGACTATTGACTACAAGTGAGCCACACTGACTTTAACCCCTCCGCCTGTAGAAATGGATGCCTAGAATATTGGTTCCTGTTGGGACATTAAAACTTGTGAAATATAAATCATGAAATATTTTACTACTGATCGCACTTCAGCTCCAGAAACTGCGCTTATGTATAGGTTACATTCATTTGGCGAACATTCTATTTGGATTGGTTATTTTTGCCTTTAATTTGTTTTCTGTGACTTGCTGAATGTTTCTATGTTTAACACTGGACGAAAATGGCCTATACAAGTTGAACTCGCCAAAAAAGACCCTAACCACACAAAACCTAAACAAAATTCTAATAAAGGCTTTAAGGGCTGAAAAAGCACTGAAAACATTTAATTTCCATTGGCCTTTGTCCCATGGTCTTTGTTGTAATTTATTTAACAATGTATTTAAATTATCAATGACTGTATTATAAATATTTTAACTTGAAAAAATGTGCAATACGAAATGTAAATCATGTTATTTATTGATCGTGTTTGTTCTTGTAAACTAAATAAAAACGACTTTACAGATTTGGGCTGCTGCACATCTATGGCACTACATGTTATGCCGGCAAAAATTAAAAGCTTATTTAGGCACAGACACCATTTCTATAGACAACAATTCGTTGTATTAATTAAACTGGCGCGTAAAGCTATTGGGAATATGAGGCCTGCCATCACGGGTCATCCCGGCCCTATAATTTACCATTATTTTTACATTACCTCTAAATGATACAAGCTGATTCTGTCGTTAATTGCACTTGGTTAAAATATAGCCTCCACCAGAATGCTCCTGTGGGATTTTAAGATAAGTTGCTTTTTTGAACGTCCCCATTAAAAGAAATAGGATTAGAGCAGCGGATATGGCATGATATATCACGTGTTTGGTCTTCACTACAGCGAGAGCTGCAACACGTAGCCAGGGCTCCATCCAAGGCACTGAGATAGATAGATAGAGGGCTAAAAAGAAGAAGGCAGAGGCCAAAACACCAGCCACAATAACACGATTAGTTTTGTTGCCAATGCACAAGAGCGAAAATGACACGTCTTCATCATAATGCAGAAAAGACTGTCTGTCACCTTCGCTGAATGCTTTTTGACAAGAAAATAAATCTTTAGCTTGTTTAATACATGTTATATTTTCTTTATTTCGGTGCTAATAGAAAAACCAAATTAAATGTCCAGCGGCGAGATAGAAATGCAAAGATCGATGATCCTGCCCCTACTGTCCAATCACCCCATTTAATTGACTGTATTTTCAGGGTAATTGAACTGCTTGCTGTAAATTGGGGATTTTATAGAAACGACATGAAAAGTACATTTACTGACATTCATCGCATCTTTGACATTGATTATCTGATCAGCGCCGTGTCATGCTCACCTCCAATTCTTCATTACACACTGTTTATGAGCTGTTACAGAACAACTTGCTTGTTCCAGAATGATTGATTGCCTTATTAACGCGTGTTCTTGTAAGTGTGACCGGACTGATTACGATGCATATGTTTAGAATAATGTTTCATTTAGCTGACTGCGAGTAATACAGGGTGACAGCTGCTGCGGGGAGGACAAAAAACCTAAACTACAGGGAGCAAGCGGGGCCAAAACGCATTTAGGGTGGATGGCAGACGAACCGAGTGAACGAGAAAGCTTATAGTCAGAGATGAGTAGGCCTAAGAATGAATAGGCTTTGGCTATCATCTGAGTCTTTTGTTTTCTTTTATAAGGTAGCTTTATCTTTACCCACCAAAATGTAAAATGGCTTTAATATGAAACTATAAACCTCTTACATTTTTTCATATTAGGCTATTCTTTTTTATTATTATAATATATTATTATTAGCCTATTACATTTTTTTGCAGAACCATTTTTGTAAATTTAGCAATATAATTACACATACATTTTGTTTGTGCTGTAGCCACGTGGTTTGGCTCAATACTAGCCCCTATAATGCTGTGGTTTGATAATCATGCGGACGGCAGCCTGCTGAGATTTATGCCACTATTATGCTTCTAAAGCAGCCTGCACACTGTTTGTCTCATATCATTGCCTCTGTTCAAATGTTACTTTCATATATTACATGACATTAATTCAACTATAGCTCATTAAGACAGAATGAAATGGTTAAATTAACTTATCAACTCATAATGATGATGAATGAGGTATTAATTCAGATACAAGCTGGGTAATTTGCAATTTTGCGGTTTTTGATGGTTCTCAAATACCATTTAACATAACAGGTCGTCCCCTCAATCAATAACATGGGCATAAAAGGCGCTCATATAATCCCCTTTTCATGCATATGTATTGAAACATGTTACTAATTATGTTTGGAAATTGCTTTTATTTTTATTCTTTGCACCATATGAGGTTGTTATGAATAGTGTCAGTATTAGAACACGTTTGGAATAATTAAAAACGGCTTTGATTTTGAAACCAAGAATGTTTACTGACTCTTTGGTTAACCCCAGAAATTCTCCACAATTTGGCAGTAAAGTAGTTTGGCAGAATGAGGCTTGGTATTCTGTAGGACCTTCATTATTTGGTGCACTTGTGTGTGGAAAATTGTCACTAAAATTTTTAACTTTGAAATATAAAAATAAATCGAAGCCAATGGAGTCCTGAAAATGTCAAATCATCAAGATGTCATGAGATCCCAAAGGTGGCTAAAATTATGCACATACAAAATGTGAGCTACTTACTTAATATCTTTTTATTTCAACACATTTCATAAGCAAAATGATTTCAGTGAACTTGTACCACTTTTTAAAAACAAAAGGCTATTTTGAACCAAAGGAATACTTTAAAGGTGCACTGTGCAACTCTCTGGAGGTGAGAGTCAACTACACAATTCAGTAATAGAAAGTTAAAGCCATGAAATAAATATTTTATGTTTAATTGTGAAAAATGAGGAACAGCTTTTTTAAACAAAGAAGAAGAGGCACTCCTGTTTATGTAGTGCAACAAATACACCATCAGATTCTAGACTGTGAACACAGGTTGCGTTCACATTCAGATGGTGGACTTTTTTTCCATTATACCTGGCCATGAAATGTATAACCCTTTATATCCCATTAGAATAAAGTTCCTAATCTCCGGTTGGCACCCTTTTACTTCACTTTACAAATAATAAAATACCGAGGATTTTTTGTTTGTTTGTTTGTGCTTTTGTTTTTTTGTTTTTTCAAATTTGGTATTTTTATCAGAACAGAAGTGGATTAACAGATTTAAGCAAAAAAACAACAACAATATTTACTATAATTTTACAGTTGTCAAAAAAGGTGGGTTTAGCTCTGGGTTTAGCAAACTTGCTAGTTGATTTTTAAAAAATATGACTCGAACTAAGGTTTGTAACAAGAAATCATTGAAATATCTCCAAAACTGTTGCAATGTTGGACCATTAAAAATGAAAAAAAGCCCAAAAATGGAGTAAAGCACCCCAACGGGACACATTGGACAAACAGTTTTACAACTTATTTCACACATTTTCAATCTATTGCTTTCTAGTGGCTGTGCATGGTAGCAGAGTGGTTAGAGCTCTGGCTTCCCGGAGGTTGTGGGTTCAACATCTCACGTTCTCCTTGTGTTAGCCTGGGTTCTCCCTGGGTCCGGTTTCCTTACACCTCCAAAAACATGCAGTTAGTGAGTTCTGTAGCTCTTTAGTTCACTTTTTCCAAATAGTTATGGCTAATACAATATATTTTGATGGAAATTTTAGGACATTTACTTTTCCAGCCCGAACTTTAGTAGCTAAAAAAATATTAGCTCTGACAGTATATTATTCTACAATAGGTTGGTTTCATCTTTTAGAAATATAAAACATTTTATCAGGTGTTCGTATCATACGTTTGCCACTTAGAAAGTTTTTTTAACATTTTTAAAATAAAATAATGTCAGTGCAAAACTCTGTTGACCCTTTTCCGCCACGCTCACTTTTCTTGGCAGTGCTTAGCTGCAGTTAGCATGTAGAATTGGCTGAGTGCAGTTGTCTTGTTTTGGTTTAAAATACTACATCCTGTACATACAACAACTTCCTGTTCAATACTCTTCAATGAGGTTTTCACTACATCAGTTTAAAACTAATAAATACTCTTTAGATCAGACAGTTGTGGTGAATGTTACAGAAAACATGTTAAAGACTTTACAGATTAGAGGAATATTTCATCAGAGAACACTTCTGTGTTTAAAAAGAGACATCATTGTGTCTAAATGCTAACGCTAACAGGAAATGGTTGTATGTACAGAAGTTAGCATTTTTGAACAATCGCAAGCCAACTGAAATTCCGTGCACACAGCCCATTCTGTTACTGGGTTTATTTTAGCAGCCATTTTATCAACTTGACATCGCCCTGTCATTGCCCATTTTATTTAAACACAGACAAAGCTAAACTGTTAAACACAAAGTTCCCTTACAGATGTCAACCAAGCAAATGATTGTAAATTGAGATTATTACTGTTTAAAGCAGTTAATGCCTGATTAAGCTAGTTCTGGCTGCTATTTGTTAGTTTAAAATGGCGATAAATAAATGTGCCGTTTTGGGCTTTCTATTGACCCTATTTTGTCCCGCCTACTTTTCAAGGAAGTGCACTTCCTGTTTAGCTGCATTTAGCCTGTAGACTTCAGTCGATGGATTTATTTTAACTGTCATTATATTTAATTAAAATTGCCCCATAAGACAGACAGACAAACACGTTAGCTACCTTAACAGAGCTAAATAGGAAGTGCACTTCCAAGCCAAGTGGGCGGGACAAAATAGGGTCAATAGGCTCTGTGCACGGAATTTCAGTTGGCTGTGTACAAAATAGCTAAGAATATTTATTCGTTTTAAACTGATGTAGTGAAAACCTCATAGAAAAAACAAATAAATCCTCTTTAGATCAGACAGTTGTGGTGAATGTTACTGAAAACATGTAAAGACTTTACATATTAGAGGAATATTTCACCAGAGGACACTTGTGTGTTTAAAAAGAGACATAATTGTGTCTAAATGCTAACGCTAACAGGAAGTGGTCGTACATACAGAAGTTAGCTATTTTGAATGTACACAGCCAACTGAAATTCCGTGCACACAGCCAATTTGGCAAACTTTTGCAAGATACATTCATAAATATCAATATAAATAAATAATATTAACTGTACAAAAGGTACAAACTGGGCAGAGGTACGAAGTGGGCACTGACACGCCCTCCAAGACAGTAAAGCTTGTCATTCCCAATCGGAGTCACTTGCTTAACTGGATCAATGTTTAGTTTAGTTTATTAGTTTATTTATCAGGGACAGTGCACAAAACATTATCTATACAAAAGAGGAGATGCTTGTGCAGTTGTAGCAAGTTGCTAATTTCCACCTGGAGTCCTGGACAGGTTGTTCTTAAAGATGGCGTACATGCCATAAATACATTATTATAATCATGCTAGTTGTTAACTTTCATTGTTTAAACTGCCAAAAACGGCTAAAAACGTTATTTGTTAGTTGTAACCTTAGATTGCATTGCATTACATTTATTTTTGTAAAAGTCACGTAAAATCTCGTACTTTCTACACTCGTACACACTTTGGTGACCTAGAAATTTCAGTGCTCCGAGCTGTTTGCTCAAGTTTATTAACAGTTAAACATTGTGTTGTCACAGATTTTAGCTTACATGTAACCTAAAATAAGCACTTTAAAAAGTAAATGATAAATATAGCATATTCTATGTTGTTTGTCCTTGTAGGTGTTGCCGTCGTCAAACACTATTTATGCGCCTGCGCAGATGCTTCTGGGCATGCGCACATCAACTTTTGACTCCAATTCGGCACTGACTCCGATTGGGGAGTTACAAAGCTAACATGTTAGCTACCTTAACAGAGCTAAACAGGAAGTGTGCTGCCAACAGAAGTGGGCAGGGTAGAATAAGGTGAATAGCCTAATGGAGAACAAGCCAGAATGGGTGGGAATTTCTTTTTCTTTTTTGTAATCACAGCCCTGTCCACCTGAAAAAAAAGGCTTCCTTGCATCAACAGAAGGTTATCATATGCTGTATAACTGGGAAATAGGACATTTTCCAGTTGAAAAATAGCCTACCAGTTGAAAGTGTTCCAACCAAACCAACTCATGTGTAAACATATGGCTAATTTTTAGGCTAAACAAAAGTAACATTAAATAACCTGTAACCAATGTTTACATTGGTTCTGTGGCAGTTAAACCATTCAGATTCACTTTTTGTGGTGATTGTTGATTTCTTATGTGAAGTGGGACTCCCTCAATCAGGTCCCAGCTCACAAGTGGTATTTACCACTTCGAGGGCGTTCCAGTGCATTTTTACAAGTGGGAAGTAGGAAATATCCCAGTTCCCAGTTGGCTGGAACACACCAATAGACCTATTGCTGGGTTTCACATTTTAGAATTAATGGCAGTTTTAGGCCAAGTTGGGGGGCAAAAGGCAGGTTTTTTCCCATTATTAACCTTGTACTCTCCCATAAAATATTTATTTATTTTTATTTTATTTATTTACTTTTTTTACTAATGTAAAAAGTGGTGAGTTCTGAGGTGTCTGGATCCATTACACTTTGCTTTACAAAAATAAACTGGATTTAGCTGCCCCCAATTTGATTGAAATAACATTGGCCTGTTAAAGGTTGTGATGTCATCTGAAACCTAGACCTGCTCAGAGCCTATGTCATTAAAAGGGTGAGAGCACAATGGAGCCTTCCGCACAGTTTCCCCATAACTTTCTTTACAAAACAAGTAAGTAGTACTAAAAACACTAAACAGTTTGTAAACTCAACAATGACTTTTAATGAGTTGATACGTAGGCTATATGTAACGGGTGGCAATTAGCTAGCCGTTAACGGCTATAACAGATCACTAATGCCAATGATTAACAAAACAAATACAGTGGATCGTCCCTGAGTCATAGAAGTATATCCTATGCTCGGAGTCCTTCATGCAACAATCTGTAAAAGTTAGCACAAAATAATGCCACACACGTGCAGTTTGCTGTGAGTCTGTAGCTTTACATTTTGTTGATAAATAATTAAGACAAATTACACAAAAATCTTCATCAATGTTGTCGTATGTCATCGCAATACTTTTCTACAAATTTACGTAGTAGCCTATACTTTTCTTTTCTTATCAGGCTACTGAATGGGCCCTTTTCACGCTGCGGCTATGCTAGCTCTGGTTTGCGAGATACCTGTGGATATTTGCTTCTTGTCCCATTCATTCCTTATGGGGAATTTGTCAAGATGCGCTAATATTAATTTGTATTTAAAAAACTCAAAGCACTGAGCGGATTTCAACTAGATAACCACTGCAGCGAGTTCAGAACTTCACATACGAGATAAATACTTCACCAGAGAAAGACTGTATATTTATACAAGTGCGCAAGTTTGGCGCAATGCTAAATGCTAACAAAAAAAATTATATGCACATTATATGAAAACACGGTGAAGTATTTACCTCATGTGAAGCTATGAACTCGCTGCAAATGATTGTCTGGCTGTCACTTGTTGTCCAGTTTGTGTCAATTAATTATTTTAATTATTTACGGCATTTGAGCTAGCCTTCCGAGGGAATGAATTGACCGGAAACAACTAACTGCAGGTATATTCACATCGGAATTAGGCCACTTACTATACTAACGTCATGCTCCATTCAGTAAATGTACATGAATTACGGAGTCTCTTGCTGTTAGTTAAAGACAGCTTTTTAAAGAGAGTTTCACAATCTTTAATTGACAATGCACCTGCATAGCTTGAAAAGCGCGAGACAGCGTGCTACCCAGGGCACCAGGCTGAAGTATCGGTGGACATCTCTACTGTGTGCATGTCATCTGTAGAAAGATTTATGTAGTTGGCTGGGGAAACTTCTTTGATAAAAACAACAAAACTGGACGAAAGCTAGTCATTGTGATCAAGTATGAACGGATAGAATGGATGTCTGGCTACTGAAGCTTGAGACAGCGTTTTTCTCAGCATTTTTTCCACTCTACAAAATGTGACGTGTCTGAGTCATAAAGACAAATTTTATGTTGATTTAGCATCATAAATTTAGTTTTCTCACATTCACTGCGTTTACATTATCAAAGAAATCAGACTAGGCTGAAAAAATATTTACTCTATTAGGTTTTCCCCTCAAACCGATCCGACTAGTTTTGCTCCTGTTTACATTCAAGAGCGATTACCCTGAAGAAATATGGTCCTGCAGCAGGTGTGCTACTGTGGACTGCCTTGTATTGTTCATCATTGTTAATTGTTTATAATGTTGTATGTAAAATCACACTGTTTTTTTCTGGGACATATAGTAGGCTAAGTATTTAAGTAAGTAAGCTTTATTCATAGTGCTTTCACAGAGTGACAAAGGGCTTCATAATGAGATGAAACCCCCCTCCTCACTTAGTGAAAGTAAGCAGCCCTGCAGCAGCTCAGTAGAAGCGATACACCTAAACAGCTGGCACCTTATACTCCTACCGCCAAGCATTCCCTAACCTGCATGTTTTTAGTTGGTTGGGAAACCGGTGTGCCCAGAGGAAACCACCCAGACACGGAGAGGAACATAAAAGTCGAATTCACAACCTTCTTGCTGTGAGGCCACAGCGCTATCCGCTCTGCCACCGTGGCGCCACAGTGTAGGACTGTGTTAAACATAAGGCTGTGTGTGCCATGTTGTGCAGGGCAATTTATTGCTCTAAAAAATTGTTATTGCTGGTATGTGCAGTAGGAAGGGGTTGTGAGCACGCTCAAGTGCATTTGTCCAGCTCTGTTTTTGAAATCAGACTACAATCAGTCAGAATGGATTTCCGAAACTGAATTATCTACCCGGGTTTACATGCGCTTTGGAAAACTGGTGTAAATAGGACTAGGCTAGTTATCCATTTTTCCTGGCCAGCTTGTAATTGGCTCTGTACACAAAACTTCAGTTAGTTTGTGTACATTCAAAATAGCTAACTTCTGTACATATGACCATTTCCTGTTAGCATTTCGACACAATCACGGCGGTTTTTAAACACACAAGTGTCCTCTGGTGAAATATTCTTCTAATATGTAAAGCTGAGGAATATTTCACCAGAGGACACTTGTGTGTTTAAAAAGAGATTGTGTCGAAATGCTAACGTTAACAGGAAATGTTTGTATATACAGTATATGTGTATTCCTCTAATATGTAAAGTCTTTAACATGTTTTCTGTAACATTCACCACAACTGTCTGATCTTCAGAGTATTTATTTGTTTTAAACTGATGTAATGAAAATCTCATAGAAATGAATTGAACAGGAAATGCTTGTATGTACAGTATGTACTATTTTGAACGAAAACAAGCCTATTGTCAACCAAGACATGATCTTCTCGTCTATGCTTCTACTTCTGCTCAGGCTTCTTGGGCTACAAGCCAAACCTAGGACTGGTAGCACAAGTTTGTAACAGCTCCTGGGTTCAAGTAAGTTAACTCACATTACTCCAAGCTATAGTTTTTGTTTTGTTTTATTTTGTTTTACCCCTTTTCACAATGTGTGTAGTAACACTAATGATTTTTTAAAAAAAAAGTTCAACAGCAATAAAGCAGAAGTTACCTAAAGCCACGCGGCTCTTTTAGTGGGCAGTCGTCCACTCCCCCATCTTGTTTCACCACACACCCTCTGAGCGCTGTCATGTGCGCTGAGTGCTGCAGGCACCACACTGACTGCCTGAGTTAGCTAATGAGAAGGCAGAGATCCTGAATCCGAACCAGACTTCTGAAGGTAAAACTATAGTATTTAAACACAAGTCAGAAAGTAGCAACTCTGCTAATCTTTACAGCAATTTGAGAACATAAATGTTGTAGTGGTTACTGTGATGCTAGCTCTTCGGGCTAACTGCTAACTTGCCATTGAAGCTAGCTAGCCGAACAGCTGATGCTAATGATAGTGTAACAGAAAACTTGCCTAAGGAAACATTTTGTGTAGACAAAAGAGATGCTCGGGATTTCTCAAATGTTTACTTACTTGGCCAAAAAAAAAAATTTAAAACGCAACGCTCGTTTTACCCTAAACAGAAGTTTGCTAACTTTGCTAGCATTGATGACTTTAAAAATTACTTACCTAGCTAATGCAATAAATTATCGAGTATTTTGTCCAGTTGGAAATTACTCGTTCCCTAGTTCAGTACCTGCCAAACAATGCTGAGGTTTTGCAAAGTCACTGAGAAACGTAGCCCCCAGATACAAGTTACATCCAAGACTTTTCTTCCAAGACCAAAATACGTTGTGCAGGTCTGACTGGCTAGTTAATGTGATTGCCCTGAGGTTTTATTTTCAAACTTTCTTCGTGTGTTTGCAGTATTTGATTCGTTGATTTGTTATTTGTTTATGTTCATTTTAGCCAAGTTAAGAGTGCACAGAAGTTGACTGGAATAACGCTCACTCCCTCAGTACCATGGGGGGCCTCTTATCCCGCTGGAGGGTTTGTATGAAATAATATTAAAGTGCTGTAGATCTACATATTACAAGCAGATGCAAAAGTGTATTATTTAGTGCATGCCTTATAATGTTATTTTTGCAACTGTAAGAGGATTGATGTTTGTGTTTGGCTAAGTAACTGAAGTGAGCATTTGTGTACTTGTAACCTAATATGAAGCAAATATTTTTCTCATACTTCAGTGGCATTAGTTGAGGGCTTTGTGTTGATGATCCTCTGAATATGCGTAATCTCGTCACAGTGCTCTAGTGTTTTAGCTTACATAACACTGACTTAATTTATTTCCTTGTAGACAAAACAGTCCACTGTGGAAGTTTTAGAAGGACTTGAAAAGGTAATGTATCAATCAAAACAAAAATTGCTCTTAGAAAATTGTAATCTTAAAGTCTATTAATAAATTCTTTTGACCACAGTTACATGTCCTACACTGAATGTGAAATTGTTTTTTATAGCTGATGGCTGGGGCTTTACTGTTCTCTTGGCTACTAAGCTAGTGTTATTTTGAGCCTTGGTTAAGCAAGCAGCTGTATACATTAAAAGCAAGTGTCATTTATATTTGCACAGAGAAAAGGAACCCAAGTGTACTCTATGCATTTTTATAAATTAAATTAGTTTGCACTGGTGCAAATCCCATATTTATTTGAAGATACTTGCCCATAGAGAGTTACAGCTGAGTTGGAGTGACAGACACACATGTGAACAGAAACAAGTTGCTCAGCCCGTTCTGTTTCCTGGCTATTTTAAGCTGCAATGACCAGCTTGTTAGCTATGCAATTTAGATTATTATGAAATTAAATTTGCACTGCACTCCATCTGATTATGTTTTTTTGTTTTGTTTTTTATGCTTCCTTTTTTCTAATGTGCTTCTGCAACAATGTTCTCTTTGTGATGGCAAAACCATTTGTTAGATGCCCTTTTTGCACCCTTGTCAGTTAAATAAAAATATGTTTTCCCCACAGGAAATTCAGGTTCTTGAAGAATACAGCGCAAAAAATCAACGACAGCTGAAAATATGGGTTGGCCGCCTTCTTCTGTACTCTTCAGTACTTTACCTGTTGACTTGTCTGGTAGTGTATTTTTGGTACCTACCCGAGCAGTTAATGGGTCGGCTCATATTGTGTCTTCCTCTTTTGTTTTTTCCTCTTTTGTGAGTATGTTACTGCTGTAGTATGCTTCTCTTTTGTATCATTGTGCTTAACATTGTTGTTTTCTTTTCTTTAGAGTCTGGTTATTTAGGAAATTTCTTGTTTTTGTTTTTCTCGAAGAACAGAGAGAAATAGTAAGAATTAAATAAAAAAGTATTTAATAAGTCCATTTGTATTTTTAATTTGTAATCTTATTTGTTATTTTAGATGAAAAGTTGGAGGATCTTAAGGGACAGAAGAGAAAAATTGTAAGTTTCATTTGTCACAGCTACATTACTAATCTGTGTGATTTAGAGGGTTATTTTAAAAAGCACTATATGAATGTGGACAGATAAAGTATCAAATGTCCACAGCTTTTCTTTCTTTTACTCCTGCCTTAATTGATCCACGAAGTGTTAAGTGGCAAAATACTTGTTAATTCAGTATCCATAGCAACCACATTTGCACAGTATTTTAGCTACTCCTCCAATGTCACTTTAATTAATGGCATTTAGAGCAAGAAAGGAATAATTCTGAGAAATTGCATGTCATAATCTGTCAAGTGTAATAAGTTCCAATAATTAGAGCTGATGGATTTTCCCATTCTCCATTATCGAAGTAGTGAATGTAATTATTCTTTGTATCATAAGTAAACATTTGAAGAATGTTTGTTCTTTTCATGAAGTTAAATAGTTGAGCCTCTATTTACGTCTTTGTTGACTGAAGTGCTAGGTTGTGGATGAGAAGCAAAAGTTGTGAATGAGAAGTTTAAAGATATAAAACTTTGCCTTATGATTGATTTAATTCTCTATTTGGACTTTTTTCAGCTAGAGGAAGTAATGGAAACTGAGACATATAAAACTGCCAAAATGATCCTGGAACGATTTGATCCAGATTCCAAGAAAAACATGGTATATTCAATTCCTCAGTATAGCATAAACTGTATGTGCAGAAAACTTATTATTCTTTTTGGTGTTACTAAGGAGCTGGAATCCTCTCCAGCTGGACCAATGATGACTCCAAAACCAGGACAAGGTGGTCTAAGCAGTAGTAATTACCTTATGAATTGTCTTTGCCTGAACAACTACAGAAGTAAACTAAATGCATTTCTTGTTGTGTTAGAGCTCAGGCATCGTAGTGTCATGCCGAAGACCCCTACAGTGATGGTGAATCCTGGGAATGCTGCTGCCCGCCCTCCTGCTGCCTCTGGGCCCACCCATTCTGGACGAGCTTCCCACTCTGCTCCAGGTGGACCCCAGAGAGAGGCCTGTCGGCTGTAGCTGCTCAGCAGAGCTTGATGAGGAGGCCTGTGACCCCAGGAACACCTGTTCCAGGATTGGGTGAGTTTTTGCTCACAGGGGAACCAAATCATAATGTGGTCGATTAAGGTGTGATTTACTCCTCTGCCTCTGTGTCCCCAGTTGCTCAAGGCGCTGTGTGTTGTCACAAGGTTGTTACATGTTTCCGTTGTGGACGATAATTGTAGGGCTTTACCTTCCAGCAACTTGATTAATTTGCAGTCTTTACATTATATAATATACAGCTGGTAATATAGCTCAAAATGGTATAATAAGTTTGACCTCAAGAAAAGACCATGACCATAAGTATATGATTAAATCTATATGTTTAGCTTGTCAGTCCCCTAAAATGGATCACTCGCAGCAAGAAGTTTGGGTGCATAATGTTAGCTATCAAATCAAACTTTTATTTATAAAGTGCTTTTCATACAAATAATGCAACACAAAGTGCTTTACAGTGCAGTTAAAAACAATCCCATATGCCCCCCACATACCTGCCACCCCTCATCCCTCCACAGACACACATACATACGCACACACAGCTATAGAATGTTTGCTTACTTCCTAGACTATGAGCTCTGCAGTAAAGGTGCAAACTTCATAAAACTGTAAGGAAATGTGTTTTCAGAGAAAGGGTGGGGGTGGGCTGGGGGGCTGTAATTGCAATGTGGAATGCCAGCTGCAATAAGTAAAATTACATTAAATATGATTAATTGGTCAGACATTGTTTGTTCTGGCAGCGATAGAATTTACTAAATGTCTTTTAATACTGGGAGAAATTGTCTTTGGCACTGGGAACATCTCACAAATGGTTTACATGACTTGAGGTTATCGCCTACTTTTGTTGGAAATTGAAAGTGAAAAGCAATTTGATACAAAGAGTCACCACAGAGTTTCCATATGTTGGTAAATTAATAACCAGCAGGATGCCAAGACTCTGCCAAGTCTCACAGAAATGACCAGTCATCTTCCTATGATTGCTCTTGATGTTAGATTATATTAATTACTGCTCACCAACACAACAGGGAATCTAGACGTGCTTTGCAAGTAAGATCTACTTTGAGGTCATCAGTAAATGGAGAGACTGTTTTATTCAATATGCCAGTCTCTGTTTTCTTTGTTAGTTTCCACTAGTACAGTATATTGGACAATATGTGTGTTTAAAAACTGCAGACACTCTAATGACAGTGTATTATCTACCACAGGCATGCATCCACCTGGACCACCATTGGCCAGACCTGTGCTCCCGAGAGAAAGAGGTGCTGTGGACAGAGTCATTGAGTATCTAGTTGGAGATGGTCCTGGGAACAGGTGCATATGTCTGATTTAGAATTTCTTTTAGCAATTTTCATAGGCAAATTTTTTAGACCCTTCTCTTTAATTTGTGCCAAAAAGATTTTCCCAAATTGTAGTTTTTTTTTAGTTGTTATAGAATAAACAAGTGTGTATTTATTTATTCATTTTACAACAAACAGACTTTAACTATTCCTTCAGTCAATGTTTAAGTAAGCAATTATTTTGTCTTGCTGTGTTATGAAAACTTAAAAATGTACATTTAATCAACTAATTAAATTATTTAATTAGGGCTGTGTGCACGCTTAGTGAAAATGTTTAGCTATAGTTTTATACCTGGAAGATGAGAAAAGACGAGGTCAAGTCTCCTCTGGGTCCTTCTTGTCCGCTGCCTGGTATACTTGCATGTCTGTTTAGGAATGCCGTTCAAAAAGATCTAAATTATAATTAATGATAAATTAAGTTTTTTTCTGATTCATAGCCTTAAACTGCTAATGTGATGTCTTAGTTGTCTTCTTTGCTTTATAGATACGCTCTTATCTGTCAGCAGTGTCTGTCCCATAATGGCATGGCTTTAAAAGAAGAATTTGAGTATATTGGTAAGATATATTTGTTATTCTACATCATACACTAAGGCTTGGTTTGCCCTCTAGCATTTGGCAGTGTTGTATATCATATGGATCTTAAATGCTTCTGCCTCCGTCGACCTCTCTAAGATTGAATATGCAAACCAGTTCTAGACATCAATCTGAAGTGTTTGTGCATCACAGGCGTTTTGTCATTGCTTCATATTCATGTTTATTAATCTATGTCTGACAGAAAATACGCAGCGACGTAAACAGATGTCATTTTTTGTTTTTCAAGCCTTTCGATGTGCATATTGTTACTTTCTGAATCCTGCAAAGAAGACGAGGCCCCAGGCTCCTAGATTACCAGAGAGTCCAGCTGAACACAGGATGTCTCCTGCTCCTCAGTCGTCTCTTCCTTCAGCTGTTGCAGATGAGGAGGTGCCTGTACTAGTAGGAACAACAAACAAAATCAGAGGAAAATTTTGAAATTTGTTTTTTGGTGTGCATTTATTAATTTTTACTCTAGGCAAGTGCAAACTCAGTGATGGTTCAGATGAGGCAGAGCCACAGGAGCCAGAGACACCCACCAGCGAACACCTCTCTGCTTCAGACGACGGCCAGACAAGCCCCGAGTCACAGGAAGTGCCCTCAGAGAAGTCGGACACAGAGCACGATGAGTCTGCCATGGAGGTGGAATAGAGCACAACTCGACACGAGTCACTCAGATAAGCCATCTGCTTTTAGAAATATACAATTGAATAAAATGAATTGTATAAGCTGGAGTAACATTATGACAAGGCAGCAATGAATTTGATTCTTATTTACAGAACGTACTTTCATTTCAGCTTAGGTTTTATTCATGTAGTACAGATGAATTGAGCAATAAATCTTGTAGCACTGGCATTTGCCAAACTAGTCCTTAGATTTTAAGCCTTTTTTCCACACCGTAATAGGGCTTCTATTTAATGTGTTTGGTGTTATGTAGCATAACCTCTCTGGATATACTTGCTTTTCTCCATATTTTATTTTGTATCCTGGATGAATTTATTCTCAGCTTGCAAGAAACCGTATAGTATATTGTAAAGTTTTATTTATTTATATGTTCAATGCTGCGATACCTGTCCGTAGTGTTAAATGGGCTACTCAACAGCACCATAGTGCTAACATGTTTACACAATGGTACAATTGGAATGTATGTATTTATTAAGTAGTCAGGATGCATTTATGTCAGTACTGTTCCCATATCCTATGTGCCTTTTATCCCTGCTTCCAGCATTGTTGAAAGTTATTAAACACAAATGCTGTTAAGGTCTCAAGAACAGGATACGCTGTGCGGAATGTTGTTTACCCTTTTTTTCTTTCAATAAATACAAATGTGATCATATTTTTAAAGATTCTTGTATAGTTTGGTCTCTCATTATAGGTAGTATATAGTAATGTTATCAATGAAACACAGAAAAAAACTCTGTTGCTTATAGAAATTTAGCTTGATACCCCCAGGTTTAATATTTTGTTTGTAACGAAATAAGACATTTGGGATACTGCAGTCCTTTGACCCCCTCCCCCAGACAAGCATTCAGCATGCAGCACATTTACTATAGTCCATTTTCATTAGCAGGCCAATTTTACCTTGTGATCATTTTATTTTCGCTCATTGATCATTTTAGACAGCGTAAGATAATGGTGCTGACACGGAGCCTGCCAGTCTTGATTGCTTGACCCTCTTCATTTGCAACAAGAAAGTCATTGCAGCTACAAAGTTGCTCTCTGGCATTGCATGACCCTTTCCCCCAGTAGATACAGCCTAAGCTATTGAGGGTCAAAAACCCACATCTTCTATGGGTTTTGATAATGTATGTTTACAGAGACGTGACCTCCCGGGCCTTGTAATGCATCAATGTGACATCAACAGTAACGCCTGATTCCACCGCATGCTGTTTGAGGTTGACCTCTGACAACAGCCAAACGGGGAAAAAAATGGGACATCAATAGGACAATGTTGGATGCCTACATACCTTTGGGAGGTTGTTTGGTATACATAGGCTCAGGCTACATCATCATAAAATGTATCATTTAAGATCTCAGAGCTAATGTAACACATTGATTGGTGTACTCAACAGGACTTTTGGTGAAAATAGCCTATATCTTTTTGTGTGTTGCCAATATCATAAACAAAGAATTTAAAGTAATACTTACTGCACAACCAGAACTGTTACTTTTCTATCAAAAGAATTACATCTGGACTGCCATCATAGATACACTAATTGTTTTTCAAGGATGATAAATGGCACACACAGTTTCAGTGCCAAGGTAATTTTGAGCCAGCGGTGAAAATGTACAGAGGAGCTGTCTATGGTTCATAGTTCTTCTCGAACTCATCCTTCACATGTGCATTCGAGGCCACTTTGACTTAAATTTATACTGATCTTTTATTTATATCCAGAAAAAATGGCAGATAAGAAACATAAGTGTTCTTGATATTGTGTTTTGTCATATCTTGCAGCCAAAGATTGAAATCCCGCGAAACAATTTTCTGAAGAAATGAAAGAGCATGCCCTCCTGAACCCCAAAGGAAAATAAGCCCCCAGCTCGAGGCAGAATATGAAACCGAGGCACAGAATAAGTAAAATAGACAAGTGCACCAGGCTTGTCACTTTACCATTTGCTGCCCTGGAGTGTGAGCACTTCAGAATTCTCCCCATAGCAGCCCAGGCTCCATCTATCGTTATGCTCTATCTACTGTACTGAATACAAAAAGGAGCCTTATCAGACAGTGGTAATAAAGAAGAGACTTTTAAAGATTTATGACCTCTCTGTCACTCACAAATGCAACAGGAAGAACAAGAGTGTGACAAATATACAGCAAAAGTCATTGTATATTGGTGTGAAGTGTCACAGAAGTAGTTAACATGGTGTGATATGAGCCATCACCATTGGCTCCTGACAACAGCATCATTACACAGTAATAAGCGCACAATCTCCTTCAGAGTTGCATTAAAATCCAATTAGATTATACAAGAGCTCGGCTTGATGAGCTGCAATGTGCACATCTCCGTCTCTCAGCGACTTGTGCTTGAATTGCCACTTGATGAAGTTTAGTAGCCTTTCAACTAAAGGTCATCAGCTTCCCAGAAATTAGTTTTTAAATTTAAGTCATTTGAAGCCCACATGCCCAGATGGATGGATTTCCATTTTTCTTCCTGTTCATGAACGTGAGGCTGAATGCACAAGCTGTAGTTTATACCACTGTGACATTCAGGGATCAGAGAGCATTGTCATTCTGCGTCCTATAGTGAACTCATTACAACACTGAGCGATGGCATCTGCTCCAGCTCCAGGCATGCCTCTATTATCACTGCAAACACTTGTCCTTTGAACCTTAAATCATGTTAAACTGGCCAGAGAAGGCATTTCTAAATGAATGTGTTATAATATAGATATAATACAATACAAATGTGTGCATAGGTTACATAAGCTCTGCACTAGACAGTTTAATTTAAGCTAGTGTTTTTTCCCCTCAAAACTAGGCTATTTAATATCACAAATGTATAATAATAAAAAGACAAACATGCATACCCAGCAGTCTATTCAACAGCAGTTTTACATAACACCACTCACAAAACACTAAAGGCTAAATGGGAGAGACTAAATGGCCAACACCCTGCCACCGCCTTGTGTGGAAATCATACAAGCATCCTGCAGGCAGCAGGTTCATTTTATAGCTCCATCTATTACCACACTGTCATTGTTAATTGTCTTCTTTTACCTCTGCAGGATTCTCCAAATTGGTCCTATCGAATGTGACAGGAGGAAGAGCATTAAGCATCTGACAAGATGATATCTAAGTTCAATTTCCTACTCCTCACCTGATTTATACCAGCAGCACATCATTTTCTTTTCTGTCATAAAGACCTCTATAAATCAGTGGTGCTTATGGAAGCACTACAGAACAGGCTTCTTGGATTTGTATCCCGTGTTTGCTATTAGGAAGCCATTACAGCCACATTTTCCTCCTTCAAACAAAAATGATCAAATCTAATACTGCCAAGATTAGAGAGATAAAGAGAAAAGGCACTGGCAGAACTGTTAGGCACAGTCTCCATCTAAACAATACGCTCCAAACTCAATAAAAACAGAGCTTTCTGCTGGTGACACCATTATCCATCTGTTTGGACAAAATTGCTGTATCATGGTATAAATCTGCGATACAAGTGACATATCCTCTAAAATAAAAGGGAACATTAACTGCTCTATCTTCTGGAGGCCATGGGACTTGCTGGCTATAAGCTCAGTCAAGTGTGATGGCAGTTAGACTGTGTTTACTAGACTGCAGACAATTATACTTTGCTCTTCTCCCCTAAGAAGACAAACTGCCATGGCTTCAGCTGAAATGATTTCAAATAGATTTTCCAAAATGTCTGTCGCCAGATTGCTTCCATACATTATTTCACTTAAATGGTGGAGGGAAAAAAACAGCAAATCCACAAATCAATCACAACAGCCACTTTAGCAGATGGAAAGGGGAATGCTTTGAGAGTGCACGTGTGACTGCGTGTGCGCGGGGATCTGCAGAGGACAGAGCTGTCTGTGGTGTCTCTCCAGGACTGAAGAACAGTTGAGTGTGCGCTGCCAGTGCAATAACATGGCATGTTTAATGAACTGACCCGCTGACTTGTGGCGAGTTAACACGCAACTGTTCATTCGTCCAATCAAGTGGAGCCTATCAGAATGCAAGAAACTCAAACGGCAATTCTAAGATGCAATGAGAAAGAAGAAAGACAGAAAAAAAGAACTATACCGACGAAAGAGGGGCTCACAACTGTGCAACTAAAATGGTTGAATTCTTCAAAAACAACATATGGTCACATGGTGAAGTATTTTACAGCGTTTAACAGATGGATTCAGCAAAATGTGGCAATACTGTGCTCACAACTGCTCAACTGCCCTCTAAGTACGCCATCGCGCATGCACGTGCGTCCCATTTTTTATTTAGGCCTACATTTGCGTGCGTACGTGCGTGCGTTGGGTTTACCCGCGGCCTGCCATCAGCCATAAGGTAAGTGTTTTAAGAAGGGAAATGTAGGCCTATGTTATAAATGCGATCAAATGTAACTTCCGTTAGCTAGCAGCAACAACCGCTGTATGATCGTTTCGAGTTGTCCCTCTGATCTAAATGTTTAAAACTAAATTTATATATATTTTTAAGCTGACACAACTGAAATATAGCCTACACCACTTATAAGGCCTAGGCTATTTAGGTGGCATAGACCTAGGCCTATTCAAAAGACCTTCACCCTAGAATGTCTGCTTTCCGTTTGTTCTCACTTCGGATTGTAGCATACATTTATTAGACAATATAATCATTACATTATAGGATACTAGCATTTCAAGGAGACCTAGCTGGTAAAATCAAATTTAAGTTAGCATCTGGCCTGACTGCAGTAAATTTAGGCAAGAACAAGGTGTTTAGTGAATGGTGCACAAAGTGGGGCCCACGGACCACACCAGAGTGCTGGGGTTTGTTAGTACTATCAATGATTAGATGGCCCTAATTTGATTACATTTTCTAAACCTAATGTAATATTCTAAAACATTTTAATTACAAATCTTTCTTTTCATATTAAATTTTGGCCAATGGGAAAAAAATCTGCACATTTTTGACCCATCTAGGAACAAAGTTTAGACAACCCAGGACCTAATTTAAAAGATTTCAGAAGAGAAATGACAGATGAGATGTGGGTGTTGATATCAAAATATCAATACTGCCAAATTATAGTATTGCTGCCTATTTGATACCAGTTTGTACATACAAATGTTAAGGCGGTACATTATTCCTAAAACATGAACCCATTCCTTTACTCACTTTACCTGCAGCATTAAAATTAATAGTTTGAAAATATCCTCTGGGCTTTTCAGCTATATTGGTGAGTCATGCACATAAAACCAACATTTAAATATTTAAAATTTGTTTCAATTTTATAAACTACTAAATTATTAAGATTTTTTTTTTTTTCAGAATATTAAGTTATAGATGTGTTTTGTAGACTGAAAACAACTGTGCTATGGTTCTGAGTTAGCACATTGCAGGCAACCCTGCAAATTTGCCTTTAAATACTTAAAATTCTAAAAGCCCAATGAGAGCACTCAGGACAAACTATATGCCCATACTGTATTTGGCATATCTCTACTTTTCACAAATCAAAAAACCAAGATTCTATTCTATTCAAGACCTATTCTAACCCCAATCTTAATTCTAACCCTAACCTTACCTATTTCGGGGAGTAAATGTTGAAAAATCTGAACATTTGCTTGGATAGTCATGTGCGAAAGGTGGCTATGTGGGCATTTGGTCTTTACCTGACTTCCACTCTACCCTCAGAGCTGCGTCATTTCTGTGTACCTTCTCTGCTTGGGAGGTATGACGCTCTCTAGCAAGCAGTTTCATTATGTTTTTCATGTTCCCGCGGCAGCCCCTGAGCCCCCTTTCCTTGTTGACTTCAACCTCTGCAGCCACTCTCTACTGTCTGTCGGCCTCATAAACTCCGAGCACGGCGACCAGTGGTGACTCTTGACTACTTTCTATGGGAGTGCTATGGTTAATACATAGCCATTATCAAAGCCGAATGCCCATAAATACTATGACTATATTCTGGCAACCGAGAACCAGGATGTTTGAAGGGATTTTAATCAGATTTAGATTAAGATTAAGCTTCGATTAAGATAAACTTTAACAAACCTCAAATGTTTGACTTCAACACACAGTGTCCATGCCACTCTGCGACAATGCCCTTCAGGGTTTGTGCCTTGCCTTTTCAACTCAACGAGCCGGCACGCTGCTATCGGTGCCACTTGCAACAGTGTGTACCAGCAACACTTCCGGCACACAGCCTTTTTGTAGAGAACAGGCCTCAGGACTACATTCCCTCATTTGATTCTGCGGCCTTGAGCCCTGTGGTTTTGAGCGATCATGCCCCCGGCTCAGTTAGTTTGACCAGGTTTGCCTCAGTTGTACTTCAGCTGTGTCTGCTCTGACACAGTCCTGCTCGGTTCTACTTTTATCCTGCTATGGCCCTCTATTCTGCTTTGGCACTCCAGTGTATAGGCATGTTTTCTTTTTTCTTGGAGCATTTCTCGTTTTTTTTTCTCTGGATGCTTTTTGTTCTGAGAGTATATCTTTTTTTCTGCCAGACTTTTTGTTCATTCATCTGACTGACATTCTGTAAGTTGGGGTTGTGAAATAAACCACTTATTCCAATATGCAAGTGTCACTTACACAGTGGTGCTTTTAGCCGAATGCTTAGCTTTGAATTAGCAATGTACAGTACTTGCCCAATGTGTATCTGAGCAATTGATGTATGTGAGTGTGGTGTTGCAACCAGATGGGTAATGTCAGTGTTCAAACACTCCTTTTAAGGAATATTTTCTATGGCAGGGTGAGAGGCTACCTTGCCATTTTAATTTAAAGAGAAGTGAACGTTTTTTTATTGAATGGGAATGAGTCTAAACAAAACGGCACAGCAAAACAACATACTGCATAACTGATGGGTGAGAGGCAACACAATCCATGTTGTCCACAGAGTTATAAAAACATTTAGCTAGATGACAGTTTGTGTTCTTTCTTTTGACAGCTTTGACAAAAACTTGATGAATGCAAAATTTGCCTAAAGAATGATACAAAGCCAGGCTTGTCTGCCTGTCGGACATTAGCCTGTTGGCACTGCTGTGTGACTGTAGGCGAGATAGTCCTGCACATCCATATTCCCTATTGCCGACCATAATTAATTGCTTTACAGTCTTGGAGGCCATAATGCTCATCAGTTATTAATTAGAAATTCATTTCACTGAATAAATAATGCTTATGATTGATGATGAAACTTGTAATTAGGTTCTTGGAGCAAAGCTCATGGGAGAAAGCCTTTACACTTGAATCCAGGCTATTAAATAGTGCTCAATGAAAAGAGTATGATGCCTCTCATCATAAAAAAAGAACCGCTATTGTAGCATCTGGATTTGAGGAGCTGGGACATATTGTGCTTCACATAGGTCATGTTAGGGTTCTACTTCAGCAGCACCTCTGCATCTTTCATGCTGCTTAGCTTACATTTTCGAGGAAGAGCACTAGCAAATATGTATAGAATAGAAGCACGTGCTGCTCACTCTGATGGTAGATTTTCATTTATCATTAACATTTCTCTACCTCTGCCCACTCAGGTCAATGTAGGTATCATATAGGCTCAGTATTTTTAAATGACGAGAGAACTGTGAAAACTCAAGCTGTCTATGGCTCAATATTGATTTTACACAGAAGACACAACCATTGTTGATAGCCTTTTTGATATATTTTTTCGCAAGCAGCATCCCCAATGGATGTTAGTGGAAAATAAACCAGTCAATATACACCTATTAGGATTTCTTGATCTGAGCCCATAAAGCTGTGGTGTGCTCTGTTTCCGATGCTCATTGCATCATAATAGTGTGGAGAGCCGAGGCTATTATTTTTGTAGGATGAAACATCAACAATTTAATGGATTTCTGTAATATTGTACTTTTAAGCCAATTAGTGTGATTGACCAGCAGTAAAATAGAAGGAGAGACAAAGGGATATTAAAAACAGCAGCTGATGTTGCTGTAGCCTCATCAGGCAAGTCTACTATAGCTGGTCCCATTCACCTGTCATCGCTGCAAGTGAGCAATGGTAACCCCCACTCCAGCTCTCACCCGTTAACTAGTATCTGCCCTATTAGCAGTTTATAATGGAGATCAAGAAGTAGTCAGTGGAGAATGAAGACAACTGTCTACTCGCATTCCTAATTGGCTTTATGTTCACTTTCTGATAAATGGTTCTGCTATAGAGTCCCATAGAAATGATCACACTAATAGCCTTCAGTAACCGGATTTACTAACACATACTGGGTCAAAAAGGACACAGAGAGCAAAAATGTTAATTAATATCAATAATGGCCTATTATTAGTTTGACAGAAGGATCCAAGCTAGCTGCGTGCTCTAATGACTCTGAGCTAACTTGAAGGGAAACATTGGTAAATTACCATAACTGTGTATGCACACTCCATGGAGGTGCCCAGCAAACATCTGTTATGTTAGAAATTCAAATAGAATTCCTATTAGTAACCCTAGCTCTGGTTGCATAATCAGTCATTCTTCTCCGGCCAGTTTGGAGGCGCTAACAATGCCCCAGTGACTGGTGGAACTCCTCCCTGTGGGCTTTCCAATCAAACGTGCCCCATGTGGACCTGGTCCTAACAACAGACGGGGGCTTTGTGATCTGACAGGAGCTCAGTCTATCCAGCCATGACACATGACTTAAGAAAGCAGCTCTGCTTTATTTGAATACAGTTAGAACAAGTCCAAAACAAGTTAAGGCTGAGCAAGTCTCTTCCCAACAGAGACACAGAGCACTTCTCATTTCCAGTGCTTCATTTTGAACTCAATAAAAATGCATTTGTTTTTGTTCTGTTTTTTTGTGTTTTTATTTTATTTTTTAATTTATGTAATTTTTGTGGTATAAAACAGATACATTAAAGAAAACTCATTAGTCTATTTAAACAACACCACAATTAAAAGATCAATTATTAACAATGCGTTTATTTAATTGTTTCATGTTTTCCTATTTCAATGTCCAATTTAAACACTTAACAGTTACAACAATAAAGTAGGTATAAGTTAGTCAAAATATAAATTACACCCCCCCCCCCTCACCCCGCCCCTAAATTTTCAAGAACACAAACAGTAGTCAGTTTATTGCACATTCATGTATGTCAAGTTGTTAAGTTCTCTTTGTGGTCAAGTTGATGCTACACTGTGTCACTGGGGGCTTGGTGTGACCTTGTCTGCTGTACGTGACTGTGTAATCTTCTCCAGGGTGGTGTCATGTTTGATCAGAGAGTCCAGTGTCCTGCCCTCAGCGCAGCTCAGTGGGAGGTGTGGCCTGGTCATGATCAACCAAAGGTAAGCTTCACAGGGCAACATCAACATCTGCATTTTGTAAGCACTTGTAACGTCTATGCTCATTTATAAGAACACAACTAGCAATAGTTTTTGTGCAGTAAAATTTTTATATAATTTTAGTGCACTAATTATTTGAGTGGATGACTTTTTTGTTCATTTTAATTTTCTTGTCTGATGTAGCTCAAATAAATTGCTTCTTGAGGGATATATAAAGTTGTCTGAATCTGAATCTGAATTATACTGTATGTATTTTCAAGCTATAAAACGTTTTAGACTTTATTTTGCGAATGACAAAATGATTGCTGGTTAAAACTCATTAATGTTAGACAATAACAGTGAAAAAAAAATCCCTATTCAAGCAATATAACATACTGTATATTAGGCTGTTTACATACAATATTAATATACTGTGACAGGTAGGGTAGTGGATGTCGATAGAATGAAACACTGATATTATTAAGATAAATATTATTAATATTTGGCCTAAGATGAGGGAACTCCCTGAACAGCAGCCAACTTAATCCAGGGTAAATATTTGAAATAAAAGAAACACAGAAAGAATAAATATACAATTTGAAGAAAATGTACCGTATTAGTAAACTTTAAAATAATACACATCCACATAATATTATTCACAATACTTACCTTTTAAATTAGTAATGCACAGTTGATAAAAATTACAAGCTTTCATATTGTAATGAATATTTATTTGCTCCATAATCACTTTTGTGTCTCAAAGCAACATATGCTTGGTGCACAGTGCTGCCTCCAACAGATTTGGCTACAGTATACATGACTGGGCGACTCCGCGGCTGTATAGACGTAATAGCTCAGTTTTACGCTTCTCCTCGCTCCTCGGCCTCGGGTGTATAAATTTAGTTGATGCTTTTCGTTTCTCTTTCTTAATTCATTGCAGTTGGATTGCTCTTTGATGCAGTTCTGTTGTCCCCTGAACAATTGAAGTGGAGACAATGGAGGCATGATGATAGATCCGTGTACCCGCCATCTGTAAGAGCAGCTGCTCCCTTGCATCTGTACAATATGCTGGAGCGGAGAGCCTCAGTAATCTGCATAATAAGGAGAGGGCTTATCTCAGTCTAGTTAATAATCACAAGCAATCGATGCACTTCATTCCCTCACTCCTGACTGATGAAGAAAGCCGCAAACTTTTGGTGCGTCTGCCAATTCTCCAGATAGGCAGGGGTCGCGCTGTAATGCCGACTGTTGATTTTGCCTGGAGCTACAGCTTTAGTCTGCACTCAGTTTCATCTTTTCATGAATACCATAATTACAGCAGGACGCTCGGAGTTATCTATGTGCCTTTGCTTTCCCTACACCTGAAGCACATACCAGCGTCAAAGCTACAACTCAAAGGTTACGTGACAAATATGCTCCCACTGACTCAAGATTGGTTCAGTTATGACTCAAGAAATGTTAGAAAATTCAGACTATAGTAGGGACTCCTATTTGAATTCCAAAATTGTTTCATGGCCTGTATTTAAATCTGTTTCTATTTTTTTTTGTTTGGCTTTCACAAATCTATTTATTAGATTCTTCTTTATACAAATGCCCTGCAGGTTTGGAGAGTCCGTTGATATTATTACTGCAAGCACACATGCATTTTTACACACACTTGGAAATGGCCCTTAGCAGACACCACATTGATTATATAGAAAGCACAATAATATTGATGACTTTGGATTCCCCTTGGTTTTTACTAGTTAAATGTGCTCATTAAATCAACTCTTTATTAAACAGCTTTGTAAATCAAGTAGAATTTAATAGTTGTTTATAGTGAACAAACATTTGTGATTCAGGCTCAGAGGATTACAGACTTTTTATCGTATTAATTGACAATTTTTTTGTAAATAAGACTATATTAAAAAATAAACAATTAGTGGTACAGGATTTTATACACTTGCAAATTGTAACACTAGAAATTAATCAAGATGCAATTTTTTTATTTATCTTCTAAGACAAGTTTAGTAACATTATCCATTATCCTAATTATTATTATTATTTTATTTTATTTATTTTTTTGACACCTTTATCAATATTCATATTAGTTCGTTTTATCAGAGGAGTTGACTGTTTTCAAACTTAATAACATTTTCCTGTCCATATTGAAATAGATGTGTACACCATATAAAGTGCTCTAAAATATGCCACACACTTCCCATGGTTCCTGATCCTCCTCATTAAGCATGCATGATGTTTGTCTCCCAGCTGCTGTGCTGCGGTGCCGTGAGGCAGGTGTGGAGATGCTGCAGTGAGGCCCTGGGACCACAGCTCCACGACGACAAGTGCAGGTGTGACATGTTCAGAGGAGTCCAGGTGCTTATTGAGTTATCAGAGGCAGCCACTGCGCCTTTGATTTATCATCCAGGGTTTAGCATTGCCATATCAAAGCAGCAATATATCAGGCTACAAAATAAAATGCAGAGAAAATTACCTGCTGGGGTGTCGCAGTCGTGATAACTTACATCTAACACTGTCGGATGCAGCGTGGCACCTACTGACACTTGCGGTGAAAAATTGTCAATGCTTATTGAACCCATATAGTGACAAGACACACTAAATCACAGACGCAGAGCTTTTAGCCAAGCCAAAGATTCACCTTGAATTCACCCTTTAAGTGTTATGATTCATCACTGATTTGTGGGTTATGGTTTGTTTGTCCCCACCCAGTCAAATGGGGAAGTATGCTACAACAGTCTCATTAAGAGTGCATTTAGTCCAATAAGAAGCAGTTTAAGCTTCTCATAAACGCTGCCCATTAGGTGCGGTCTAAATGCGTCCTCTCTTCATTGACATGAATGGCATGCCTATCTGAACGTCTAAGAATATGTGAATGAGCCAGTCAGTCTGAGGAGCACATAAAAGGTAGCCAGATTTACGGGCAGGTTTTTATTCCAGACTCAGGCGCCATCTGATAAACAAGCACTCTTTTGCTTGAGGCGAAATAATACTCTTTGAGGTCCTGATTTACAATGCTGGGAAGAATCTATTTGTGGTTAAGCTACGAAGCAGGCGCCGCAGTGATTGGTCATTCAGAAGCTCCAAATTTGAGCGTAGATCTATATTTGATGAGCTTACGATTTTCTAAATGAACAAATGCATAAGTGTTTGTGAGATTTTATTCAGAGTTACTGGATGAAGAAAAATGAACTTTTTAGAGATGTAAAGAGCTTTCTGATTCAACAAATCCCCTCCAATTCCCTTTGATTGAGGGCAAAAAGCAGGTAGCATGCAGCCAATCTAATATTCTCTGAAAAAAATAAAAGAACTCATTGGAGTATTGGTCCACTACATGGGCTCCTAAGAGATCTGATTAAGTGGAAATCCCTCAATGTTGTTCCCTCACCTTCCCCATAATAAATCAGATGCACATAGCAAATGCCTAAATTCATCCCGCAGCCCTGCTTGACATAAAAAACAAGTTTTCGGTGAAACAGAAAGATGCTCAAAATATTAATTGCAACTTGCCCTTCTCGAGACATTAACTAACTTAGAAATAGTATTTTGAACTTCAATATTTACATAATACAAAGCGTGTTTGAGAAGTGGAGAAAACGTATGCTTAAAGGATAAAAAGAATACATTATAGGCTCATATAGTGCTATTAGTGAAAATCCATTAGTGGTAATAATATGCTATTCTAAAAGTAGCATTAACAGCAGTCCAGACATGCCTTAATTTTATGTTGTCAGTCACATCATTGTTTGCTAATCCTGTGTCGTTGCTATCCTTCTGAGACTTGTATTTAATTTGTCTTTAACTGGAAATAGGCGCCTAGACAGTGGACTCTACTCAGTGGTTTATAGAAATTAAAGCCTACGTTGTGTCGTGTTTTATGCGATCTTTATGGGGTTGGGAGAAGGCCATGACATTGTTGGGTCACATTTGACACATTAATTGGAGTGAGGGCTTTCTGTCACAGCTGCTGGGAAATTATCAGGAGATTGAAAGCGCTTGATGTCTTGTAATTACAGTTTTATTCTAAGTAGATTTGCTTAAGGACAGCAGCCCTTTCTGATTAATAGAGATTTGACTGTGCTATTCTGAAAAAAGTGTTTTAAGGTGCGCAGGTTGCTATGAGCCAGATCCGTGGCGTGTTTGTGTTTCATTTATAGTCAGTGAGTTTGTGAGGTGAATTTCATGGCTACGCCTGCCGTGAACACAATCAATTATTATCACAATTATAAACATGTTACCGGCAGCGTAGCATCTTTAGATTAGCAAATGTTACGCCCAGAGTGTTCCGGGCGGCGCTGCTAAATGGGGAGGGGTGTTGGGCGTTCAAAAGCCTCTGTGCCGATATCAGCTGGTTAATCCTTCCTTTTAGTGCCTTTATTGGCTCATTCAAGAGGCTCTGTTGACATTCCCTTTGCCCTGTTAAAAGGCAACTGCATCTCAAGTGAAATCTGGAGTGTTCTTTACACAGTGCAAACCCCATGTGGCTCAGCCTCCCTGTGGGCCTGTGATTTTCCTGCTTTAAGTGTCTACTGTCAACACTAATTTGTCCCACTCCTCCTCCGCCCCTCTAGTGGGGGACTCTCTCCTAAAGTTTTAATAAAAGATCAGCTATAACTCCCTGTTTTCTGAAGCCCAGACGAGGGCTTTAAAAGCCACACAATAAGATGCCATGTAATGATTACAAGACTGGAACAGAAGCAGTTACCTACACCACATGCTGTTTTACACAGCTCACTGAAACCTGTGCTTTTGCTAACCACTGCTCCCTCTCACTTGTGGACTCAGCACTTACAGAAAAGGCAAGCTTCCTTTGTTCACCTGAAAGATCTTACTGCATTATAGTCTTATAACTTGATTCAATATTTGCAACATTATGCTCATAGAAGCATTTTCTCATGCATGTTTGCTCTCTGAATCTTAAATACAATTGAACGGTTTGGTTTATTTTCCCTGTAACTGGAATTGTCTCCATTGTAAGTCTCTAATACAAACTAAAGTGTACCAGAGACCTACGTGCCCCATTGTGAATACCTATTCTTCTAGTTTTCAGACTAATCAGAGCAAAATGATTACAAATAATACTTTCTGACATGTTTTTCTGAATTCCATTTCTGAGGCAGACAAAGTAAATTGCCCAATTTCAGTTACTTGCTTTTGAAGTCTAAAGGAAAATCAATGAAAAAAGTAATTCCTCTGCTCCCATTAAACCAAATTCTACCTAAATGATGGGACCTTGGGAAAGCAGTCAGAAGACTCTCTTTTCAATTATTCCAACTTGTTTACAGAGTTTTATTCTCCAGGTTAACATAAATGTCATAAGACTCGGCTGTTATAGGCAAACTAAATAGAATTTCTCTTGTAAGGTGCACGGCCATGAAGCATGTAGAAATGGTTCAATATCCCAAGCTAAGACCAATTTTCAGCACATTGTTTTGTTGGTGTATTGTAAGGTTATGGTAATGTAATATGCATAATTCATACACCTCGGGCCCCCTCCTCATTTTTGATTCTGTTGTCCTGCCTGTTCATCTGAAGCTGAATTAATGCTACATTGTCCATTAGGTGTCCATAACACAGGGCAATACTGTCACACACAGCTCTACGGCAGATTCCCATGGGGGGGGGGGGGGGGATTCTATTCTCTTCATTTTTGTATTTCTGCTTTAGAGAAATTGCTTTACCAAAACAAATTTCACATTTTGCATCACAGGTTTGACTTTTGAAGACAGTGCAGAGAGTGAAATAGCATGGGAGAAGTGTGCGTGTGCAGGTAGAAGGAGCATATTATCTTTTGTAGTGCTCAGTGTTAGAGTTTGATTGTTCTGTAGAGGAGGTGGATCAGTAGCGGTGAGCACAAAGAGTGTGGTGGATGTGGCTTGTTATCCTCTCTTGGGTTCACTTAGCGAGCCCCAGACTGCTGCAGTTGTGACCTTCATAAGGCACGCTCTCCCTGCTGGGAACACGCACTCGCACACCAAGCACATCCACTCCACAGCCGGCACTCATTGGGTCATGATGGGGCTAAGCAGGCCCATTAAAGCATGCTCATCTAGGCTGTGATCACGTGCACAAAGCATAGAGCTGGACTCCAGCCAGGAGGTCCCGGGCCTATAGTTTGAGCTCCTGAAGCTGAGCCCTCGTCAACATGCACAAGGAAGTGCAGTCGCAGCATCCAGCCATTGAACAAACCTTTTTGGATTCTACATTGGTGCAGTCTTCTTTCGCTGGACACTGCTGTGATGTTTCAGCTGCTGCTCAGTGTATTATTAATCCATTTTTGGACATGTTGTGGTCAGTTTAATGATCATTATGTGGCTCCAATGGAAAAACAAGGGAATAAGGTGAATCAATGATTGATTTCACAACGTTGCTTGATTCATGGCTAGTGCTGTGATAAATGGCTGTATTATTGAGCCAAGGGAAGTGTTGGGAAATGAATTTGTATGTGAGGATGAAACCATGAGCTTTCAGAGTAAATAACATTTAATAACACAGTCTGAAGCCCTTTGTCATTAACTAACCACTGTGACCTGCCTTTTAGAGCTATGTTTAAAAAGTACTTTATAATTCAAATATTCATTATGGAACTCCCTTAGCATCGCTTATTTACCTTCTCTTGATTCAATTAGCCAAATGAGAAACAAAATTGTGTTTTCAGTGCAGCGCTATGTCAGTTCTGCAAAAACACGAGCATGTAATACAGCATTATGCCAAGCAGAGGATGTGTCTTTGATTCTGGTTGATGGGAGGCCGAGTTTCACCTAAAGGTACTGAAGCAGAGAAATAATGGTATCGTACACTGGCTGTGAAAAGAAATAGTGAAGCGAAGGGGGTGCACATTAAAAGTGTCTCTCTAGGTAGCTGACATGACGCGACTAGTCAGACGTGAATAATGACAGACGGAGACTATCATGAGGTCTGTGAAGCATCCGCCCGCCGCCATCATTTTCTGTCTAACCTTGCATTGCCAGCAGCACCAGTGCCCAGATCATTTAAAACAGACTAACAGCACTGCAGACCCAACGCCATGACCACAGGCTTTTGAGGATCACTAGAATTAGACATTGTGGCTATACAATTGTCTGACTATTTTTGGAGGCATAATTAAGAAGTTGTTTTGCTAATTTTACTTTAAGGTTGTTGTGACGTTGTTGTTTTTTTTACACCAGAATATACTGTAAATGTTCCCATTACATGTTTTGCCAAAATACTGCTGATGAAAAAAATAGGGTTCATTTTTCTCTTTAAGTGGACGTGTCACAGTCTGAACGAGTCCAAAATGATGATACAAGAGGACTAAAAGTTCATATCAATCCTGCGAATGACCTGCTGCTTCCCCGCGTTGGCTTTTTAATTATAGTTAGTTCACATGACATGCTGCAGCGTTACTACCTGTAAATCTGAATTAAATCAGGTAGCATGGCACGCACGATTGTAAAAGATCACCTCAATTCGAAAATGTTTATTTTTGCATTACATTGCAGGACGCAGCCGTAGTCATTTATTTCTGTAGCGTGTTCACGGCACTGCGACCCTCAGTGCATAAAAAGTGCATATGTGTCTCTAATGCATTTATGGTGTTTGATATTTATGATTAGGTGATATGTTTTAAAAGTTCTTCCTGCAGGAACGCGGTCATTTCTCATGCAGATATGTTGTATTTAAGTGCCCCATGCTAAATAAATGAATTGTGCATAGATTGTCTCAGCTGACTGGGCCCATAGCATCAGACATACACACTGCAGCCCCAACCCATTCTGCAATATAATTAAAATCATCTTCGGGGACATGTTTTGCTCGGCGCACCAAATTTGAAACTTAAAAAATGGCATAGTAATGTATTAGCATAATGTAACAATGAGCCCCACTCAACAAATTTATTAGCCTCAATTCTGAAAAAGCCACAGCAAAGCAACTTGCGTACTATAATTGGCATCTTGTGGTTTCCTTTCCTGAGGAGAAAGTGAATTTTCTATGCTTTTATAATAAATAGCATATTTAAGCACCCAGGAAATCACCGCAAGACATCCATCCTCCTTCGTTTCATTTATTCTGGTGTGTTTAATTAAAGCTCGGAAACTACATGCAATTTGTGTCTGAACAGTGTCTAATGTCTGAGACTGGTTATTAGATATTAAATTGATGCATAATTCAGGCAATTAAGAAAGTAATCACACAAAGTAATGTAATGGAAGTTAATTATTACTGCATAAGCAAACAGTTCATCAATGCTAGTTAACGCTGTGACTGCATCCCTAATATGCTCACCAAGCAGGGAAATTCCTCTCCCTCAATGTTGTGATGTGCTGATTAAACATTGTAGAGGCACATTAGAGAGAAGAGCAACAGGGGCTTTTTAACAAGCCCATCTCTTCTCTGTCACAGGTGCTCATGCAGCACAGGGCTTTGATCTATGTCATATTATGTCTTTGTGCATATGATGTTGGAGTATACATTATATACAGCCAGTGCAATTCTGAAAACAGAGCAAATCAAAATGTCTCTTATCTAGGGCTGGGCGATAGGGCAAAAATATCATTATCTGTTTAAATATCAAAACATTAATATTACGGTTTTCTTGGAGCCACATCACAATTTCTAATCTTCTTATGATTCTTGTAGACCAGGGGTGTCAAACTCAAATGGAGCTGGGGCTAAATTGATCGAAGTCATGGTGGGTCGAGGGCTGCATCTTAAAATAAAATGGGCTATGTTCAAATATTGGGCTATTTTAAAGTTAAGATTATTCATTTACTATATGTTCAGTTTTATTGTATCACATTACATTACGTACATTATAATATACTGTACTGACTGAACCTTTTTCCAGTACATTTCAGGTTTTATAGTCACAGTTCAGCAATATGTCTGTTTTATTGGTGTCTTGATAAATCAAATCATCTGCTTTTTCAGAAAGTTCCTTCTTCACAGTGATTGGCTAAATTCAGTTGTCACTCACTCAGAGCAAGACAAAGGGTGACCAGTGTTGCTAGATTTCAGAGAGAAACAAGCAACCAAGCCTTTGAAAAAAAAAAAAAAAAGTCTAAAACAAGCAGCAAAGAGTGATTTTGGCATAAAAGGTTATGTTTTTGTGGATCAAACCTGAAAATAGATATTACTAATCCTTTTTTTTTTTTTTTGATGTGGAAATGTCACTCAGGAGCAAGTCCAAAACACTGTAACCCACGATAAAATTCATAAGCGACTTTTCAAAAAAAAAAAAAAAAAAAAAAAAAAAAAAAAAAGAAGCCCAAAATTGTGACAAAAAGCAGACCTTCAACACTTCAACACTGAGGCTTCCCAATACAGGAGAAGTTGATGAGAAACTGATGCATCTAAAAGAGAAATGGGAATTTACCATGTGACAATTATTAATAATAAAAAAAAAACAGACTGTCACATGAGCTCACAATTCAATTTTTATCACAATATTGTCCAGCCCTCCTTTTACTCAACTTTAATTTATTGAATATTTATTAAATTTGATTATGTTTTAATGGACACAAGACTCGTGAAAAATATACTTGGAAGGTTTTTTTTGTTTTTTTTATTGAATCATATATCCAATACATGAATTAATACAAATGCAGAACAATTGATATAATAATAATAATAATAGTAATTGGGGTGCACAGTATATGAGTGGTTAAGGCGGTTGTGGGTTCGACTCCCGGTCGGACCATATCAACATCTCACGATCTTTCTGGGTGGAGTTTGCATGTTCTCCCGTGTCACTGTGGGTTTTCTCCGGGTACTCCGATTTCCTCCCACCTCCAAAAACATGTATGTTTAGGTTATTTGGGCATCACTGTAAATTTCCCTTTGTGAGTGAATGAGAGAGTGAATGATTGTCTGTCTAACCCAGAGAGGAGTTGGCCACTGTTCAGGGTGTTCCCGCCTAAGGCCCAAAGTCACTAGGATAGGCTCCAGTCACCCGTGAACCCTAATGAGATTAAGTGGTAGAAAATGAATGAATTATTTTATTTAGTATGAAATTATCATTAAAATCTGCTATGTGAACCCATGTTATAAACTTAAAGAAAAAAACACAACATATGATATTGATTTTTTGTCTATATCGCCAGCCCTGATTGTGTCTACTTAGAAAAACACACAGATGCAAAAATAAAAGTAATACTAATTGCATCATGTTGTGATGTATTGTTTGGCTTAAAATATTTGAAAACTGTTAAAACGTCAACACAGAAGTTGTTTTCCAGACTTGCTTAACTTTTGTTTTCTTCCTCTTCTTGACCTATGCAGTGGCTGAACACAGTGTAATACTCTGCTCCGATGACAAGCTTCTTTTTGTCAGTTCAAAGACCTAAACTGGCGTAAAAGCAGCATCTCTGCGGGCAGACACACTCTGCTCCTTCTGTAACGTCTGATAAAACAGGACCCTCCAGCCTGCCGTTGTTTTCCTGGGTAAACATGCGTGTCACAGCTGACCTTTCCCAGGGTCAGTTGGCTTTTATATTGGCTGACATGTTTCCAACTTAATAGAACTGTTTAGCAGAGATCCCCTGGGCCCCTATATTTATTAAGCCACAATGAGTTGCATCTGTCTGGTTAAATCAAGATGACCAATCAGCCGAGGTCAGGGACATTGTAAAAGAGAAATATAGACGCGAGTCTAATGCTGACATATGCTTATTATCAGAGCACCAGCACAATCTAATTCTAAATGGTTTCAGGTTAGCAGAGCCAGACCTGTTCTCGTCAAAAAGAACCACTTAAGAACTATGAATGAACAACGTACAGCTTTAAATGTAAACAATAGCTTTTTGAGTAGTTGACCATAAAAAAATAATCATAGTTGTAAGTGTATGCTAACATTAAAGCACAAAGAAAATAATTTTCATAACAAAAGCAGCAGCATCTTTATATTAAAAAGATACAAAAATGTACATTTTATTCAATACTACACTAAACTTCAAAAACTGGCAATCTGAAAAACTTCAAATTCTTTGTCATACTGTAACTTTTATTTGATAACAAAATGTATATAAATAGTCTCAATTTACAATAGAAATAGTCAACTAAGTGGGAAAAAATACTGACAAGTTGACTTATATCATTGTTAGTAACAGCCTTACCATCTAACAAGAAGTTCATATTTTAGATATTTGTGTTATTTGTGCCTGATGACAGTTTAAATATCACTATCAAGATATCTTTAATACATGGGTTTACATCAATTTTGAATAGTTTCTTGAAATATAACACTGCAGACAATATAAGGAGAAATAGTGTGGTGTAGCATCTTCTCTGTCTTGTTTCTAAGCAGTTTGCTGATGTATATTGATTACCTTTGTTCAGCCTTTGTACAACATCCCATAATGCTGGTCATTTTCTTAGACTGATTTTAGGCCCCTGTCTGGTAATCAGGGATAATTGTCAATTATCACAAGGAACCGTCAGATCAATTACTGCAAAATCAATGCAGCCACTTGGCTCTTAGTGGCTCTTTCCTGCAGCTTAACACTCACCTGGAGTGGTCAATCTTACATAAACTCAAATGAAATGTATTGGGCGCTCACTTTGCACTTGTTTTGTGTGCTGCAGAATGATTGCAGGCTCCATGGTTTACAGTCATGTCTGAAATAGCACTCTAGTTGTTGTTTTATAAGACCTAATGGAGAGCCAAGTATTGTTACCTCTTAAACTGAAGGCTGGGTATTAGATCTTCTCTTTTATGAGCATCTTCCACAAGCCTCTATTTCTTCAGCCTGAGATGACTTTTGTGATGAAAGTTAATGTCTGGGAGTCCTGATGCTCTTATTTCTACTCAGAGGCTAGACTCCTCTTTCGCCTTGTGAAGGAAAAGACACTATTCGCTGAATGGCTTCCTGTGTGTATGGAAACAAATGTGGTGCTGTAATGAAATTGCCCGGTCAGCAGCCTAATGTATGATCTTCTGCTCAGCGTGTTTATTTACACTCAACTACCCTCCAGATTGGCTTGTCATCGTAATGGTCACCATTAATCTGTGGCTGTGCAACTTAGGTGAATCAAAGCCACTGACTTTTACTAACTTTCTGTGTGGCTTTTTACAACTATTTAATGTTGTTTGAGTTGAAGAGTTTCTTCTCAACGTGTTTATTGTTGACAACACTTATCAGTCATATGTAGACTTTCTATAGTGACTGCTTTTGCTTTTGTTTTTAGAGCTGCTTTTATTGTTCAAGGACAAATCTTCTGTTCCACCGGGGCAAGGGACAAGCTTTATCAAGACAAATGGTAAGGTCATCATTAAATCTATTGTGGTATCTGTATTGTTTAACATGAACAATATTGGGTCTACATATTAGATATTGAATCCTTGTTTAAGGTGGCCACCAAAACAGTACAGTCCATTTTGATACATGTCATTTGGACCATAATCCTTCGGGGTGAATCCTCACTGAGATTGTGGTTTAGCTTGTGTCCAAACTGTTCATATTTCATCCCCAGCTGAAGGAGGTTGCCATTGAATATAATCACATACACACACTTTCAGCATCAGACCAAGAGAAAACAGAGTGTGCACTTTGTGCACAGCTATTTATATCAATAAGTCCCGTGCTGAGAGGCACAAAATGAGCGTTTAAGCTGCAGGCCCAGAGCTCAGGAGCAGGTGGGCAGGCTGCTTGTGGTGCCTGGGCGGAGGTACTCACTCTTTACAGGTGTTGCCCATCTCTGCGTGCTGCCATGGTTGGTTTGGGTTTGGGAGGCAGCGGGACAGCTGGAGCAGCAGGCTTCGGTGAGACGCTGTCGGGGCCTCCGCAGGTCAGTGCCTCTACCCAAAGGGACGGCAGAGCGAAACGCCATCAATTCACAAACAAAGGAGCCACTTCACCCGCCACAAAGGAAACATATGTGATAGAGCTGCCTCCTGAGCCGCGGCTCACTTTAACATGTCAGCCTCTCCTAATTAGCTTTGTTAACTCCCTCTGCTGTCTGCCCAACTGAGGCCTCGGCACATGTGGGCTGTATTTACAAGGGCAAATGGTTGGAGCTGCTCCCACAACTCCAGTTATTCTTTAGCCTCACAGTGTGAGCGCTTTTATTTAATCACAAAATTATAAATGAATTGAGTGTGACTTAAATGAGTAAGTAGTTGTTCTGTTTAAGATGAGTGTTATTGACTCAGTATTGATACATTGATTTTCTCTGTGCAAACAACCTTAAAGAGCCCTACACAGGGATTATAACCACAGCTCATTGTGGACTGATAGGACTTGTTTCTGAAGAGAACAGCTGCACCTCAATCTTTCTCCAGACGTTTTGGAGTCATTACAAGGCAGCCTTCTGATGGGGTTTGCCATGCGTTACATGTTGCACTGCATATTGAGCCTCATGTGACCCCTGCTGCTTAGACACTGGCAGTGCAGTTTCAGCAGCCCTGGGATGTGGGCTATGACACTTACAACCTTGTTGTGCTTTCATTGGAGCGAGCCTGTTGTCTTATATTTTGACTGTTTACATTTACATCATGTTGTGCTTTTAATATTGAGGAGATGCTTTGGTAATATTTTATTAAGCTGCAACACAGCTTGTTTTATTTTGTGATATTGTGTTAGATAATGTAGCTCTACAATACAGTGGACTACTATTTAACAAAAGCATGTAAAGAGATGCTTTTGACCCCATGGCTGCCAGACAGTCCAGCTCTTGAGAAGCAGTCGGCCCAGAGCTGTGTGACTGCTGCTGACTGAGTGTCATGATCCCAAGATCTCTGCTTTCTCTTTGACAGGAAGGTTTGAAATTCCTGGGTTAAAAGTTCTCTGAGATGATATCTCAGAAGGCTTTTGTGATGATGGTTCATGACAGGTATTACGTCAAACGGGTGAAGGAATTCTGCTGAATGTCTTTACTGCATTGAACTTCAGAAAATAGTATCAGTGCACCAGTCTAGTGCACTGAAAAACTCCACAACTGCAAAGATCTTTATTTCAGCATTGTATGCAGCATTATGAACAATTACTGTCACTAATATGTTTTGAGGTTTATTTTTTATTGTTCTGGTAGGGGATGATAAATTGATGCTCAGGTTAAAAGAAACGTCATTTTAATGTCTCCTGGTAAATACGATGCATATTGCATTTGCAGTCCCTTTTAACTTTATAACCTTGAGGCAGACTTTTTGTCTCCATATCCTGAAGAATAAAAGTCGAATATTTACAGAGCAAATGTGTATCAAAATATGGCATTATTCGCTGATAGGTGAAGCATACATACTTTGACATGCCTTGGCAGTTCAATATATTCTACACAGTCACTGGCAGCCATGACAGGAGACTCCTTTTTGTTCCTTCTCTTCTTTTTTCCTGAATACTTAGAATAAAAATCAGAAGAAGTGTTGTGGAGGAATACCAAGGTAACAGTCTGGAGATGTCTGGCCAAAAGGGATTTGTCCCTCTAGGTACAAGGCAGGGAACGGTATGCCCTCCTATTTTGCATTTCTGAAGTGCTTAGCTGCCCAAGCATGCTGTACGTGGGCTGGGCTCTTGAAGTGTGTCATAGCGTCATATGACCGCTGTGCTGGTGGCTCACTGTTGGACTTTCTGCAACAAATATGGATTATGTTAAAGTGGGCTGCCGAATTGACGTGAATATGCTAATAAGTCCCAGATGGGTCGGAGCAGAGCGGCTCCGGGACACACACAGTATATGGCAGTGTTTGGCAGGTCCATCATTTCGTCATTAAAGGCCACATTATTACTTACAACACGGCTTGCATGACAATCGCAGGAATAAATGCAGTCTTCTGAGATCTCCCGCTGTGTCCTTCAGCTTTCTTTTTGTTTTCTCTTCTCAGCTGCTCACATTCAGGTTCTGTGTGCTGTGTAAGGGACTTTGTGCTTACACCTTGTTCAGACATCAATAAAACTAAGTCTATTATTGGCTGAGGCCATTCATTAAAATAATGAGTAGCTTTTGCTTTAATTGATAACCAATGCTTGTTGATGAGGCATTATGCACTTGTGGATACAGTATTTGGTACATTTTTCCCCGAGTTGAACTGAAGCACCTGCATATTTATTTTACGGATGTGGACCTGCTCCAGAGCTATTATTCTTTTGTAGCGAGGGCACCAATGAGCTGTCCCCTCTGCGTTATTATTGAACTAAGGTATTAGGATTTCAGCTGCACAAGCACAAAGATAATGGTGGCTTATGTGTGAGTATGCATTAGGGACAGGCTTTGTCCTTTTGATGCAAACAGCCAAATAAATGGCACTATTTAATACAACATTCTCTCCACTTTTCTGATGATAGCTGTAATGAAAGGAACTATTCTAACAATAATAGCCACACTTAATGAACCCATCTTAATTTGTTAACAAGGGTTTAAGGAATTTTTATTTGTATGAAATGCTTGAAGAATATAATTTTGGAAAAAAAAACAAAAAAACAAAAAAAAAACTGTCTGAACTTCAGGTAAATAAAGCAAAGTGTTAGGATTACTACAGTTTCTAATTCACGGAAAAATCCACATTTAATCTTTAATACGCATTTTCTGTAGCTGTGTAAATCTTACTGCACATCCACGTTACTGTTCTCAGCAGAAAAACATGCTCACACTCATTCTGTTACCAGGGTTGCCAGATTTTCGGAGAACAAGCGACCAAGTGACCTAGTTAGACAAAAAGAGGATAATACAATAAACAAATTAAGCATTGTATGTCACTGCAGAACAAGTGTTAATGACAGGCATATCATTTTAATAGTGAAAATATAAAAATATGTTAAAACCTCATATTTCATATGAATCAAAACCTGAAATACAGGGGGCTAGACTGGGGGGGGGTCCTCTTTTTTATGACTTAAATGAACCGCTCAGAATTAAGTCCAAAGTGCAAAAGTCACAAATTAGTCCCAAAGTCAACATAAGAAGCAGATTTTGCGACTATGGTTGTTACTGACACATGATTGGTTAATGAACTTCTTGATTAAAATGCAGCAATCAATTATTGAGATTGAGCAAAGTTAAGTCTGTGATCCTAACGATCTTTTGATTTTTTACACTTAAAAAAGATGAAAGAAGTCTGTAACTGTGAAAATCACAGAATAGGATTTTGATTAATTTATTTGTATATTTTTCAGAAAATAAATATGTGTACACCTACTAAACATCAAGAATTCTGCCTCTGTTTGAAACCATAATCTGTTCAAAAGACATGGCCAAAACCAGAGAGGGGTGAGCTACTCTGTAAAAGAAAGGAATTTGAGAATGATGAGGGATTAGCATCCAACTACACAGGAGGCCTGGTCAATGACCTGCAGAGAGCTGGGACCACAATCGTAAAGGTTATTATTAGTAACACGCCAAGTCGTCATGGAATATAATGTCCTAAAGGTCCTCCTGCTTATAGTGCGTATTTCCCATTTTTATTTAGTTTAGTAGATTAACACTAGATGTAAATATAAATGCTTTTTATGAAGAAAAGTTTGAAAATATGTTCGGAAAAAAAAACAAAAACAAAAAAACATGAAGTAGAGCAGAGTTCTAAACTGATGATGATATCACACTAGGGAGACAAAAACATGTTCAGTTTTCTCACAATGAACATATTTTAATGACCCTATAAACATAAATTTAACAAAATGAGCATGCTGTTGTGTATTTTTATGTCTCAAGAAGTGAAAACGTGATACATTATAGAGTTTTGGCACATTTAATCCATGGTCGCTAAGTAACTCCCTAGTATGATGTCATCATCTATGAACAACAGGAATACCTGCTATAACACATGCTAACATTATCCTGTTATTGCCAACCAAGGTTGCAATGCAAAGTATTGGGGTAAACTTTACTATTTACTCATATACAGGTAAAATGTTTAAAAATCATCATACAATGTATATTTCTGTTTTTTTTTTTCAGATTCTGTCTCTCATACTTAAAATGTACCATGGTGAATAGACTTTTCTCATCTTTTCAAGTGGGACAGTCTGCACAATCTATGAGTGTATAAATACCACACTGTAGCTGCACCTTTATTAGCTTAAAACACCAATTAACATGAACAATTAATGAATGAAAAGGTTTATTGGCTTAGTTCATTAATACCCTACCGGAAATTGTAACCTTCACTTCATAATTAGGTAGTTACTAGTCCTAAAACGACTGACTGTCCACTAAAATCCAGGAAGAGTGTTTGTTTATGTTAGCAGTTGGCTAGCATGACGACACACCTTGACTTGTCTTGGCTTTAACAGTTATGAAAACAGTTCTGAAGACATTTTGGTGAATAATACAGTGGGTCAGACGACATTAGACAAAACGTGACTGCCTTTGAAAAAGTTAAAACTAAATATTTGTTTACACTTTTAGTACGCTTTTAATCTCTTAATTGTTTATTTGTTCATGAGTTTTGAATCTTTGTTTATGCTTTAATAAGGCTAATTTAGTCGTGGTTAAGGGATAACAAGCTGTTTTATGTGAATAGTGGTAGATATTATGCAGAACAACCATGCATAAGTTTATTTATACTATGCTTTGAAAAGACCCCTTCCTTAGTTAAAATTGTCCTTTTCTTTATTTTTGTTCTACATTAATGTAATTATTAATCAAAACTGTTGCTGTTATTGAAAGTGCAGTTCATGTTAAGACTGTTTGGCCTTTGTAAAGATGTATTTTGATACTGAGCTAATGACTACTGACACCACATCCGAGTGTTTGAAGGATTATCATGACAAAAGTGGCAGAATTAAAGATGTCAGGCTGGGCTTTGAACCCTCTCTGGAGACTGAGCTGGGTGGGTGGAGAACCGAGGGGTGGGGCGGTTGTTAACATTGCTTACAGACTTGTACATGCTGTATTTGCTGGGGGCATTGTTAGCGCACACCGCCTCCAGCCCAAAGACTTAGTCCAGCCCCAGCAGACGCACACTGCCCCCTGCACACACACTCACACACACACACAAAAGGCACGCTCCCTCTCCACCGGCACCCACCCCTGGATGACTGAAGAATAGACGCCTCGGGGCAATTCAGCTAGTGCGGATCACTTCAGATGAGGCACATTAAGTGGCCAGTGATAAATTTGGCATGACAATTGCAAACACCATCGCTTTTGTCTGTAATTAATTCCAGTGGTGCCCCGGGCCTTTCCCGTGTTGCGGTTGGTGTGGGCCAGCAGTGCTTTCCTAACGAGCCCACATTACAGCCAGGATTATAGCACAGATAAAGGTGCACTGACATAGAAGGAGGGAGGTGTATTTTTATTGGTGCTCAGGTGTAAGGATCTGCTAATATTTGTTGGCAAAACTCACTTTCAAATTGTAGTGTACCAGTGTGTGTAAATGTAAAAAAAAAAAACCTGGCAGGTCATGAGGATACTTGCATGTTGTCATTGTGTGCTTACATTACACTTCTCTTGCTTAAAGTGAATGTGTGTGGTGTGCATGATCATGAAAGAGGTCAGTGGTGCAGATGGCCTAACCATAGCCATGCTTAAGATTCAAATTACATGGCATTTATACAGCTGGAGCAAGTGCAACACGTACTGTAAGAGGAAAAACTGCAAATATGCTCATGTTCAGAAGTGTCAGTTTACATCAATGAGCTTTTAGTTCCTCTTCTCCGTTAAACTGAAGTTGTACATCCATGTTCTGGCAGTTTGTGTTTTACCAATCCCCATTTCATTCTTTCCTTTTTATATTAACTGGTCATAGCATTTGATCATTTGATGCAAATTAAAGGTTGTGCTGTGATTTTCAAAGTGGAATTAAGAATTGTTTTTTTATTAATTTATTTTAGATCAGTATTGTGATTTGACAAGCACAATATAGGTCTTATTCAAATGTTGGTTGAATTCAGTAGGTTTTAAAACCATATACAAACATTTATTAGACTCTGTTAAGTTGTACTTTTAAAATTGGGCCAAAGACATTCTGGATGTGATGATGAGTTTTCATAACTTTTTTTTAAGTATAGATTTATTTAGCTGAAAAGTCATCGCTTGAGAATGGTCAGTAGGAATGCCCCCATCTACATTTGACCCATCTGCTCAGCTAACCTGTCAGAAACAGAAATTATCTTCAGGTATTGAGCCAGGTTTATTCAGGACTACTTCTACTGTTAATAACAATATCTGGACATTACCTGATTTGACCATGCTTAAGTTCATGATTCGGTGCTACAAGTACAAGGATGGAGGAAGAACAGTTTTCGTGACCTTTAATACTCTTTTTTTTAATGTAAATGGCTTCAATTGGTAATATTAAAAAAAAAAGATCCATTTGGTTGACTGTGTCGGATGTATAATTATACAGGTACACAAAAGTGGTCATTCCAGTCTAACATGACTTTGATTAGGACAATTAATGCTTAACGCTCCTGGTCTAGAAATAAGTATGCGAACAGAGCTTAGTTGTGAAAATGATGAATTGGTGCCGAGCAGTGGAAATTATGAGCCCACAGATTGCACTTTTAATATTTGGTCCAATGGGTCCTACAACTCTGTTCTTCTCATTCAGTGGTAATGTGGAAGCATTAATTAACGGCTTGTACTTGTGAGTAGTTTTATTACAGCTAATGTCCCTCATTAGGTGAAATATAGATAGTGAAAGACATAAAGGGATTCCTCTGCAGCATCATTAATCTTGATTTCACTTGTGAGAGCCTTTGAATCTCTCTTGAATTTGCTCTGTAATGTTGCATCCAGGCAGTCCACAGTGTTTACCACCACCTCTTTGCAGCTCAACACACCACCAATATGTGTCATTACTCTGTCATTGCATCAGATCACATGATTAGCTCCGGGGGCAGTGGAGAAGGCCTGCTCGGGGCGCCTGGCCGTGGCAGTCCCGGGGTAATGGTCCGGTGGCACTGTGATGGAGGGGTGTGTGCTGTCCTCTACAGGGCCAAGGATGCACCATCATTTAGCCAGGCCTAGATGGCCTCAGGGTGAAGTGTGTACTTCACTGCTCAAGGTACACAGAGTGTACACTTACTTCAGAGGGACAAAGTACAAGAAGGCAATTCAAAACATCAAAAGTATAAAACACACCATTCTGCATTGTGGTCACATGTTCTGGGCCAGCATGAGTTTGAGTCTATGTAGAAATGTAGCAGCTTATTAAATGGCTTAAAGACCAGACTAAACCTGAGCCGCTTGTCGTCCTGGTGCCTCTGGAAAGCCAGTCCGACAGTTTGTCGATGCAGCCTTTTATAATGCAAAGCCTTATAATTATCTCACACTTGCTCATTTCACACTGACATATCGCTTTCCTAAATGTCAGTTGGAGCAGCCAGTGCAGTTGAGTGCAGCTCTGCAGAGGCTCTGTGCACCCTGCACACAGCCATGATGATGGCAGTGCTTTAGCCCTGAACGTGCAGTCCCCCGCCGGGGAATAGCGGTTCAGGCATCACCGATCGTTGACCTGGCTATTGTTGTTTGTGATACTTACTGGTAAACTTTTGCAATCAATACAACATCAGCCAGCAGAGCCCCTGGGAATGAAAACCTGAAACAGCGCACTTAATCTTGGAGCCGGCCCCTGCTCCCTGCTCCACCGCTAAACTAGGTAGTTGGCCTACTTGATGCGGCATTATTGCCGCAGAGGTCAGATGTGAGCTGTCTTGCACAGCGTCTGATGAATGGCTGTTTTTGATAAAGCGCCTCTCCCATCCAACAAGAGACATTTAATAATGATAGACCATAACTGCACACAAAAAAAACCTTGTAGAGGAAAGGAAAAAAACTCTTGTCTACCTTCTCCTTTCACAGACAACAGCGCCATACAAAGATCTACTCTGCTTTTGTTTGATCTATAGTTTTAATGTATGACACTTGTGTATTTTTTTATTATAACAGGGCATTTTAAATATCAACATTAATATATAAAACAACTTTTTAAAACAAAAGACACTTTGTTAAAAACTGTAGTGCTGTCCATACTGATGATCCTGTCTTGTGAATGGTAGGTAACAAGCATCATAAATAAAAAAATCTCTGTCACTAATGCCAAGTCTAAGCTGAAGCACCCCTAAAATGTGTCTAACATCCCTAATATAAAGAGGTCTTAATTTGAATAATTGGGAGACTGCTGAACTTGTGCATGTTGGTTTGCGATAACTGTAACTTGACACCAAAACCCGCTCCTCTTTCTTTGATTGGTCAGATTCACATGTTGGATTGTTCCACCACAGAAACAGAGGTAGAGATTCAGCTTTCACTCGCACCAACAGAAAACAACCTGTAATACTTTTTAAACTGTAGAATGATCTAGGTATGTTTTGTGGCACTCAAAGTCTAACTCATACAGGCAGGTTTAGACCAGTGGAAAAAACGGTATTCAGCGCCAGATCACCTGAGTTTAACAAGTGTAAGTCACTTCACTAAAACTGTGCAATGTAGATAAAATATCCCACAATCAATAGGTTTCACACTGATGTTAGATTTAGAATGCTGCCACAGTGATGAACAATTTAAAGCAAATGTTCACGTGTAACATCAAAGTGAAACTTAAACACAGAGGATGGGCTAATATATTGCAAAATAGAGCCTCATGCATCAAACATTGCGTGGGCCAAGTAAAAAGATTTTTAACACAATGTTACTTTAAAGGGGTTCTTTAAGATGTTAACTTTGTTATAACGGCCTCCCTTCACCATTAGTTTACTCAAAATTATATTTGAATTATTCCTGCATGTTGGAGTAATCTTCTATTGTTCTTCAGCTGGAGCTCAAGTGCTCAGAAAATTCTTGTTCTCACCTACCACCTATCCCCTCCCACTTGTTTGTATTTACTAGATATATTTAAAAAGATGAATACTCAAAGTGAAGCATAAATGGTTCAAAACTGTCCCAGAGCCACTTTCCAACATTAATATCTAGTTATTTAAAAATTGTTGCATACAGTTAAATTTAAAATCAAGAGGCGGGGCTTATCAGTTCTGCAGTTTTGAACAGGAAGTCTGTAGAGCTGTTTCTATTTTCAAGCTGTGTTTTACAATGAACTAAAGGTAAATTACTGATCTGCATGTTATTATTTCTTACTAAATAACACAATCTCCTCTAATAGGCAACGTTTACATTAAACTTTTAGTCATTGCTGTAAATTTAGTCAATTCATTAACTAATAAAATTTAGTTCAGCTGAAAGAGAGAGTAAAAGTGATAAGGAGTGATTCTGAGACATGTGTGCACTGAATAATAGCTCAGAAAAGATTTGGATTTGTTTTATTTTTATTCTGTGATAACTAATATCTTCATCTATATAAAAGACTAAAACTATACAGACTATGCTCAATGCTCAATGCTCAGGGCCAGACATCTGAATACTAGACCAAATATGTGCACTATGTGTTCTTTGGCCATATTTAATAATCACAGAGAAAGAAGAAAGAGTGTGCGGTGTGTTTTCATAGGCAAAAAAGTACAAAAATTCCGGATGTTAAGCACCCCTAAGCTTGGAGGTCTAGAATGGCTCCTGGCTGTGCTGCTGAAAACTACAGAAAGCAAAGGAGACAAATGTACAAATCTAGTCTCATATTGAACAATAAAAATTAATCAATCACAAATAAAATCACTCAATACAATTTCAAGAAAATATATAAGAAAGAAAATGTTTTGCCTTGAAAGAAAAATATGTAGCTTTTATTTTGTACAATTAGTTATACAGCACATGTTGTTATAATGTAAGACTCAGCATTTATAATCTGCTGCTGAGCTCCTCGTCAATACAATTTTTAATCCACATTAGCTCAACATATTGTTCGTAGTCGTTGCTTGTTGGAACAGTGATATGATTTAACACCCAGCAGCCATCTTTGGAGCTTACCTAAAAGATAATTGAATGTCAAAGAGTGAATGATCATTTAACTCCTGCGCTGGTCAAAGCAAAAGTTTGTAATTTCACATGTGCCATTGTGATGAGCTATCAAATCAGTGTGTATTAAACATAAGTGGCACTGAATAGAAAGCCCACCTTTGATATAAGACAGACTGTAGAAGCTATAGAGTAAAATTAAATGCCATTCTTATAAAACAATACCCAAAGCGCTCTGACAGCTTTGACATAGACAAAGCCTTTAGTGACAAGAATAACAAATTAATTGGAACCATAACCATGGCTCTAAAGGTGAGGTAAACACACCTGACTGTAGATTTTTCACCATCAGTTAAATCTCAATTGGATCTAAAAATAAACCCCAAGACATTGAACAGTTTAATGGATTTTGACGTCTCTGCATTATGCTGTCACTCTGCTCTAAATGAATCATAACTTTGCCCTGCACTGAGGAATTACCATGCATTTTGAGAAAATACATTGCGCGGCGAACTGTGAATTATGATGCGAGATCAAAATAAATGTGTAATGACTTTGGAGATGCCCAGAATAATTTATTGGGTGGAGATAGTTCATATTGAAAAGCCAGCTTAAGTGGGATACAGAGGCAGTGTGCCCCGAATGTGTTTGAATTGTGAAATGTCAGCGTTAGATAGGCAACCAAACGGCCTGTTTACTGAAGCTTGGTAAATGAGGGCTTCATTTGGGATGCAGCCTATTCAATTATATGGTTATTTATTGATCAGAAACAATGTATGTCTGTCTGCGGCATGTAAAGATGAATTCAGCGGATAAAAAGGAAGTGTCAGGGAAATTGGCCGATGAAGGATTGCATTTGATCTGGTGGGGAATTTGAGAATGGAGACAGAATACCCCAGTGTTTAGAAACTGGAAAAAAAAATCTTGGCGCAATTAAAGTTTCCTTCAAAGAAGTGTCAAGCACACATGGCATTACAAACCTCTGTATAATAAAACAGTTTTACATTTGATTTCTCCTGAAGGATAAGAGGGAGAAAAAAACACATTTAGCAGTATATGTTTTTGTAAGTTAATACTGAAAAATACAATTTGAATGAACACACTGCACCTGTACATGTCACTCCTGTATGTGCCTGCAGGTTGACTTTATTGTCATCAGTGCTCATGGTCCCAGTCTACTTTTGCTTTTCTCTTTATGTATTAAACGTTGAGCAACGGATGTTTCTGTGGGTTGATGCAGATGGGAGCCTGAAGTTTGCGCTTCTCGTCTTCTGTTCGCTCATTTTCGGGGCTCAGCTGAAGAGCGCTGGGGTGTGTGATGCACCACTGCACTCACTTTACATGCCCACTGTAAACACTGTCTATTATATTATTCACACCAGTGTCCTCCAGAGAGACGGATCCCGTCGAGGCCCTTCTGAATATGGAACAGCAGCCATTGTGGCTCTACCTGCGCCCCGCACCAGCACTGCAGCCCGCTGTGGCCCTTAGATGCTTCTCGTTCAGATCTCTTTAGCTGGGCTGGAGGGTAATCCCTGGGCAGCCCCGCTCCTCTGTTGTCTCCTGGTTGTTTTCTGTGTAGTTCATAAATTATAGATGGGCCATGTCGAGGGCCATCATGCTGCCTGATCCCTGTCTGTGCTGACAGCTGTATGATGCGCACTGAGTGCAGCAGATTGGGAGCTCAGAGTTTCATCAATAAATATCACTCTGACCCTCACACTTGGCCTCGTGTCAGCGGTCAAGGTAATGGCTTTTTATTATCGTGAAGGGCAGCCCAGCGTGGGGTAGTCTTAAGGTTGCTCGTCCATCTCAGGTCCGCAGACAGACAGAGGAGAGAGGGAGTGAAGAAAGGAGCAGCAGAAAGTTTAAGTGGACTGAGCTGTTATTATGTGAAGCTGAGGATGAGTGGACGGCTTTGACAGTGAACAGCAGGGTGCTTTTGTGGGCTGCTCCAGAGGAAGTAGTGATTTTCATGGACACATTATTGGATTAAATTAACCTTATTAACCAGCTGTGATGAATTTTATTGAGCCCGTTGCTTCACACTGATCTCCTAAGAAAATGTGTGTAAATGTGTGCTGCTTCTTTATTTGCCTGCAGTGTTGAAGCTAAGCGGCTGTTTGTGAGCTCGCTCTAACTGCCTGCCTCTCAGATGACAGCGCTTCAAATGCCATGATGGTGTACTGAAAGCCCGGGCAGCTGGACACGGGGCATGATGTCTTCAGAATACAGGTTTTTAGACCAAACAATATAGAACAGAGCAGCATTTTGTCTAAAGTTCATTCATCAAAACGCTGCATATTTTGAAAAGGGTAAAAGCCCCACACAGCGCTGTCAGAAAAGCGCAAAGGCTAGATACTATAGATTACTTTAATCCCCTGCCAGATATAAAAGGGATAATTACATATTTGTGGTGGAGGCTGTGTGCTGAAAAAATCAATAGCGCCTTTTTTGTATGACACTTCATTAGTGTGAAAAAATCTGAGCTGAGAAGAACTGCACTGCAATTAAATGGTTCTGCTACCTTAGACTTTGTAATAGCTCTATATTATTATCCAGTTTATTTGAAATAGTGGTTGCACTTGTGGAGTAATTGGAAACCATTGATTATGTACTTTTATGTCCACACTCTTGCACATCATTATGGAGAGAAGCAATAGTTAGTTAGCCTCTCTAATGAAGCACTAATTGCACTAAGTAGGTTAAGATGTTAGTCAAACTGCACTCAGCTGAAATCACGGCGCACAGACTTCCAATTAATCTGCATACAAAGACTCGCAGATGTAGCTGTGGAGAGCATTGTATTTGTTTGTGTCTCTTCATGTTTGCGACAAGTAAACAGTTGAAATTTTAGATTGTTGACACAAGGTACAATTGATGCTAAATGAGAAACTGAAAAGGAAAATCCAAGGTGAAGATCAGCTCGTCGCCGTTTTGCAGAGAAAGACTATGTGTAATGTGCGGTTCCTGCCTGATAATGTCAGGAGTGTAAGACTGGCTGGTAATTGTCCAGAAGTGTCTGTTAACCTCTACTGCAGTGTTAACATTTATACAGGACCATAAGCATGAGTGTAAGGCTTTGCACTTAGCTTAGCCTCTGACATTAGCGCTCTGCATTCACATCTATTGTTTAAAGAGCAATGCTATTGGACTATAAGGGTATTATAGGCTACAGAAAAGAGCCAGGCCTGTAATGTCACATTACTTCTAGTCCTATGACTCCTGTTGCACATTATATCACAAGAGTTAAAAAAAAATAAGTTTTGTAATTTTGTAAAATCATGCACAAGCTTAAATCCAAGCAGTGAATGCTTAAACTGAACGGATAGTCAAAATAATTGGCTATAATAATGTAGAGTGAGCTTTTTAGAGAAAAAAATATTACTATTGCTCATTACTGTCATACAAGCTAATTCATGCTTAAATCATAGTCTTGATTAAAATTATTTAATTTGAGAAAGATTCAGTAAAACATTTTTGCAATCAAACAGTTTGTGGTAAGCCTGTTAAATATCATTTAGAAAGCTCGTCTTATGTATTTTTGTAATAACTATCAGCAGGCTTGTTATGAAAACAACAACACTATCCATTCAGGACAGAATTTATGGTGAGCATAGTGTCATGGATTGTCCACTTGTGCTAATGAAGCACATTAAGCACAGGGGTCATTTGGAGATGCTAGGTGTCCTTTTGCAGCAGCGGTCTGTGGCCCTTCGGCCTGGCCCCTCTAGGTCCCTCAGTATGAGGGACAGACTCTGATGCAGACACTACACAGCTGCAATCAGTCAGCTCACCACCCACCACTATGTGCCACCCCACATTTGAGAGCCGGGTGTGCGCCACTACAGCTTAAACCCACCAGCGCCTCCAAGACCCAGCGCCTTTGATCTTTTTTTCTTTCAAAGGGCTCAAATGCTCTTGCTATTGTACGCTTGAGAGGCGCTTCAGCCTTGACTACACAGGAAGAAAAAAGTCTACTAGTGCTGTCCGCTTGTTACGCCTTTGAAACAAGTCTCATTTAAATAAACTCAATGGATTTACATTTGACAATCTTGTTGATTACCTTAGAAGGGTCATTTGCTAAATGCAGAATGAGTGAGGTTGTGTAAACTGCTGAATTAAACGTGGGGTGGAGACCTCTATCAGGACCTCTTATTAACAGAGGCTTGTTCTTGGTGGAATCTGAAGAAATCTCCAGGCTTTGGAAGGCTGTCTGGGGAGAGGGTCAGCCCCTGTAAGCTGTCATTGCACATGAAAGGATTAATGTCATCTTATAAGAAGGGGGAAAAGCCGTCTTATAGTTATTTATTCTGTTTCATTCACATTCTGCTGGCTCTGTAAAAGAGAAAGGCTAATGTCGGGTCTAATTTGTAGCCCTTTAAATTCCAGACAGAGATTCTTTACATATCTCTGGAGCTCATGGCTTCTCTCGGTGCAGACCCTCTCCTTCTTTCCTTCTGGGATTCCTCTTAAACCCGACCAATTTACTATCTGAAGCAAAGTCAAGATTTACATGAGTTTGTACTTGAATGGCTCCAACTCGAGCTTCATGCACTAAACACTCCCACTGTAATTACCCTTCGTGGGTCCTGTGTGCTGATACCTCCCTCTCTCTCGTCTGCACCTTGGCCAATTGAAGGGGAGAGGAAAGGAAAATACTTATTCCCCAATGCTGATTCTTAGTGCTCCTTGTTCAGGATCTGTAATTGGATCTGTGTTTTCGACTCCCTGCTAATAAGCAGCTTACTTTGGCTCCCTCTAGACTTGACCCACCACATTTTTGTTTTATGAATTTTACAAGGGGATTTTAATAGATGCTTTAGGCTATGCAAAACATAGGCTGAAGGGGAGGCATAATGTGAAAGCCTTGACACAGAGTACGCTTGAGTGGCTGCTTATCATTGCGGGCAGGTCTCATAACTTTCATTAAGATTGATGTAGGACAAAAGGGAGCACCAAAGCAGAGGACATGAGAGAATATTAACCTGTGCTCTTGTAACTAACTATAATTGTTTTGCATTGGGGCTCTCCTCAGGCAGCGGCCTCATTATCTCGGTCCGTACATGACGGCGCAGCTGATTTCAGTGGCCGCGCTTGTTAGAGGAGATAGGAGGTCAGGGCAAACTGTAATCTGCCTTTGGTTATTTTTATGGTGAATCCAACGGCAAGGGCTAGAGTCTTGTGTTGGTGCGTCTGACAGAAGACATAACAACAACCTCATTTCCTTTCTTTTTATATTCATGTAATTGTTTCTCAAGTTCACTGCTCAGGGCTGATACAGTATTTAGAGTTTTCTGATCATCTTTGAGAATCAACAGGGCCCTTCTACATAGTTATTGGAACAACATTATTTGGTTTTACCTTTCAAAGATTCAGACTTTACCAAGAAGCATTTATCCAGGATTTTTTAAGCACAACTGATTGTCGTAAATGTTTGTGTATGTATTAGAAAAATGCAGCCTTGCTGGTAGGTAGGCTTAATTATTTACAAAAAAATACTCTATTTAAAGTTTCATATTATTTGGTTATTTAAATGCAAAACCATATCTAAAGCATCTTTGTGTATTTGAAATAATGATTCTTTTTTATGTTACAGCTATTTTTATGGCACGTTTGATGATCTTAAAACTAATTCTTTTAAAAATCAAAAGCTCATACCTTGTGTGGGATTTTCATCCTGGAGGTCTAGCTTCTCCTTAATGTAGAGTATGCTGTTAGACCGAAGCTCATTTAGAAATGGCAGAATGACAGTGTCGCCCATCCAGGGTCAGCCAAATGAGAGGAATGAAAAATGTAAAGACAAGCGGTGACCCGTAGCCTGGCCACAGTATCTTCAATCATTAAAATACTTTCAGAAACTACAGACAATTCCATTATTCATTATAGGTTATGGTGTTTAAGTGATTTTTATCATGCCTGTCTACATCCTTTCCTTAAGCCTGTTCATTTGTCTTAAAAAGAGGAGATATTAAGAACATGGCCACTCTCTCCAGACATAGCAGACAGGAGCAGTCAAAGGGGTGAATACTGTGTGAAGATGAAGCTTCCCTCAAAGGCACTAACTAAGACACTCTGTTGGCTATAGGAACACTAATGACCAACACAATCACCTATCCTGACATGAATACCAAAGATAACAAGGAGAGGTGGGAATAGGTGGAAGCTCTCCTCTATTCTCCATCCTTCTTTATGGGAATGTAGCCAAGCGCTTTACTTCATCACAAAGCTAACGTTGCATACAACTTTGAAACCCCACCCAGCTCATAACCACCGCCCCTGCAGCCTTTCCTCTCTCTCCTGGTTGGTAATTCTCCATCTGGAGGATGTTGAGAGAAACAAAGAAACAATAAGAGGAAGTTGGGCGAGAGGTTGTCAGGCTGTCAGTAATCTGACAGCTATGGTAACTACCCTCTAATCAGACGGCTGCAGCCACGCTCCGGCCTGACACCCGCGCCTCTGACTGACAGCTGAAGACCGGCCACATTCCACAGGCAGAAGTGACATCCAGTCTATTAAGGCAGACAAGCACAAAGCACAGATTTGCCCTGGCTGCTTGCTACTGAAGCCGGCTATGGGGGTGATTGGAGAGGTCCTGGAGAAGGTGTCAGACTCAAGCTCAGATGATAACCATATTGTAATGATGCTGCTGGACAATGAAGCGCCATGATTGCCCATACTGACAGCGGAAGTTTACGTCTGGATATCCCCCTCCCTGCACATTCACAGGCAGCTCACAACACACGCAGTCTCCAGGTCCCAACTGCCAGTCAAAAGCACAGCCGCAAACGGGTGCTCTTCCTATTCTGGCACAAGAGAGCACCAAACAGTGATCTAATGGACCGACCCGAGTCGTGCTTCTCTGACAGGGAGAGCGCTATAATTGTTGTTTATCTTAGTACTCCTTAGATAACTCTAGGAGAATAAAGAGACTTCTCAGTGTTCATTTGTTGCTACAGAATAACCCAAGATTCTGTACTTTGTTAGTGCATCAGCAAAACATTCCTGTGGAAAGCTATACATGGTTGCTCTTGGAGCCTTCTGCCAGGGCACAAGTATGTAATTGGTTTCACTTAAGGTTAATTATTTGCACTGGCAGGTCGCTTTGTTGTAAGCCATTCATTAGAATACCCATCCAATGCACAAGCAAATGAGATGAGCTGGCTGTACTCTAAAAGTCCCCAAACCAAGCCCAACCTTAATGATACTCTGCAGCCTATATAATGGAACAAGTTTACATAAATTAGACCACAGAACGGAGGTGGCATGAGACAGCCTGCAACACTTTTTACCACCACTATTTTAGCTAATTAAAAGTAAAAGAAGACTCAAGATATATCTGTACTTATGGTCTGGTTTTGTACTAAATACACAAAATCTTTGTACTTGCCTTCTTAAAGCCTTGTAACTTTATTTGAATGTCTTTTCATTCTTCTGCTAATTTACAGAAGTAATGCATTGAGGTGATTAAAACATTACTATGCATACATCTACATAATCTGTTATAATTTGAACATGCTGCACCTTTGCATCCAAGGCACAAAATTCAAATGAAACAGAGATGTAGGTCCCATGCGAGTTCACCAAAGGTGGCATTTCCCTCTCCTCTCTCACCACAGCCCTCGCGTCTTCCATCTTACTTAGCTCGTCCTGATGGAGGCTCAGGGTGCACGCCTGGCTAAGTGACAGGGAGTTAAGTATACGTTCACACCGTACAGGGATGCTAGTTACGCTGACAGAGAGGTTCTGCAACCAGTCGGTCAAGCTGAAGCCCATTCACGCTCCAATCAGACCAATGATAGAATGGGCTGTCTCAAGGTTTCATTTGGAAAGGTACATTAAAGTGCATTTTCAATCAGCAATGCAGCTTTCATCTTGGCTAAATTAGATAAATCATCAGGAACATTGAGAATAACACACACACAATATTGATTTTATTCAGGATATTTAAGTTAAAAAAGAAGAAACAGTTGTGGCTTATCATTTTTGTCTTAGTGCTTACTTTGTATGCAGTCCAGCAAGGCTGTAATGAGACAGATAATGAGAATATTTTTATTCAATGGCTTGTTAATTAGTTGCCACAGCGTCTTAGGAAAGGTTAAATTTATGGTTGCATGTCACCAATTATTTCACCAGCTGGCTTTGTTCATCTGGAAAAAAAAGGCAAAAAGTCGATGTTTTGGCGACAAATGACAGGTTAGACGTGAACATATTAGAGAGGCTGCATGTTGCATTCTCTCACAGCGGCCCGGCTATGCAAAATCTCTCCTTTTTGAGCCCAGAATCAATGTGTGCATAATCAAAGTCCTATTGACAGCACTCATATCCTTCTCCCTGTGGCAGAAAAGGAGATTTGAAGTGGGCAAGGATGAATGCATTAACATCCACTCAGTCACTCTAGCAGATAACAGAGCTCCCTGGCTTGGTGTTAACACTGCAGATTAGGTCAACTTTTTACTCCTCCTCAGTTTGACTGTGTAAATGACGACTTTTGATGTGAAACAAGCAGCATGTCAAAGTGAGCTGAAAGAAGTAGGCATTTTCTGCCATGTCACAGTGACAGGGTGCTGAATATTTGGGCCATTAGGGGCTTATTAGTGGATAAATGACCAGATGGTTCAGTGATGCAAAGAGATGGACGGAACTGGATGCTACTAATCAGCAGTGTCTGTAGCGTGGTGTCAAATCACATGACATGGTTACCCCTGGCAACAGAATAAAAGTTAACATTAGCAAGTCAATTTGAACACTGACTGTGGTAAACAGGGTTTGGAAAAATACACTTGAAAATGCTTTGTGCAAAATTGATTTAAGAATAGTCTACTTTTGACTACTATTTAAAGTATAAACAGTCTCATATATATATATATATATATATATATTATATATATATATATATATATATACATACATACATATATATATATATACATATATACACATATATATATCTTTTTTTTAATCACACATTGTTTATTATATTATTGTTAAGTACACTATATCAAACAGAACTGAATGGCGGTGTAGCCCTTTCGCTCAGAACACTCAGATGTCTCTGTGTTGTTTATGGAAACACTACCTTAGTTTGTATTTGTCGATAAATCTGTCGGGTTTGGACTTTGAGGTGCTTTGATTAGTTTGATTCAGAGATGCCCCGCATCTTCTTTACAGGAGGTAACCAACACATTTGAAATTGTCCATGTTTGTGCTTCAGTATAATTGGTGATGGGTTGTTTTGTGACAGATGTGGAAAATAAAAAGTTAGCTTGGCTGCATTACACAAAAGACAATACAAGATGCTCCATGTTGGAGATGCATATATTTGTGTGTGCCTAATTGTATGGTTTTGTTCAGACCCACAGCTGACACAGACAGGCAGCCTGTTTAATGGATGAGAAGAGCTGTTTGAAGGCGCTCTGTCACTTCTGATTGCTTTACCTCATGTCTACAGTATAATTGATCACTTGTCCACTTATGCTTCTCTATTTTGCCATGTCTTGTTGTCATTATTTTGATTCTGTATTTATCAAACTACACAAAGCTGGCAATAATTAAATTATACAACTGCATTTAATTTGCCATTATTTGTAATTTGTTCTTTCCCAAATCTAATTTCAAGACCACAAGATAAGTGTTCATATTTTCACATTTACGTAGTTGAAGATGATTAAACAACAACTCAGCTCTTTGTGCATATTAAGCATAAAGATATATTGATGAAGTGCTTAGGTGTTGTTTCTTGATGAACAAATTAATTTAAATAATTTATGCATATTTTGTGTGTCCCACTCCATTATACCTTTGAACAGCAGCGCCCGTGATAAAACATAAATATTCTTAAGCTTTATAGGTCTGAAACAGTGGGACTCCATGTTATTATCCCACCCCCCATTACAGTGAATGTGAGTACGTTGTTATTATTTGTCATCATATGCTAATTACACATCATTAATGTTAGACCTTAATGGCCCCAGGAGTGGGTAATAGGCTGAGGCAGAGCTGGCTGCTGCAGCGAGCCTGTGTCTGAGGAGAGCTCCATGCTAATGAAGCTCACAGCTTTTATCTCAGCAGATTAAAAGGGAAAAGATCACAACCCTCAAAATAAGTGTTTTGACATCTGTAATTGGAAGAGACAACACACTTTTGTTCTATTATCGGGAGCACAAGGTATCAGGCTGAGTCTCCACTGAGCTCTGCTCCCTCAGTGCTTTCAGGCAGTTACAGCCAAATGAAGCCTTGCCACTGCTTTCATGCTCTCAGCTACAGGACTGAAGATGGAGTACTGCTGCTTCCAAGGCTTTGACCAGCCTGTGATCTGCACACATGCAACTAACTTGTGGTTTAACATACATAATGGATTATTTTTTGAACGGAGCACAAAGCCTTCACAGCTTCTCCTACCCATGTTCTAAAGCATCTTTTACACTCAAGTCCTTTAATTCAAACTGTTTGATTTGGTCCATCACCTCTTAAGGAGGATGTTGTTGGCTAACTGACACTAAAACACAGGTCACCATGGTGATGTAGCACTGTGTTCAGCTGGCCTCTGCAGCAGGCATGGCTCCGAGCAGGGGCAGCAGAGCGACAGCTGGTCTTGCATGGCTCCATGTTTGACCCTCAGCTCCATGTGTAGTCCAGGGCCCACTCCACTCCACACCTGAAGACACCTGCTAAAGGGGCACCTCACAGCCTGCAGTGGCTCTGGGACAGTGTTGAGATGCACAGAGCTGGATTTGAAGGTCTTTGACCCTGTAGCCACCTGACTGGCCTCAAAGGCCCTGAAGCAGAGGGCTTCCCCTCTGAGGTCTAAGCCAGAGGTCTCGTCATCACAAAGCCTCTCAGCTGGAGGCCATAGGTGCAATGACCTACATCCATCCATATAGAACAATATGTACAGCATCATCAGCTGTTTATTCACCGTGACCTCCACCAACTGCCCTGTTTCCACATGCAGCCTCTGTGCTGCCTGTGAGAAGGGGCAGTCTTCTGTAAAGTCACAAGCTCAGGGTTACTTTATAGACTGCTGTTGGCACAACATCTGGAGCCAGCGTTGACGAATGAGAGCTATATCTATATATTCACAGTCTGATTGTTTTAGAATCTTGTTTATGATTAATGTGAAATCTTTTAAACATGAAAGCTGAAATGTTGATCTGTGAAATTGTTTGGATTTGTCTCCATTATGCATGCTTATCATAATCACAGCAACATTATGCAGTAACAAAACAGCAGTGGTAATGCAATAAGTTTCCCTGATAACACAAATGGAGCGAGAGATAGATTATTTTTAGGAACAAAGCAATGCTAATTCCTGTTCTTTTGAATAAACTGGCTCTAACTTATTCCTCTATCATGGCGTTAAAGAACTGGATCTCTTGTGGAAATTATGCTACTAAAATGTCGCTTTGTTTAATTATTGCTAGTTATCACAATTACCTTCTCTTTGACTTTGTGTGTATGTAATAAGAATGTTCCTGGTTGCCTTGGAGAAATGTGAAAGGTCAGATGTCAGTTTTAATATGACTCAAGCATCTCTAATGAAATGCTGTTGCGATATGTGTTGAATACGAATGCATTAATTTCTTAAATGTCTTTCATATTTGCTGGCTCCTCAGCCTTTTTAACTGGGATAATTTGACAGCAGCCCCCTGCTCAGCGCTGACAGCTCTGAGGAGCCAGGGCTCGGCACCTGCGTCCACCCAAGCATTAAAGCTCAGATCCTGAACTCTCTCACAAATGAACTGTCAGATCATTACTGCGCGTGATGCAATATAATCTGTCTCCAAATTAGCATTTGGCCGAGTCCACACAGGGTTGTTCCTCCCTCCTCGCTGCCGTACATGGAGGCTCTCAAAAGGCCTGGCTTTGAATATGCATCTCTTCACATTTTCATGAGAGACCCGCGGGGAGTGCAGCATAGCAGCTTTCAGCATTAGCATGTCAGGAGGGAAGGGTCCTGTGCTCAGGTCCCACTGCAGATGCTCTGCCTCACTTGTTCATTACAATTGCATTTCATCAGCTTGATGATGTCCACATGTCAATTGAGCGTGAGGATTTTGCACACAAAGGAGCCTCAGGGAAAAGGACTTCGCTGGCTAATCAGCTGATTATCATACTTCAAATGAGGCCGCAGTGATGCTACAAGCAGCAGTCAAAGACTGAGGTGCTGGAGACAGGCGTTGGACGGCTAAGTGCAGATAGAGAGACAGTAAACTAGCTGATTAAAGTGGCAGGCCCTTTTACTGATGCACATAAAGGAACGCCGAGTAAGCAAGCAAAGACCAACTCAAGCAGGTCAGCACACAGGGAGCATTACAATATTTAGGGCTCTGATACTTTAACAGTCAGTGAAGGTTATAATACAGGTTTTCACATATAAAACAACTTTTCAGTTGTTTTCTATGTGAATACACGTCTCCATCATCTTTGTCCTAATTGCATTACAAACATTGTCTGATGATTGTTCAGATAATTGCTAATTCTTTGTTATGTACATTATAATCATTGTTTTTTTCTCTATTTCTGCAGGAGAACCTTTTTGTTTTCAGCGTCTTTTGTTTGAATACAGCAAAACATAGTGGAAGTGAAGTCACAAGTGACCTGAAGCCCAATTATAAAGAGTGCAATCTGCATTGTTCTTGGAGCGAAAAAGAATCAATGTGCTGAAGGCATATCCCCATCAGAAGACCTAATGATGTCTTTCTGGACCACAGCCTTGCACACTGCATAGTAATCTTCTGCTAATTAGGTTTATAATGCCTAGGCAGGCCTCCGCATCAGCACTATTCCAGGGAGGACAGTGAAGTTATTTATTTATCTCACAGTGGCTCATTGTTATGGCAGTTATAATTAAAGTGAAATTATTTAGAAAAGAAAGAGCTTTATTGGAATTAGTGTTGCACATTTGGAGTTTGTAGATTTCACTGGGTCCATCATTAGCTCTCATTACCTGCTCTATTCGTGTATGTATGTGTCTATATTTTTATATATATATATATATATATATATATATATATATATATATATATATATATATATTATATATATATATATATATATATATATATATATATATATATATATATATAATATATATATATAATATATATATATATATATGGTATATGTGTATTAGAGCATAAATAAGATGATGTATAGAATGTCATGTTAAAGGATCAATAGCACTTGCCGTATTCTCCATGTAAAGCTTGGGGGCCCAATCACTCCTGTGGTCATATTATCAACCTTGGCTAAGTCAGATTCATTGCTTTCCTCATTAGACTCATGCTGGATTAGTCAGAGCTGATTTGTGGGTCTCTATATAGGCTAAGTATGGCTGTAAATAACATATAGTTCCAAGATTAATTTGTCTATTAATTATTTTGTTTCAGAACCAATAATAATGCAAGATTGTTTTTTTTTTGTTGTTGTTTGGAAATATCTATGTAACATTATTGAACTTTCCATTTTTCCATTTGATAAATTACTGTAGTGATTAATATATTGACAAAATACATTCAATTGATTTATAAGTGTTTTCGATCCTAAACATAAGCAGGGGACACAGTGGAAGTCACAAGAGAGAAATTAGAGGAGTTCTCCCTCTCCTCCAGATGAGAACACCTTCAGCTTCTCCAGGGATTTCTTCTGCTGGATATTAGAAATATTCAAAACACCTACCTGTGCACTCTAAATATAAAGTGCTGTTTAGCGCCTTTAAGGCTTGTCCCATGAGAAGTGAGACGATAATATGCAGGTGCAACACCAAACTTCTCTCATGTACTATTTACACTGAGTTAAGTGTGCTTAAAACAACACAGAGTTTGAGCAAGATTTAGCTAAAGATTGATAAATACCTTTTTTAATTAAGTAATTAGTAAGTAAAGTGACATTAAGAAATATCTAGTTGTTTTGAACCTCTTTGCAGTCCACATGCTCAGAGCATTTAAATCAGGAGTCTTTCATCAAGGGCCACATGTTGAAAAGACAGACTAAATGGAGGGTCAGTCTGGGCCGAATGAACAGGGACATTCAGTGGAAAATTCAAATAGATGCATTTGGAAAATGCTAAAATGAACATAAAAACTGTATCCAGGCTTAAAACTATAATGTACACAGCAAAAGATACATTTTTAAAACTTAAGATTTGCAAAAGGTATCAGCTATGTATCACTGTTAGGGCCAATTCATCTGGAAGTCTGAGGGCCAACAACATTTTTAAATATTCTCCACAATGATTTTATGTGTGTGTGTTTTACGAGTTAGTTTTACTGTCACGATAGTCTAAACAACAACCTGACATCCTAACAGCATGCTGTTACCATAGATCTGTTTAATTAGGGCAAGGAGCAGATTTCATACAATCAAACAAGTTATTACCAGTTTCAAGTTGAGCTACTCAGGAAGCTTTTAGGGGGATCATTTACTGCTTTAGGATTCTTTGTGAGGACTATTAGTTCTTTTGAGAAATAAGTTTTGTGTGAAAATAAGTTTTCCAGCAGCTTAAGTTTTCTATGGCCAATGTCTGTTATGGCACTCAAGGAGTTCAATACTTTTCTTTAATAGCTTGAAACTTGCTGTTGCTCTTTCTCAAGGAGGTTAGTCGTAGCTGTCCACCTTTTTTCTGGCGGACGCTTAACTGACAAGCTTCGGGCATTTGGCAAGATGTTATCCAGCATGGAGCTCATCTACTGCTCTGACAGGCCCCAGCACCTGCCAGAACAGCCCCTTACCTCCACTCTCTGTGAGCGAACAATGCTTCGAGCTGAGGGAACTCTTTCAATCTCCCTCGTGTAGGAATTTCTCCGCATGTTCTAGTGTTTTCCTCGGCTTTGATTAGACAGAAGAAGCCGAGGAGATACTTTCATGGATAATGAGACACTGGACAGAGGTTTTATTTGTTTCTGGAGCTAAGGTCTCCATTGGTCTGTTGGCAGGTGTACTGAGTCTATACAGGCCTGCATACACACTGTCATTTTGCTGTGGCTCATCATTAAATCCAATAAGTTGCACAGTGGACACAAAGACTTTCCATCCCATCTGATCCCAGCCTTCCTTTGACTGATGCAATCTCAAAGACGTAGATGAGAAGAGTCTAATTTGCTCTCCTTCCTCCTTCACAGCCCACAAACTTAAGGTCTTACGTATAATGCTGTCGTGACCGTGACAGATAAGCCCTCCTAAGTCAACAAAGCCAGCTTCAATGCATCTAAGATTAGTGCCTCTCTTCTTCTGGGACTCTGGGGGGCACTGTGCACGACCCTGGCCTCGGTGACAGGGCAGCGCCGAAGAAGAAGCCCAGTGTGCCCATAATTAGAACATAATGGCGCCTGAACACACTGTAGGTTAATGGAACGTCGGCTCAGCTAGAGGACAGGGGCTTGTGGGTAAAGGAAACAGCGGGGTTCTGCCAGGAGCCCCATCATTGCAATTTGCTGAGTGAGTTATGTGCTATGAGTGCAAAGACGCCCGCAGTCGAAGCGTGTGTTGCTCTTAAATGGGGTATAGTTTTCCATTTCCCATCCATTAATATGCATAGAACGGCTAATGAGGCTGAACCAACTAAGATAATAGGATTCTGCGCTGTGCCCCACAAACTGCATTAACGGTGTGTTGCTTGAGTGCGGAATGTGTCTCCAGATGCCTGTGGACAAGAGCACAAAACAGGAGGAAGCAGTGGTCAGGGCATTTCGACACACTTTTGATCTCGGCAGCACCTCAACGACTGTTCACTTTTTACATTCTGCTCACTTCTACTTTGAGCGATACTGACTTGGTTCTGATTGTTTTTGGAGATCTCATTCCAGTTACATAAAAAAACACACATGTAGTTTGAAAATGTGCTTCATTTAGAGTAAAATCTGTTCATGTCGTGGTTCTCTTTTGAGCTTACTGTTTGCTATTTAAACATTGCCAAACATGCCAAATACTGCGCGAAATAGTACTTGGTGTGGAACGTTTGAGAACCATTGTGGTAGATTGTATAAATTTGATTTGCTGTTGAAAATGGCAACAAGAAAAAGGGCCGCTAATACCATCAGCTCAAATAAACATTTTCAGGTATTGAGCCTATAGTCAGATTTTACACGTTTATTTATTTTTATTTTTTTTAGATAGGACACCTGATTTTCACTTGGCAAATTTTTAAATGTGTCCAACTTTTTACTGGGGCTTACAAACTTTATGGCATGTGCTTAATATTCATATTCATTCAGCTTTAGCTTAAGTGCATAGAAATCTGGTTTGTCACAAAGCGCTGCATTTGCAATATAGTTTTTGCTGAAAAACACAAAGTTTACTCATTTACAAACAAAAAAATGTGTTTAATACTAAGCAAGTAAAATTTTTGTGCCAAATAGTAAAATAAGCATTTCCAGTGTGTATGTAAATCATGCTGGACTGCCTAGAATATCTGATTACAAACACTGCTTCTTAGGACTTAGGACTGCTCATTTTGCCAGCTCTGTTTGAAATGACGTAGTTGTATAATTGAATTCAAATGGATTCTTGAAAACGGAAAACAACATGTTCAGACTATAGCTCTACATTTGATCAATAAACACTGTTACAGAGCAGAACTGTGAATGCCTAATATACTCTATCTACACTTATTGCAAGTTCAGATCTATTAGCTATAATTTGGTCTTACCAAATTACTGTATTTAGAATAGTGATTGAAGATTTGCCTTTATATACAACTCTAAATATAAAGTCTTGTGTCCTTTCGGAGCAGAAACCTCTGATTCCTGGCCTCCTCCTGTCAACACTTTTTTTTCTGTATATTAGCATTGTCTCCTCTCAGTAAATAATGTGTCCTCATTCAGTCAGAGTGAAGAGAAAGAGCATTTGACTACAATGGGCTATTATTGGCGATAATAGGGATGAAGCAGACTCTCAGGAGAGACTGGGAGACTTGTGAACTGGAAATGTCTGCTGTTCATCACACCATTTTACAGCCAACATTTTCCCGACTAGAGCAGCACCAGTGCCCAGGATAACTTACTCTGATGCCTCGTTACATTCACGCAGCGGCTTGGCTTGTTTAAACTAAACTTGCCCCCTGTATAGGTCCATATACAGACGGCGTTTCTTTCATTCAGAAACTCAACAGGAAACACAAAAGGTTTAGTCACTGGACCTTTTTGCACCATTTTCTCCCTCATTGTTCGCTGTTCTCTGGTTTACCACCCACAAAGTCAGCCCCACTCAATTCCTCAACACCACTTTTCTGTAGTTTTTCTGTGTGGACTCTCCTTAAACGCAGCAGTGCTTTTAACATTGTGACTCCCCCCTCTCTCCCTCCCCCATGCTGACCCTCTGCCGGCCCCCCTCTAGATGGACCCCTCTCTGGTGCAGGGCCCGGCTGTCAGGCCCTCTCCTGTGAGTGCTGCTGCTGTGATTTCCTCTGGGCCATCAGGTGGGCTGCTGCTAACTAGCCAAGCCTGAGACAGGGTGACCTCAAGCCTCAACATGATGGGTCTGAATCAACAATGTGTTCGCCTAAACAGGGAGGGAGAGACCAAACAACTTAGAGCGCTGCCTGCCAGTGAGGACGCGGATGGGCTGCATATATCTCAAAGTTATCTACATTTTAGTGTGCCACCAAGCAGCTCTTTTTCTAGCGGCAAACTAAGGCGTGTGCTGGGTCCCAGTTATGGCTTTTTAATCTACACTAAACAGTTTTTGCTCAACGGTGCTTTCTGCAGAGTTTGTCACAGTGGCGTCTCACAGTAGGTGTATTGTAAATCAACTGGGTGCTGTGTGAACTGTCATTATCGTGATCATTAACACTCGTGATATCATCAGCGCATGGCAGATACTTCATTATCCAAGCCCATCTTCTGTTTCAGAGGCCCCGGTGTATTTTTCTTTTTCACAACAATTTCTGATGTCTGCAGAATCCTATAAGCCTGTCTGATTAGAACAGGCTCAGTGTAATGAGTTTCTCCTGTGCCATCACTTCAGATGGATCTCATTAAGGGTAATCATTCTGTGCTATGTGTGGACTTCATACACAAGCTAAGGTTATACAAATTGATTTTTACTCATTATTGAGTATTTAACAGGTGAGATTCAGTTGGTCAGAAGAAAAATGTCATTTGCTAATTAGAGTGATCAAGTAAATGTGTCTGTCAAACTCCAGTGTAGTGTGACTGCTTAGTGTTTGCGAGCGTTTAAAGTGATCATCAAATTTAATGATGGCATTACTGAAGAGCTGAAGCTTGCCGCAATCGCTTCCCACTCTCCAGGGTCTTCCTCTGCTCCTCAGAATCTTTCAAACTTTTTCTGTCTATTCCCTGGAGCTAGCCCCATCATATCTGAAATGCGCTTACAGCAGTGGCCGTCTTTTGCTTGAGAGCTCTTTGCCTTATGCTTCCATCAGAGAGACTGAGTCTCACAGATGCACTGCTTAACAATGCCATCCCCTGCTCCCATCAGAGGGGGAAGGTTGGCCCGCAGAATCAGGGGGGCAGGTCCCCTGTGATTGGCCAGAGCTGAACATCGATGCCAGCTTCCATCTGTCATGATAGCCTATCTCTGAACCTTCAATCTGTCAAAAGCTTGCTGCCTAGCTGAAGGCTCCAGGAGATTTGGCGTGCTAAACAGATTTGACAACAGGCATTATCACTGTGAGGGGCCCGGCGAAAAACGCCATCAATGTGTTAATTGTGGCTGGAGATGTAAACTGTCACTTCTCATCTCATTTAACACTTGCTTTGCCAGTTTATGCCCACTTAGTTTCCCACAGTTTGGTAAACATATGGGCATGTTTAACTGATACAGTTATCCGTGACTTCCACTTTCCCAGTGCACAGACATTCTGTTAGGCTACAAAAATATGACTTTCAATATTAAAAAAAAAGTTGATCTGGACTTAATTAACTTTACAAATTTAGTCCTTTTAATCTTTGTTCATTTCTATATTTTGTTGTGACTTTGTCTATTTTTTTTTCTTTTATCTCCTTCCACTTTTCTTTTTGAGCCTCGGCCCCAAATGTCAAGTGCTGTCCTATTACCACTAATTGATTATCCTCTATCAAAGCACCTTATTATTTGTGAGTTGTAGCGATCAGCCCTATTATTTGTGGGCTTTCCCCTGACAGGCCTTTAATGGTGATGGTTGGTTTAACCCCCAGGCCTTGCTAATAGGATTTAGCAGCAGGTGACTGGTAACACAGACACACACCCCTAACCCCTTCACCCCCCGGACCAGCAGACCCTCCCACTGCTGCACCATACAGACACACCACTAATTCAGCCCTGTCACTGCCTCCCTGCTCATTTCACTGCTCCAGAGGCATCGCAGTGTCAGGACTGGCTCTCCCTTTGCTTTGTTTGGGTTTTTGTGGAGTCAGGATGCATTGGTGCAGCATACGTATGCAAAAGCCAATGCAAATAGAGCTGAGGCAGACAATACGCGATCTTGAGTGTGACAGACAACGACCAGACTCAAAGGCTGTGGCCCCAAAAGGTTCATGAGTGATGTAATCAGACACACTGCATTTGTGTTAGATTTTGACAGTATTTTTCCTCAAAAAGACACAGTGAAACTTAATTTACAGTAGTCTAATATGAACTTGCATTTTCCAGACTTATTAAAGAGTTCAATGAATGTATTTGATCTATTTTATTGTATTTGTTTAGTGTTTTAGTGTACTTCTAATTTTGTTGCTTGTGACGTCACTGCTATATATATTTTCTTGTTTGGCCATCTCAAATTTGGATTTTTCCAAATTTTTAGTACCACAGTGCCACTCACTAGTATACTACAAAAAAACAAAACTAATCATTGTATTGATTTTTTGTGCTCCCCCTAGAAGTGAAATCTCAGCTCCGCCTCTGTCCACATACTTAGTGCCTGTGCCATTATCCACAGCCCCTGGTGGTAGTGGACTCATAGGAAGCCTCGTCCCTTGTGTAAAGGTCTAACAGGCCTGTCAGAAGCACTAGTTTATCCAGGTGAGCCCTGAGTGTCATTATCGTGGCCTTGTCCATCAATATCACAGCTGCTAACTGAGGCACAGCCATTCTCTCAGCTTTTATCACTTTATTTGGTGCCCATTCGTCCACTGTGTTCAGGCAGCAGCACTGGTCATCCATTTACACGGTGATGGGGAGGAGGAGCGCCCCGGGCCTGGGCTCTGACGATGTGGACTGTTAACAGGAGAGGATGGGGTTGTTATCCTGGTAATTAAAGACACTAGCTTCATGGTGGCTGTGCGGACAGGATGTGGCAAATGACTGAGTCTTTGTGAGGAGGAGCTGCTCCCCTCTCTGCTCTGTCTGCTCTCCAGGGAACTCATCATCTTCTCTAAGAGTCAGGATGGGATTTTGTAAGCGCTTTTCCCTCACCTTCCTTCTGTCTTTCTTTTCTTTTCTTGGTGTCATTTCCTTCTTCAAGTCTAGCACCACCATCATGTAATTGTTAGATTTGACTAAACTTTCAGCTGTGCGGTGTCAGCGTTGTATGTTTGGCTCACATATTGATATTTACAAAGCGAGAATGATTTAAGTCAGCCTGTAAGTCGAACATGACTGATTTTGATCATTTACTCTGTGAATTCCACAAAGTAATTCCCCCGACATCGGCAGAAGGCAACACGAGGAGACAAAGCGTAAATGGTAATTTATGTGCACATTTCATTCCTATCACATGTCACGAGCGACAGCCCGAGAGAGACCACTAGAAAAGTGCTTTGTTATTTGAGCATCACTACATATTTCTCACAAACCGAATGTTGTGTTAGTGACTGTGTGGCGTTCTGCTCCGGGTCCTTAGCCGAGGTACTCAGGTGGGGCAGCATGAGGCTACCTCTGGCCCTCACCGCCTCAGCAGCAGACAGCAAGGAGAACACTCTAGGGTTTAAAAGTACCCAAAGCATCCTGGGTAATTAGCCATTACGGCGCTGTCACAGAGGGGTCTGCAGTCAATACAGAGATAATTTGGGCAATGGTGAATGACAGTGCTGTCCAGGCTTTTGGGATGATCAAGGACAGATCCAGCTGCAGCAGGCATCTGTCAGGCCCATGAATCACTGTGGAGCCAGGGCTGGTGAGTGGAGCAGAGAGGCACAAATAAACATGTTCCCCCTCTCTCCCTGCGCACACCGGGAAATGGCTATTAAAGGTCTGCCGTTACAGAGCAGCGAGTGGAAAAGGCTTGTTACCTTCAGTGGCAAATGAATGACATTGGGAATAAGGTGAGGAATAAAAGTCACGCCAAGGGGACATTTCTCACTGTTATTTCAGCCGCACAGCCAAGACTCAGGAATGCTGCTGGCATGCAAAATTAGACTATGAAAAGCAAGATAGATATCATTACATAATGAGTCACTTGGTTTAGAAAAAAATACATGTGTGAGGACCAATCAGATCACTCATGCCCAAGGACAAGGAGTTTATTAAGATAAAGAAAAGACTATATACAGGGCATAATGCAGCCATAAATATCTTTTGTTACACACAATAAAGCTGACAGTGTTTTTAAGCTTCAATTCTTCACTCTCACTAAATGTGTCCTAAACATTAGCACATAATGTTGGCTATCCCAAACATTAGCCTTTATATGCTTAGCAAATACCTAACCTATTTCCTGTTTCAGTGTTGCTTTTTTGCAGATTTTGTCTTCAAGAGATACATTATGTTTTGTATTAGCAGCCACAAAAAGATTAGTTTCAGTTTAACGAAGAAAGCATCACTTTCAACAGTGGTGGAAAGTAAAAACATTTGTAGATATCAGTGCATACTTTGTAGTTATACTTCACTATATTTCTTCTTTTGATTTAGCTATATTTTATAACTCTATTGACAAGTAGAAATGCTTGTCTAAAGACATTTCACCTTTTAAAATGACCATAGTGACAACAAAAATCAACAGTTTTGCCAGTTCTAGTTGAAGACCAGTTCTAAAAGAAAATCTATTTGAAATACTATTGCTTTTTATTTATTTATTTATTTATTTTTTATTTTTTTTCCTGAATCAGACATTTCACTTCAGTAGCCTATTCATTTACCACTGATTTTAACCTGCCAATATAACACTTACATTGATTATCGTCTTTGAGAAGCTTACCAAAATGCATCTCTTATGGTCCATTTTTGACCTTAAATGGCTCTTGTTTTGCATGAGATATCAGGTAACGCTAACACCACAGCTAGGAAACCGTGAGCTAGCAGTTTACACACTCCTTACATTGTTCTAAAATGTAGGCTTTGTCCTTTGTGCACAGCGCCTCTAAAAGCTGTGCGGTTCTTATTCTTCTAAAGCAGTAATGCCGTATTATTCTTAATCATAATCAGGCTGACCTTCAAAAGCACAGAATCTAAAACAGAAGCCCCCTAGGCAGAGGTAATAATAGTGTGATTTACTTTGACTGTCCCAAATAATTCAAAGTTAATCACAACTTTTGGATTTGGGACAAGCGGCTGATGCATCGTGCCGAGGAGCTTCTTATGGGCTATATTTACTGTGATGTTTAAGGAGCTATAATGCAGAAGTGGTTTGCTTCCAGGCCCTTCATACTCTTTGATTCTTCATTAGCGAGTTAGATGATTTGGTGTATCCACAGTAGAGGCATCTGGTTTGCATTTCTGTGAGATATAGTGTAGGTGCAGCATATTTAATCATGGATCTTTGCCTGGGGACTTGGGCTTCTTCTTATCATGCTTTAATCAATAACTGGCTCTCTATGTTAACACAAAGCTCCACTCTGTACATTAGCTGGGTGTCCTTGTCATATGGAGACTAGAGAATACACTGCACATAAAATATCAGCATGTGACTTGTTTAAGTTGTATGTAGTAAATGCATTGGGCTTGTTTTGTGAAGTAATATAGTGCAGTTTAAGTACAGTTCCTTGTTTATGGCAAGTTTTCATGTTTTTCTGTTTACCTTGTGCTGAATATGACAGGATGGAGATCGTATGTCATCAAAAAGCAATATTCCAAATAAAAATGCAGATTCAGTTTACTCAGAGCTGTCTTATTTGTAACAGTTTATATAATCATTTAACAAAATAAATGTCCTAGGTTAGGTATCATCCGTTGTCATAGAATAGCCATTGTGTCATTGATATGGATTTTGAACCCTTGTTGAATTACCTTTGTTTTCATCACATCTGCTACTTGTGTCCAAGCAGGAAGTGAGAAAAACAGACAAAAGTGTATAATCGTGTTAGTACGTAGTGTCTAACTTGTCATAACTTTAAATATTGAATGATGCCTATTCATTTTTTCAGAAGAGTGTAGTACAATGAATCTTACCTGCTTTTACACTGTTATTGTGCTGTGAATTATAATTGTGGTCATCTTTTGATAATCCTAATTCTTAGATTTATACAAAAATATATGCATAACCAGACAATGGCAGTTACTATTAAAATGTCGTAAAAAAAAAAAAAAAAAAAGAACTAGGCTACATTAGGTTTAGTAATTATTCTTTGTCTAGAAGCCCTAATTGACTCTGAGCATAGAAGGTTTTTGTTTTTAAATTGCTAAACTTTAGCATTAGCATTGATTTAAGCATCTTTTTTTCTCCCCAACACAGGCTACTGTGACTTGGTTAGCATGTGTTTCTTAAATCCCTAAGCTATAGAGGAATTAGAAAGAAGAGCTGCTGTCTATCTAATTGGCTGTGGAAACTTCTTTGATAAAAACAACAACAAAACAGGATGAGAGCTAGCTGTTTGGATCAGGTCTGAACCGGCAACGAATGCCTGGTTCCTGAAGCTTGAGACAGTGTTTTTTCTGCATTTTTTCACTCACTTGAGTCGTCTTCACGACGTGTAGGAGTCGTGAAGATGAATTTCTTTTACAAATGTTGATTTAGCTGCATAACTTTTGGTTTTGCACGGTGATAAACTCTTGTAGTTAGCTGATAACAGCACTGGCTAGTGTTGCTACTACAGCTTGTGTCAATCAGCCGCAGCTCTTTCTGCTATTCGATTGTGCATCTCCTGTGTTGATAAACAAATAACCTCTCAAACAAATTTATTTTAAACTAAGCCTAACCTTAACCAAATTTCTGAAGTAAACATTGCTAGCATAGCCACCAATGCCTTCTGTGCACAGAGGACACTGATGATGCGTCAAGTTCAAAGCAGTTCAAAGCATTCCAACCAAATCAGTCGTATGTAAACATTATGGCTAACCTTTAGGCTAAACAAAAGTAATGTTTAATCTGTAATCAATGTTTACTAGGGCTGGGCGAAATGGAAAAAAATATTATCACGGTTTTCCTGGAGACAGAATTTCGATATTATCACAGTTCTTTTAGACTAATTGTTCTATTGCCTTTGAGGTAAATACAATCATCTGCTTTTTCTGAAAAGTTCCTACTTTACTGTGATTGGTTAAACCCAGCTATCACTCATTCAGAGCAAACCTTTGAAAAAAATACCTAGACAAGCGACCTCAGCCCATAAATAACGTTATTCAAATGATCGATTAATTAGAACATTGTGTGTTAATACAATGTTGACATTTCTAACACTAATAACAGCTTTTGAAAATATGCTAAAAATCCATGTTTCTCTCTTAAACAGATATATTTTTGTAAATAAAACCTGAAAATTTGCTAAAATTCACCTGGAACTTGACTTGAAACTGTAGCACAAAAGACCTCAACACATGACTTTCATAAGACTATTAAAAACAGACGCCTAAATTCGTTATAAAAAAACCAAACTTGGCAACTCTGAAGCTAAGAGAAGTAGGATGGAAAGAATTGTCCGTATTTTAACAGATTAATTAAATAGAGAAATGGGAAATCACGTTTTGACGATTTCACCAAAAAAGCAGTGAACCCCTCTGATTTTTATGATGACTGTTGATCTTAAATGTGAAGTGGGACTCCCTCAACTAGGGCCCTGTTTAAAAGTGGTATTTACCAGTTTGAGTGGCGTTCCAGCGCATTTTTACAAGTTGGAAGTGTGAAATATCCCAGTTCCCAGCTGCCTGGAAAGCATCTTTCTTATTATAGACAGAAATCTAAGTGCATAGACATAGGCCATTGATTTCAAAACCTTTCCATACTAAGTACTACTGAGGAAACTATTTAGCTGTTATTAAATCAATCACACCTATACTACGTCTAAACTATGGGTATTATATTTTTATTATGTTGTCAACCTCTAATTAGGACCCAAATAGATACTTTCTACTTCCCATACTGTGAGATTGTATCTCGCCAATGCATTTGTCATTTTGTCGTATTTGTATATTATCATTTGTGTATATGTTTTGGTGATACTATATGCACTGACTTTAATTAGTTCTTCTTATGGCATGTAATTCCTTTAACAAACTGTAAAGCGCCTACGATATAAAAAGCAGCTCTCAAACTCCTACCTTCCCTCAGCATAATTACCTCCATTTGTCTAAGAATGAAATTAACTTCATGATAGGCAGTGAAAGTACCGATCCATCACGTACAATGAATTCTGAGATCTAACCGTGACAGTCAATTAAAAAAGAAAGATAATCCGCACCTTGCTTTTAGTGCAACGCCTCCGTTTAATTTCACATATGTGCGATAAATACAAGCCATAATTCTACATCAGTTTGCTGTTTATCTGCTTCTCTCATTTTTATCTGTGAGATGTGATTCTGCGTCTCCATTCAGGCAGGACGGCTCGCTACTTGTGACTGTTGTATGACCACATTTGAGTGTCCCCCTGGGAGCCATTCCTCTGGATACGTCCATAAAGGGAATTTGCAGAGAGCAGAGTGAACATGCATGCCGGTCGTTTGCCGTGCACGGATATTTTCCTCTAAACTGCGCTTTAAATGCTACATTTCTCCCCATTACTCTGCGCAGAGATACGTTTAAATGGCCTTTAATTAGTGTGTCCTTCCTCTGTATCGATAGGCCACTGGTAATCACTCAGAGGACTAATGACTCCTAATTGAATTGCCTTAAAGTGAACACAATGCATACTGTCATCACCAGCACAACAGCTTTTCGGGAGGAGGTCCAAATCGCAGGTAATTCACTTCAGCGCTCCACTAATCGAAGATACATATTTTCACAGCAGCGGCGGAGGAAGGCATGGTGATGTCAGATGATGCCCTCTCAACGGAGCCTGGGGAGGAACGGGGGTGGCTGGCGGATCATCCAAATCTCAGTAGCTATTGATTTGATCTTTTCATATTGTCAAGGAGAAACCTAATCATAATAGAGCAACATAGCATGATATCTCCCTCAAACGCCTGTTAACAGCTATTGCGGCTCATTATCCGCTGAGTTGCAGGCGCACCTCCACACCTATAAGGACGTCCTGTCATGTTATCAGAACAATCACACTGTCCGCACAACATGGCCGACGCGCTCGCAGAAGAAGTGGGCAGTGGAGACAAGAGGAATCCATGTACCTCTCCACTGGGTCACCACGGCAATTATGCTAAATATATTCATGGATAGTTATAAAGATAGTTAAAGTGACATTTCTTTAACACCTAGGTACCTTAACTTTGAAAAAGGTTTGTTGTAACGACACGAGGAGTTGTAATAAAAAGATGAAGGGAATGAGCTGTTTTATATAGCCAGTACATGGGGAGATTTTATATAGAACTTAATGATCCTATTTCCTGTAGAGTGTCATTGGCATCACTGAAACTTTCTGTTCTAATTATCCACATCAGCCTGTCTGTTTCACATCTCCACAGTCCCTCATTATCCCTGAAGCCACCTCACAGTCTGCTCAGTGCTACATTAGTAAAATAGAGCCTTTGATTTGTCCTCAAGAGCATAGACTTTGAAAAGACGAGACTGCAGCTTGTACAGCGCCGTGCAAAGAAGTAGAAGTGTGGAGTATTAGCTTGGACGTGGCCTCGGGTGTTTCATATATTGACCGCGTCGCCCTTCAGATTTTAGGGAGAAACTCCACTTGAAGGCCACAGAAGGGATTTGATGCATCACAGACATAATAGGGGATATTTTGCTTTGCTTTCGGTATGAGAAGCGCTCTTTCCCCCTCTGGATGTGGGGAGTGGGAACTTGCCTGAGGGCGTTTGTAAAAACAAAATACTCGACTTGACTGTGGAAACAATAAGTACCCACACCCCCCACGGTTGTAATGATGCAGTGAAAACCAAATGGACAAAACTATGTGAGCCGGTCCTGTACATGCAGTTCTCTCTTGTAGTATCCCATGTTTCTGAATTCAAAGATATGTCTGTGAGCTACATTTGCATCAGGCTGTCTGCCTCTGGCTCTCTCTGTGACATTATGTCGGTCTTATTAAAGCACTGGCCTACCTCTACTCTATAATTCAGCACAAAAATGACAGCAATAAGAAGCTGATCATGCCGGGTCAGTCTGTTTGAAAAGCACTCCTGCCTCAGCCTGCCTTAATTAAAGCCACCCAGCGCTCCTTCATCTTTACATATTCTGCACTGGGGACATTGATACTCATTATTTCTTAAGTCTAAACACCAAGACTGTGTCAAGAATGCATCCATCACAAGCTGGCGGCTCGTAGTCAGCAGAAATATTTCCACTCTGTCAGCAAATTTGGCAATTTGCAATTTTCTAGCCGAGCTCCTGACATGTTTTTATGGCGGAAGATGACTTCCAAATGCACAGATCATTAGGATGTGGCTTGTTAGTCGTATGTGCTCGGCCTCCCTCTAATCACAGTAATTAACAGGGCCACATTAGAGAGCCACCTCAGGATGCTGCACTGCTCATTTACATGGTGCTTGTACTGCGCTGGATACTGGCTACTGTAGGCCTATTCTCCCATTCATTATGTGCTAAAGCTTGAGTTATCCTCTCCTTGGTGTGGGGATGAATGTTATTAAAGGCATAGCTGTCTGACACAACTCTAATGAAAAATAGGATGTTTCTGAAGGTTATGTTGCCAGCTAGCTCACAAATGCCTGCTTCATTTTTCCCTGCAGCCGCACAGGGCAGTGTAATTCCCACCTCTTGATAGATCTTTTCTCTTAAGTTTTTGTGGCTGTGGGCTGGAGACTCATCATAAACAGACCTTTATTATCTGTGCTTTTTCCTCTGCAGAGGCTTCGACAAAGGGCGACACTGGACTTTCTGGCACATGATACAATTGTGAAAAACTACATCCATGTTGAAGAGGGTCACTGCTGCGTGGGTCTAATTTAGAGACACACATATTTTTATGCAAGGTATGAGACATGATTTGTTAGTGTAGTATTGTTTTCAGTAAATATATTTATTATTATATCTTTTTAAAGTTTTATATTTTTATCTTTATTATTTTCCACAGAATGTAAAAAATGTGTTTGTCAATATAATGAAAAACAAAAAAGTAATAGCTATATTTAAAATTCATTCATTCTTTTTTTTTTTTTTTTGCCCTCTTTGAAACATGAAGCTAAATCATTAAGATTTATTTACTATTGCTGGGTTTGTGACATCACAACATTCTTTAGCCTAATAATATTTAATAGATAATTACATTGATATTATTTAAATTTGGATTTTTATTCTAAAACACAACGTTTAATTAGTCTTGTCCCTAATCGAATAGATTAGTTTAAAAATGTACATTTACCTTTTATATATTTAATGACAAAAACCTATGTAATCAATAGGAACAATTGGCACTCGCTCCTTATTTGAGAGTATGATCTTCTAAAAACCTGCTAATAATCTACCAATAAGATATAAGTTGCATTCAAGTTTTAGAATTCTTAATAATATTCATTCAGAGGAAGGCATGGTTACAATGTAACAATGTCAGGACTTTCACCACTCAAATACATAATAGGAGTTTTTCAGCTGTTAACTGGTGCTTTTTTTTCATTCTGAAACTTATACAGTATAACTCTGTGGGAGCATTATTGTTCTTGTAAGAAATATTACAGCTTATAAGATTCATACATTTTTAACCTAATTTGTTAAAGTTTGATTCATATTATCAATCAATAATCCTATAACTTAAATATGCATAAACTGACAACAATCTCATTGTTGTACAGTATTAGAGAAATGGCACAGTTTTCTAATGCCTTTTTTGAAAAAGAAGAAAAATCATTTTACATAATTAGAAGTTTGATGACATTCAGTTTTGTGCTTATTTTTTCTAAAAGGAGTAATACAGAAATGTTAACCACAAACAAAAACGGGACATCTGCATTTTAACAGCAAATTCCATCTTTGAAAAAATGTATTTGATGAATATTTGAGAATTACTTCAAAGTACCAGAGATTGATTATATTTCTATTTATACAACCCATTATTATTAGGAGTAGTTGTAGTACAGTATTAGTAGTAGTAAGTAGTAGTTTTATGTATGTAATAATTGAACAAAATGAAACAAATCTTTCTTGTACGACAGAGAAAGATTGGTGTTAGGGTCATTCTTGCACTTTTCCGAGCTCAGTCCGAGGTGGTAGGTCATGTTGGTAGTGACCCGGCCCCACCCACACAGGCGCTGCTCTCCCCTCCCCCTGCTCTCCTGCCCCGCTCTGGCCTGCCTGTCCCTAACAGCCCCATCAGAGTCGCGGGGATCACACGGGACGCCGCTGACAGCTCCAATTTGCCCCACGTCTAAAGAAATAATACATTCAAAATAAAAAAAAGACTGTTCTCACCAAAAGCGGCGGGCCAGTGTAAGTAGGTTCACGTCTGCTTCACTCGGTGTAAAGTAACTCAGCGCTGAAGGTGATATGAAGTTAAATTAATCCTAACAACATGCATCATCCTCTGGCACTATTGATTTCATATTAAAAATCAATATTGGGGATTTATTGTTCTATTATGTCGGAGAAGCCGCACAAATGAGCCAGACTGCCTTATTTAAAAAGAGAAAACACGCCTCTATTGATGTGTTAAGTATTGTCTGTGTAGAATAAAGATAAACTACAAAAATATGTAAGGCGAAAAACATTCGATTTGTAAAAAGTATTGTTAAATAATTATACAACTGCAAATGGTCAATAGATGAATGTAATAAAAATATGTAGCATAAATTTAAACAAATACAATATAGATTTGTAATGTTATGTTGGTCCGTAAAACCTCATTTAAAGACATAGTAATAAAATACATTGCAAAAACTATATTTAGTATTGTTTAAATTTACCTTAACTTAGAATTTTATTGAGATTTGAGTGGTTTTAACTGTATACAATTTAATTTTTTGTGTAATGTTGAATAACTGATTGGTTTTAAGAAAAAATGTTGGCCAAAAAAAAAAAAAAGAAGTAATGCCTTGAAATCAGTCTGAAACAGTTTAAAGCAAGGACAATCAAGTTTTCTATCTTAAATTTGTCTAAATGTTTGAAATTAAAGTTCAAATTCCAGAATCAAGCAATTTGAACTTGTCTTGGAACAGATTTTTTTAAAGTGTATAGTTTGATTTTTGTATTAGTTATACAAAAACTTTTTTCTGCGTTAGATTGAAAAAATTATGTTTTTTCTAAAAAGTTTTTTCTTTTTTTTTCCAATTCATTTTTAGTTCTATTTAAATACATTGAATTTTAAAATCAGTCAAGTGAAAAAAGTGATGTCATACAAAATTTTAGCTCTATAAGATGACATTAGAGTTACAACAATCACACAAAAATAAAGCTAAAATAGTGGTACATTTTTATATTTAATTGCAACATTTGTTTAAAAACCTGTCAATATTACAAATGTAGCATATTCATTCTGCTTTAGCACAGGTCTCCCTCCTCTTCCTCCGCCTGATCTGGTCGCTGTCTAATCAAGAGCAGGGCCGATAAACACAGATGTTTCAGGGTCAGCCAGCCGCACCTCACACAATGGTCACCACCTCTCGCAGGGTGTAAATCACAGCCTAACCGCCCAGGCGTGTGGGTGGCTCCTTTTGCCTAAATTAAAAGAACATTACTTGGAAGCTAATTATGCATAATCTTTGAGAAGTTAGAGGTCGCGGCTTGTTTAACTTGACTTAAACAAACATATGTAGCGTGTAATTTAACACAGAGAAAGTGCTTTTTGCATTTACCTGTGGAGCGTTTCAATACATGCAACTGTTGTGGGCTGTTGTGGCTGCGGAGGCGGTTTGTTAGAGGATGTTTTTTGAAGCAGCGACTCGGCGTGTCAGATTATGCCACACATCCATTTGACTTTCATAAGCTGTTTACGCTTCAGAAATTGTGGCAATGGCTTCTCTCTTGTGCAAAAGGCTTTTACATATGTTGTGTGTCTTCTGAAAACGCTGTCCCAGTTATAGCTATCATTCTGTGAAAAAAAAGCAACAACGCCAGCTCGAGAAGGTTACATGAGCCTTGTCATTTTGTAGTTTTTGTCAGTGATTTGCATCTTGTCTGGGATCAAGTGCGCGCAGATAAAAGCGGGGAAATAAAAGTTGAGTTTGTCGCCTTTTTTCAATATTGTGTATTCATTTGTATTCCGTTTTTTCAATTTTATGTTAAAGCATTTATGGTCGATTCTGTTAAAGTCTTTTTGTTTGTGTTTTTCCCTCAGAAAACGCCACATGAAAATATTAGACTACTCAACATCCTTCTGTGAAGAAAGGTGTTCTAAAATCCATCCAAGGTAAGATAGAATCAACACAAAATATACTGTGTAGAGTATTTTGAATAGGCTGTACTTAAAGATGTATTAACTGACCACACAAACTCTAACACTAAGATCAGATGGTTTATTTAATAATTACTTCAAAATTGTAGATCTGTTTTTTTTTAGTATTTTTAGATTATCATCAGATTCCTCCATTTAATATCAAAATGTGTGTACAGTTTTTTTTTTATTGCGTTTTAGTTTTGCATAATATCAGTGTAAATATTTATCTGCCTATAAAGTAGAAAAATACACTTGTTTTAGGTTAATATTTATTAGAAAGAAGTGAAATTAGAAGTAAATCTGGCAACACAATAAGGGAAATTTGCTTTCCAAGAAATCTGTAAATAAGAAAATATTTTTTTGTTTATTGTTATGTCTTATTTCTGAAACCCTTTTAAGAAAGAGAGATCTAAAACATATTTTACAACATCAATGAAAATCTAGCGATAACTTGTTTTGTTTGTTTTGCATGTATTTATTAGTTTCTAAAACCAATTAGGAAAAAAGTTATATTTTCTTGAAATAAGCTTAATAATGTGTTGTGTGATTATAGAGTAAATTTAACTAAATAAATCTATTTTTTTTTCTTTTGATTTAAAATTTGCAGTCATGTGTGGTTCTGACAGACAAATTCAAACACACTTGTGCATACATACTATTTACACATTTTAGAAGCCATTTCAATAGTATCACACACGTTTTAGTTTTGCACAAAGCCTGCTCTAATGTGCCTAATTTGTACAGCCTTGCTTACACATGGGCTCTTATTAGTGAGTCCACTCTGGGCTCAGGATCAGTGACACTATCCTTTTGGGATGGCCTCTCTTTGGGAGCGAAGGATGAAGCAAGTGCATGTGAAAAAAAAACAACATGACTCCTGTTCAAAGGCGCAGACGACTTCTGACTGGATTAACATTTATTGACCGTTGGAGCTTTTCTCTTCTTTCCCTCGCCGTCTTTTATTTTCTCTCTCTCTTTCTTTTTTTTAGCTCCAGGACAAAGATTCAAACTTAATTGCAGTGGCTGTTCCACCAACTGATCACCAATGTGCCAACAAAAGCCTCCCTAATAGGCGCTTCATTAAGGATTAGAAAGTCTCTATTACAAAACAAATTAAGCATGCTCTGATCTTAACCTATAGGTCGAACGGCATTACGGCGAAGTTTAAGCTGTTAGACGGCTGAAAAACTTATTACGGGTTAGCGCTGAGGTAGCAGTTTGGTATTGATTTTACGATAGCTAGGTATGATGATTTATGGAGTGCTTGTGTCAGTATAACAAGCTGAAGGACACACAATATCATCTCCAACATCATTAAAATTCAGAGGTCTCCAGAGCTAGCTCATCAAGTACTGTTCACCACCTTGGAATATCACACAGGCACAAAGGCATAGAGAGAGAAAGACCAGGTAACACATGCATCCACTCAAGCTTTTAAACAGCTCCCCACACAGACTCACTGCACTACATCACAGAACACACTAGTTTAAGTTAGTCAAGTTCCCTTATTTCCACTTTTAAATGTTTACCTTGTGACTACTTGCGCCTAAGCATAGTTAATGCTTATATCAATTGTACAGGCTGCAGTTCAAAAGGTCTAGCCTCAACACAATCAGCTCCACTGGCTCTGAACAGCAGTTATGGAGAGCATCAGTCACGCGGGCCAGGATGTGTGGTACACTAGAGCCCCCACTAGGCACAGAGTGGTAATGCGTCCCGCCCGCCTCACCATCATGTCAGGATAAGAACTTGTCTCAGTGTTCATGATAAACGAGACAGCGCTTTCTTACTTGTTGTTTTACTTAATAGGCTGAATATTATTCTCAGCATTTGTCTGATCGGATTAAGCTTGAAATCAAAATAAATATTGTGCAAGTGTAATGTAGTTGGAATTCCACTAAGTTGTAGATTGTAAGTAAATCAGTCTGTTTGTTTTATTTGGTTTGCTCAAAGCTTTTGCGAGGTAAGTATGTTTTTGTGTCTTTTCTACTTTGCAAACTGTAGATCAAGCACTGATTTTAGTATTATTTTTCTCACAAATTGATATGCAAAAAGTAATATTTTAACATGTTCAACAACTGTTTAATTTATGCTTAATTTCACTCATGTGTGTACTAAAATATAAGCAAACTGGATCTATGTTTTGTCTTAATATCTACAAATTTGATCCTTATAATTACCAAAATGCAAATAGTACAAACATCTTCGCTTTGATTCCAGACTCTACCCCACCCCAACAAGGAGACATGATACTACCATGGGAGGTGCTGCTGTCCGAGGTCGGCCTGTGGGATGCAGGTGAAGTTTCAGATTCCTCCGGATCCTCCTCATACACCCCACCCCCCCTGCTGGATGCCAGATTCTCTCCATCATCTCCTCCAGCCGTGAGGTCTAAGCGGCAGGGCAGGGAGTGTGGGCGGACATGCTGGGTGCTGGCAGCGTGCTTCGTCTGCTTGTGAGTTATGTGAGTACAGACATGAACAAACCCCATCCCTCTCTACCCTCCTCGTCTGTCCTGTACCCCTCTTATCTCCCTTTAAAATCTACAGGCTCCTGCTGTGACTTGGCGCACCCCACTGGACAGCTGGAGACTTGGAGGAGAGGAGACCGTGCCAAGCTCGGGGCAGGGGAGCCGTAAAGGTGTAGGGCCCATACCTGCTTGCTGATCACCGGACCATCATGTGTAATTATCCCCACTTAGAGCAGCCAGGTAATGCAAGCACATGCTCAGCTTTAGCCTCTCCGTACTTGAGGAAACCTGGAATCCGTTGCTGACTTGAGAAACAGTTCATCTCATTATGTGGCTCTGATGAGGAAGTGGGCTCTCTTCTTATTATTCTGATTGATACACTATTACGGCTGCAGTAATAGCCATAATAGGCCTCTGCATTGTTGAGACACAGCTAATTATATTCTCTAACAACAATTTGCTCAGTCAGTGAGAGCTTGTTATTAGCAAACCCAAATGAGGAATACAGTATAATGAGAATAGCATACACATATATTTACCTCTGGCTAGGAGCTTGTGTTCTCGCCAACGCTAGGTTGTTAGGTGGTTTAGTCTTTTAGTCTTTTAGCAAGACTAATAAGGAGTGGTTCTTTTTGTGGTTATTATCAGGATGCAGTTGATAATAGCCCAAAGAAGAAAGTTTTAGTGTGAACCTAATAAAAACTGTATATTCTAATATCATGATCTACTATTGTGAGATGTCACATTGGACCAACACCACTAACAAATGAGTTTTGCTTGTGTAGACAAAGTTTACAAAAGAAATACAATATATCTCTTTTGGAACTATGCAGCATAAAAGTCATTTGGGATTTTTTTCATTGTTCATCATTAGACTTAAGCAACATTTGTGGACTTAATAATTCAACATATGTAGATTGGAGAAGGCATTTTGATGGCTAAATGTAAATATAGATGTAAAAAGGGGGGTAAAATTTGTGATGATAGCGTTGACCTTCTTTACCAATTGCCTTGCTTAATATCACGTAGATGTTATTAAAGTGAGATTGTTTGTCATGGTCCCCTATAGCTCCTAAAGTAGAATAAATCTATCCTTTAAGAAAATGTACCGCTTTAAGGTTATAAATAATAAGATAAGCCCCTCCCGTGTCCCATTTTCCCCGCCCTGATTGTGGAAGTATGTGCCTAATCTTGATTCATCAGTTACTGGAGCTTATTATGGAGCGGTGACAGCGCACTCGGGTCCGTGATAGATGACACCGCTCAGACCACATTCAAAACGTGAGGCTCAAGTGCCAATTATCTATGCAGACCTGGTTAATAAGGGATGTGGTGTTAACTATCTGATCCCAGCGTGAGCGTCATTTGTCATGAAGGCCCCTGTTTACCTCCGAGACCTCCCCTGCCTAACATATGTAAAACCTGCATCTTTGTTCCTGTAATAACCTTTTATTAACAGCCTGACATCATGATTAAGTTTGGCCCAAACATGCTCACAATGAGGTACACAATTACCCTGGGCGCTCACACCAGCACAGCAGATCACAGTCACTCGGAATAATGAATATTGAGCTGCTGTTTGATCCATTTCACATCGAAAGCCCAATTTGCTGGAGCACCTGGAGCTGTGCCACTGCATGCAGTTTTTTGAGGTGATGATGGATACTCATGGGAGCTTATTTCCATGCACACATCTTCTCCTGATTTGTAAAGATGATAAGTGCTTTGACCTTAACTCATCATTACTGCTCATTAAAGCTTTTGTTTGCTCCACCTTGGCAGCAGCCGCTTTAAATCAGTTGCTTGAGACGCATTAGCGCTCTCGTTGCAAAGAGTTGTCTGCGTGTCTGTGGTTTAGTTTTCATTTAGTAACTTCTCCAAGGTCTCAAGGTCTCAGATTAATAAACACTTGCTGTGGTCAGAGGAGCAGCAGAGCAGAGGGAGGTGAAGTGCCCCCTGTCCTCTGTGAAAAGCATCTCTGCATCCCGCATCTTGATGTCTGGCTCGCAGCTTCACTTACTATTTTCCTGGGAAAGTAGCAAATAAAACTATTTGCAGGTTTGCGTAGCCAAGGGACTTTGTGTTCCATCAAGAAACACCTCAGAGCTCGTAAGGGCAGAGTTGTAAAAGACTTCCAGACAGCACTTGGAACATTTGCTTTAACCTTAGTTGTCCAGCTCGAAAAGGAGAGAAATGATTTTCCGAAATAAATAATTAATGGTGTGTTTTTGTTGTATCGCTTAGATATGGAGTCAGTAGGAAGCCAGGTGGAGCGATCAGATCTTCACAGCATCCCCACTTCCTGTCCCCCACAGATCGCTAGACTTGTCTAGGCAGCATCTGCTGAGGAAAATAAAGCCCCTTTTCCTTCTCATGTAGAGAAGATCATTTGCATAATATCCCCCTCTGTAAGGTGAAAACAGAATAATAATTGGTTTGCCCTTTTCTCTCTGTGTGTTGTAAAACAGTTAGGAATTAATTTGAGGATAACTGTGCAATTAATTCTAAATGCTAAAGATGGTGTGGGGGGCCCTGACTCAAAAGAGGCGAAAGGATACACAGCCTGAGGTCATGAGACAAAGACTTGTAGTGCGACTCAAACTTAACTCTACTACACTTTTAGAGGCTGGGCTTGACAAACAGGGCCGACCTGTGAGCTCATTTAGCCTGCACACTCTCTGTAGTCCCAGCCCACTGTACACAGCGCTCTGTTGTTTGGATTCTCTTGTCTTAATGATGAATAATAGTGCTGCAGGAGAAAAAGGTTGCATGAACACTTGGATTCATGAGTCTATTTTAACCTCGTTACAGAGCGCTGTAAATTTAACATGCATTCCCATTATGCCTAATGAGCGACACTGTAATCAGTGCTTAACAGGGTGTTCTGCTCTTGTTTTTGTGTTAGGAAGGATGTACTATGTTCCCTTAGACACATGCCACTAACAGCTCCTGTGTGTGGAGCCCTGTGGTCAAGGCTAACAAGCTACTTTACTTTCATTTTACTTTATATAGTATGCATGCGTATATGTCCTGTATGCACAACATTTATGAGTGTATTAGTTAGAGGTCATTTTACGATGGTTTGTATGGAAGACCATTTTAAGGAAAATGTGGCTGTTGAAATTAGTTTAAGAGTGAAATTTCTTTTAATTAGAAGGAGGTGGAGAGGATACTCCCTTTCATCTAAAAAACGTTCTTGAATGGTTTCAATTTAAGTGCAAAGGTTTCAAGTTACACTGTCCTCATTACACTATAGTACTAACTCTGGTTTAGATTTTCTGCATCAATCAATTTTGAATCAAAGTTGGGATTTCCATGGTTAATTGGCTCAACTGCGTGAAACCTGAAACGAAGGCATCGTTGATTGTTTTTTTGTAAAGATACACTTGGTCTGAACAATTCTAGTCATGTTCAGATGTTAAATGTAACTGCACATACTCACAGTCCCTGTCTGCTTCACATTCCAGCAATAAAGTTAAGAAGTTTAAGTTTAACACAGTCCTACATGTCATAGAAAACAACTGTGAGTCATTTCACCTGAAACAGAAGAACTGGACCCGTGTCCACACCTGTATATATATATCCATTAAAAACACACCTCGAGTGCTGGCTGTTCAGTAAGTTTGCTGTTTAATAATAAACTCTCATCTAACCTTGTGTGCCCATAAATCCGAAGCCAAACATATTATGATCCAAACAGTGCCTTAATGGTAAAAACAACAGTGTTATCCAGTCTTCACCATATTCCCTTTCTCTCTCTTGGGCAGATGCGTAGTAAGGCCGTAAGGTGTCAAAAAACAGGTGCTGTGCTGCAATGCTTTTGTAATAATGCGGGCATAAGCAGAAAATGAAAGTGAACCTCAGATTTTTTTGTATTTTTTAACTATTTGCAACACAAAAATCCATATTAACAATTTTTACACAACTCAGCATAACACAGTCAAACGCTCTCTGAATGTAAACCAAAAATGATGGATCCTAAGCCACTGTCAGTGTTGTTTTCAGTAGAGTAAAGATTTTTAGGAAGACTTTTAGGGAGTTTACTGTGTGTTAAATTTCAATGTTCAGGAAAAAAATCAGGACTGTATATTATTATTATTTTATACAAATTCTGGCGCAGAGTTGAATCTAGAATTCTTCTGGTTTCTGGAACAAAGAAGGAGTCTAAAGACAGAAAGCCTGGATTGACTTGGTGCAGAATTGCTACTTAAAGGGTTAATACAGTACAAAATCGAATGTAGCTTGTCATTTGTGAAGCTTTGACACCAGCATATGCATATCTGTTGCATCATGTAGGCCAGAGCTGTGTGTGAGCAGATCCAGTGTTGTAAAAGTGGCCTGCTCATGTCTCCCTTCTGTAGCCTGTCCTATTAGGAGCATAGTGGCTTCATTCGCCCGTACTTCCACAGTGGAACAAGGAACACGCCTCACCATGAGTCCCAATTACACCTAATGATGGCCAAAGGATGGAGCACATGCAGATTGTGCTGCAGTTCCTTTGTCACGCCAGGCACAAGGCGCGATCATTTATCACACCAGTCATATCCTGCTCTCCTCCCTGAGCTCAGACAATGAGTCCCAGCACATCATCCATGCTGTTATTTGTGTTTAACTGCCAGGAAAGAGGAAAATAAAAGGCCAGTTACAAGGCATAGCAAAGGCATGAGCTGTATCCTGAGAGTGGCACAGGAAATGCTGTTGAGGCTAAGAATAGATATGTTCTCCTTACCTGGCAACCCATTAGAAGTGTCAGGAATATTTGATTATCGAAAACTGTGAATATACAGGCCACAGTGTAATTGGAAGAACTAAAAAATGCTTGTTATAGGAAGTAAGAGTATACTAAACTACTCTGTCCAACAGTGTTGGAACTTGACCTCAAGTATATAATGCACTGGTGCGTGGAATAAAGTATGCTCATGTACAAGTGCAAAATGTTTTTATTCACTGAACAAGAAGTACACAAAAAACACTACTGAGAATTACAGTTATAGTTATTTAAATTCTGACTTGTGCTGTTTTAAACCAGATTTGTGTATTTTCTGGTCTAGGTTATCAAAGCAGGCAAAATACAGCAGTTTTTAGTGTTTGTCATTAAACAAAGGAACAGTGAACTGTAAATGGACAATTGGTAATCTAAGCTAATTACAGTGTATTTTGTATTTTCACAGTTGCACTAGTTTTACAGTGTTCAAGTACAATTACTTCCACAGTAAGAATTAATAGAGCAGTGTGAGTGTTTGTAGCATATTTTCCACAAGTCTAATCTTAAGTAAGGTCAATGTAGTGACAATAACCTTACTTGGCTGTTATTGACACTACATTATTCTCTTAATGTCAGAAAGTTTGTTTTCATAAACCCAATGACATTACTTAAGAATAGTGATCTATTTAAGATTATATAAAGAAAAAAGATCCTTTATTTGTCCCACAATTGGGAAATTACAGTCATGATGACAATTATCATGTAAAATGTAAAATGTTTAATTTTTCTATATATCCGTCACACTAAACTTTTTGTCATGTGACAAAACTACTTGAAAACCAAAATGTAAAGCTGGGCTACATGACTTTTTGATCGTAATTGAGTAAACCTTGTCTTTTCTAGCAAAAAATAGATTGTAAATGCAATTGCAATTTGGGACAAAGTCAGATTTCTGTGTATTGTCTGAATCAAACAATAAAGTATTTTATGTCTTATACATAGTCAAAAGCAGTGCTATGTTTGACTGTGCTTGGGTGGTCCAATTCGGTTTCACCTTTTGTCTTTTTGTAAAAAGACGTTATTAAGCAGGAATTACAGCCAAAAATGGATGCATGTGATTTTGTGACATGTGCTGCAAGAGATAGGAAAGTTACATTTAACATTTTGAAATCATAAAAAATCCAATGGCGTATATTGGCTGCCTTGCTTCGCTCTGGCAATAATAAATTACCTACATTGGAACATATGAATAATGGAATAGCGTTTATGATTAAGTTCACTATATTAAGTTATTGCTTTATTGTTTTAATGTTTATGAATCAGTGTCACAATAGTAATCCATGAAACCAAGAAAAGTGAACTTGTTTTGAACTATAAACATTAAATGACAGCATGTTTTGCACTAAGCACTACCTCCTGCTTCCGTTTGAAATCCTCAACCTATGCACTTTAGCTTGTTTGTATCAATTTGCTCTTTGAAACCCAAATGAGCCGCGTGTGTTGTATGTAGTCAGGCTGGGGAGAGCTTAGTGCGAGATCTGGAGGCGCGGTTGTGGTGCGGCACGAAGGCAGCTTGGCGCTTCTCAGTGGCTTTCTCCTAATCCGGGCCTGATCTTTGTGTTTGATCCGCAGCATGGTCCTGAGACAGCATGAGCAGCAGCTATTGCCGTAATTTAAAGTCAATATTGTACTCATGATCCCTCTCCCCGGGCTAACCCAGACGCCTTCTCACCGCGATGGAGGAAGTCATCGCCGCTGCTTAGAGGGAATCCTGCTCTCGTGTACCTCTCTGATGCACACATGAAAGCTGTGTACGCTGGCAGAAAGTGAAGGGAACTCTGGGAGATGGGGATTAAATGTGCTGTTTTTCCTCTTTGTTGGAGCCTGTTCTGTTTCCTGAGTCAGAGGAGCACAGCCAAAGCACTAAGCTGCAGATCAGGGCTGGAAAAAATACACAAGGTTACAAGAGAATTATTCAATACAGTCTGCGGCTGTGTCTGTGGTAGTACTTCACTGAGCTGCACTGAGTTTTACTTTTGGCAACATAACTTTCTTTTACTGTTTTTGGGCAGTTTAGGATATTATTGCTATGACATAGACAGTTATGGCAATATTATGCTAGCTACATCAGTGTTTTCCAAATCAAGAGATAAATAATCATATAAGATTTTTTAAGGGCAATTGAAAGCAGTGTAAAGAAATGTTGAAGTCAGCTTAAACATATTTGAGACAACAATATAACTTAAACTAGAGAATAGAATTGTCATTATTCTGTCAAGGAATCATTGTCAATATTTCTGAGTATTATTTACTTAGTGGGTGCAAGCTTAGGGGTATTGGACACAGAAAAGGTTGGGGAACACTGAGCTTTTGTATGAATGGCAAAAACATTTAGATTAATTTTATTGGGAGAGTCTAAAACTATGAAGAAAGAACTTGCTGATGTTTCTCAGTATTCATTGTGATTGTTTGGCCTTATCTTCTTGCCAAAGCCTGGGGAAACTGGGGAAACCACTGGAGAGCCACAGTGGACTGACAAGAACAAACTGTAGTGCCCTTTGGCAAGACGCTTACCCTTATTGCTTAATATAGTATAAAAGATTGGCAACATTGCTTTTGTTAGCTGTGGCAACCCAAGTGGCTTGTCACTATCATGTTTGAAGTAAAAAAAAAAGAGATTTTAGTCGTTTTGACAAACTTGAAAACTGCATTACATCTTAAGGCATAATAATTAACATTTTTACCTTGTACCTTGATTGTAGCTTGTCATTGATAGTGAATGTATTTTTCTGCATTAACTTTCCTTTATGTCCCTTTTAAACATGGAAAAGTTTTTGCTTTTGTTTCACATTTTCAACCCACATACTTTTAAAAGCCATTACATCATATGCATCTGTCCTAGGCTATGCTCCTTCTAATACTTGCCATTGGTGCAAAATTCAAAACAACTGCAAGCGTAAGCACGTGATTCAATTATTCCTTGGTAAAACACACTCTCTCAGTTGTTCATAGACATCTCTTATATTTTGATAGTCAATATTCCTGTTGCTTTATACAAGGTTAATATGGCCCCTCCTACAAAGTCTATCAGCAGCGGTTACTGTATTGACTCGGGGATCCAGCTAACAAGCCCACAGTGACATCAATAGCTTTGATGATTCATTCAGAAGCGCTTTAATAGATCTAAGATTAGAAATGTGCTGTGATCCACAAATCTCCTCCCATGTTATTACACGACCAGCCCAGATATTTATCCAATGAACGACATGAGCTATAGGAGGCCGGCTCAAGGGCCAAATCCATAGATGTCATGATCGGCCGTGTGTTACACTAAAACTTTCAACAGAATGCGTCGCTGACAAACACTTTGATTGAGGCCATATGTAGCTATAAATTTAAGCACCAGGGTCAGTGAACTCTTGGTAGATAGAGGTGAAATGTCAAAAATTGATTCTCTCAATGGTCACTATTTGTTTTGATGTCGTGTCAACATTTTATTGTGGTCGAGTGTTATTATTTTAGTGCTGAGTGGATGTAGTGTCCTTTGGCAGAAAACACTGATGACGTTGCACTTTTGTTATTGTTTGTGTGAATTAGGACTGAGCAGTATCGTGGTAAAAATCAAACCATGAGCTCATCTCTGTGACAATCTGCTATTTTCATGAAATTGTCATATTTTGATTTCCCATTTCTCTATTTAATGCATCTGTCTCTTCAAATACAGACCAAATATTTCCAGCTTGCTTTTCTTGTCTTAAAGTTGCCAAGTCCACTTCTTTATAGCAGCTTTGGGCTTCTTTTTTCAGAATCTCTTATGAATTTTAACAGCCCAGTTTCCGGAGTAAACGTAGATAAGAATAAGGATAAGCACGTTTTTACAACTTTTTTGTATGTTTCAAAAAGCCAAAACAGAAAACAACAACAAATTTTGGTCACATGGCGTCTATTTTTGGGTTTAACAAGTAAATCTTAACCTACCTCAAGTCCCAGCCCTAAACTTGCACGTTTAAGTAACTTGAAGCCAAACTTACCTGTTAAACCCAAAGAAAATGTCAATCAAAGTTTGTGATTATTTTACGTTTTGGCTTTTCCATTTAAAAAAAGCATAAATACGGGCTTATGGTACATTTTTGACATTTCATTCAGTGTAAATCTTGTTAATTTTTAAATTTGCAATTTCAAGTTGCACTGAAACATGGATTAATATCATATTTTCATGTCTACAAGTTTATTAATTACAATTATTAATTTAGAAATTGTTAGAATCTTGAGAGTTGAGGTCACTTTTTTGGGATGTTTTGGTTGCTTGGGCGCTTGTTTTCTCTGAAAATCTGGCAACACTGGTCAGCTTTTGACAGCTGGGTTCAGTAGAAACTTTCTGAAATAAACAGATAATTGTATTTACCTCATAGGCAATAAAAAATAGGCAAAAACTACTTCCAAGAAAACTGTAATATTACTTATTGTGAATCACACACACACAAAAAAAAGTTTAAGCTTAAACAAATGCTAAGATTGTTTAAATGGATTTTATTAAAAGCATGCACAAGATATACAATGACTCAATTCTAAGCATAGACGACCAACTTTTCCTAAATGTTGATTTATATGTATTAAAGAACACTTACACAACAATATAATAGATTTAGGAATAGAGAAATTGGAATTGAACTATAGACTTGCACGTTCAAAGTTGTTCTGGGCATCTGCTGTTTAAAAAAAAATCTGGTATATATTAGGCCTATATGATTGGAATTTGTAACTTTAAAAAACAAAAGATGCCTTCAAAATGCTTTATTGCTGCGTTGAAAATGAGGTTTTTAGGTATCCTCATTGTATCATGTATGTTATAGAGGTCGACCTTATCTACATAATTCTGTTTTTAAGCATTTTCCTGCCGCTGTCTGTATTCTCTTGTTCCATTTTCTCATCCAGCCCGTGTTATGAATAACCTTTAAATCTTGTTCAGTAGTCATTATGAAATCCCATATTTAGCCCGGGAGCAAATTTCCTTGTAACACCCTATTATTTAAATCAACACCAGGCTAAATCGAGTGTGTATGTTGTTGTATGTAGTGCAGCGCACAGCCTAATCTATATCCGAGGACGCAGACATCCGCCGCTGGCCCACTTATAACTTAAATGACTAGTTTAGTTAACCTTCCTGTTTAAGTCTAACATATTGTTATGACAGCAATAGTGCACTGCATAATTTCCAAGGCATTAACATCAGTCATCTGCCCGCCGGCTATAAATACACCTGCCAGCGCTAGTGTTTGGGAAGTGTTCTTTTTGCCGGATAGTGCACAGGACTCCAGAGGTGAGGCGCTCCAATAGTACAAGCTCATGAAATATTTGCTGACTTCTATCACCTATGGGACTAGTGTTCTGATAGAGCCAATGATATGTGCCCCTATTAGTCTCCAAGGAGTTTCCCTAGCCCACTTTCACCCGATCTGTGCCAATTAAGTAGCAGAATTATGTATATTAGCCAGAGTCACTTGTTCTTCCAGGCAAAGGAATGCATATAGGGAAGGATGACAGAAGGATAGTGTTGAATAATTAGAGTGAATTTTCAGAGCCCTGGAAACTCAATCATACGCTGCCATATGCTAACTATTTTTAACCTATTCTCGCCCCTCTCCTTGGCTTATTCCTGCGCATACACACTGTCCCCGATGCTGCTACTTTGCTCAAAGTAATTGTTAAAAGTCTGCATCAAGACTAAAAGGGTTAGAGGCATGAACAGCCACTTCAACAAAGTCATTTTTGTGAGTTATTAAGCAATACTTTATTTAAAAAAGTAATTCCGCCTTTTTATACTCATGTCTAATTCTCATCTTCTCTCCATCAGCGATAAACAAGGAAATAGATGGCAAAAGTTATGCATGAAAAATCAGTAATTGCGCTCTTCAGAGTTGCTGTAAACTCATTATGTCATGCTTGGCTTGTCATCCATACAATAGTTGGAGCGTGGCTTTTACTCTTCTTTATGGGCCGGGAGCTTTGGGGAAATATGTGGTGTCACAGACAGAGCCCTCACGCTTGCAGACACTTCCCACAGTCATCAGTATTCTAATGACTCACCGCTGCTGGCCCACTCTGTTTATTTTTAGAGATCCCAAGATTGATGAGACGCTCATATCATCCTTAACCACCAACTAATTAACTAATTAGGACATTCAAATGAAGACTTGCTTGGGATAATGCAGCGTGGCTCCGGCATGGGCAAACAGCGTCTGATTCAAATGGCTTGACTCAGCTTGGGGAGTTCAGCCTGGCGTTTTCTCATTTATGGTTCATGTGTGCCTCATTAATGCCTAATAGTTTTGATGAAGGCATGTATTGATCAGGGTAAATAGGGCTATGTCGCTTGTCAACACTGCTTTACACTTGTCCTTGTCTCATATAATCCTCCATTTTGCTAGCACATTAGCAGAGCAGCTTGCACTCTCGTTTCACTGTACCAAACTGAGCTGAACATCTGTAAATTCTGTGTTTTATACAATTGTTTCTTAATTCCATTAATTCAATTATGAAACATCTTTTGCCTTCACTTCACATTTCTTTAATAGATGTTGGTTTGGTCTGGAAAGTGAATCGTAAACTCTGTGAATAGGCCTACTTATGATCTCTTAGCTGAGCCATGGCATTTTCTATAGAGATCTTTAGGGACTTAAACTTGTTAGGAATACATTAGCCAAAACAATGTTGAACAAAACTAGACAAAGATCCATGGAACAACCTAATTTGATTTGTTTTGATTAAATATTTTTTTATTAGAGACAATCTACAATTACATTAAAGATGGGGTAGCTGAATTTAACGCTGCAAACGCAATTTAGGTTTTAAATTTGACAACTGCCTCTCCGAAATTCTTCAACACATGGTTAATATTGACATGTATTCATTTTGGATGCAATTATGGCATATAAATGTCTTTTAAAAACAACAAAGTGAAACTGGAGAGGACCACCCAAGCTCAGCCAATCAGAGCGCTGCACTCGCCTCACGATTAAAACTAAAATTCTGTATTATTCAATTCAGACAGAACTCAATGGTCTAATTCTTGCAACGTGTTGCATTTATCTTATACTTTCAATGGAAAAGACAAAGTTTACTAATTTACAACAACAAAAATTAGCTACCCCAACTTTAAGCACAATGGAAAAGATGCTTGAGCCAGATTCTAGCTTAACAGCTAATTTTCATCAGAGAACAATCCTGTTGTACATGTTTTTAGTAGCATAGGAGTCAGGAGCACCAAAACGAAACCTACGCAGACACTGGAAACTTCAAATAGAAATGCTCGTATGCGAGGTCAATACTGTTAAATACATTTAGCACAATAAAGGGTCATAATATGAGCGTAGCATCTTTAAATCTCTACACGACACTAACTTAAATATTGGTAACACTATATATTAGTTTATACTTATTAACATGATTGATCTTAATTACTGCTTATTCAGCGCATATTATACTGCTGATTAGACATGTATTAATACTTTTCTATTTATAAATTCCTTATTAATGCTTATTAGTATGACCTTAGGACATTTTTGAATTATGATCCCAGTGGTATTAAGGGTGTTGTCACAGGCCAGTACCACAGGATCATAAATCACAAGCAATAATGTCCTAATATGATATTGTAATTAGCTAAGCAGCAGACTATTCCAAATAACACATTACTAAGATTATGACTAAATAGATACAAAATGATAGTCCTATATTTACTGCCATCAATATGAATGTGATGCTTCGTGCACAGAAGTTACACACGTGGTTTTTTTTTACTTTGCAAGGTCTCATATTGATCACTCCTCTTCTTCACCTCTCCAACCCTTTCATTATGCCATACACTCTCTTATTCGCCAACATCACCCCATGATTCCTAATCACACTTCACTTAGGCTGACTTTGAACCTTGACCTCACCTGCAGCGAAGGCCTTGAAGACTCAGCCAAGCAGACGTTTTACTCACTGTCTCATAATTAGTTTTTTACCATTGACTCACTGACATTTCTTTACCTTGATCTGCTACATAGACACTCAGGCTGGTCAGAAATGCATCATTATCCATCTATTTGCACTGATTGTTTGCCCGCGAGGTGTAATATGTCAGCATTTTGTTCGCTGTAATTGGAAAGAGATATGGATGATGGGTAATTGTTGTTATAAGTCAGCTCCTTCAAAACATGCACTGTTACGAGCTATTAGAGCAGCAGAAAGTCTCCTTATTATGATTGAGGAGAGGCGCATTTCACTTTGTTTGCAGCTTGTTTTGTTGAAAAATGCCTCCGACACCAACAGTTGGAGGGTTTAATCCCGAAGCGGCTCCATTTTAAAGGTTAATAATCCTTTTAATTAAAGGATAAGTCTGATATTGAACTGAAAATGTAATCGCCGAAGGATTACCACCGAGATGAATATAGCTATAGCAATTAGTCCAATAATTAAGGTTTTAGTGCCGGACTGAGATGCGGGGAACTCTACTGATGTGTCATAAAATTCATAGAGTTGTTAGTGTGTGAGTGCGATTACAGTAGGGGTGGTGCAGAAACATGGCATCCCAGTGGCTAGAGAGACAACAGATGTTCAAGCCCGAGTCTGGCTTTCATCACACAATATGATCGCTCCATCAGAATCTGCATCTGCATTCAGCCAAACACAACAAAGAAATAACAAAGGCTGCACACGTATAAATCATCTATGAAAATGGATAGCCTCGTTCCTTTGTGCTCGACAAAATTTTGAACATCTTATTATTGAATTGTATTATTTTTGTCCCAGATACAACATATTTTACAGAGGCAAGAACACAGCATGGAGATGTTTTTCTGCAATCTATAGTTTTGTGTGCTTTGTAACTTTGTTGGATTAAATTGCGGGCTCTTTTGTTGCTCAAAAATGCAATGCTCCTCTCTAGATTTGACCCTGTTTGTCTTCATTGACATAAGTTTAACAGAAAAGCTAAAAAAGGACAAAGATCTGAAGGGGTTAGAAGCAGAAGATGTTTGTAATCAGACACATTTGGTTGTAATCGGAATAGAATAGTGTGATTTCTCATTAACTAGAAACGTCTTTGGCCACTGCAGTGAGACAGAGTAAAATTGAGGCTGTTTTCACATGAAAGCAGCAAGTTTGCCTGGTTTGGACTAAAATTGACAGTTGACACCAGATACACAGTTGAGAAGCAATGAAAAAGTTGATGTAGTTTTTAAATCAGTGCATCATTAACCAAACACAATAATTCTATAGTGCTTGTTTTATCTTCTAGTTTAGTTTTATGTTTAGTGACCAAAACTAAATATTTGTGTTTTTAATGATGTCCTAACATTTCTTCCTCTTCAAAAAACAGTAAGAGCTTTGTCTGTGAGACACTATTCTGTTCCTTCTGGGCCTCAGAAAACACGGTTCTGAATTTCCCTGATTGGTGATGTCACAGGTATCCTGAATGAGCATTTCTGCAGCATTAGCATATCAGTTTAATTGTTTAACGGTACCTATGTCATTTCTTTTGTAGCCAGTAGATGAAGCTCTAACTCAGTTCCTAGTGTATGCTTTATTGCATTTTTTTAAGTTTTAATACTTAAGATAAGTAGAGGAACTCAGAAGGACAAAAACAAGTCAAAGAATTTCTTCATTTATGTCTTTTAAAGGTGTTACTTTTTATTCAAATGATTGAGATGCATTCTATCATGACACCCATTAATAAAGCTTTTGCAATGTTGCTCATATTGGGTTTTTAGTTTACATTTTAGTGGAAAAGTTGACATTTTGCTGACATCTACATATTTAGTTTTGGTAATCAACAAAACTTACTACCTCAAACAGTCTTATTCAAGAGAAATGCACTGTGACACAGCTTGTGAGATTGTTCCTGTTTGGATGTGTTCAGGGCGGTGAAAGGAGGTGGTGTGGCAGCTGCTGATGACCAGTCACGGTGGAGCACTTGTGTCTGTAATTGCATTTTGTCACCTACAGAGGGTGTTAAGAATCCTTGTTAGAAGCGATGGAGAAAATCTCAGAGCAACAATTATTGTCGGGCAAATTACCAGGTAGGCAATATCTAAGCTGTCAGGAAAGGTTAGGAGGAATGAGGGAAAGAAGATGGACTATTCAGACATTCATCATGGCCATAGTTGCCACTTCCAAATTGAAAATAGGGAGGGAATGCAGCCTTCATTTTCTCAAAATTTGAATGAGTTAGCCTGGATTATTGCCGTGATTGACAGAGAGGCTGGTGAAATAAATAGCTTGGTAATTTATGAGGGTTCTTGTGTCTTAGATCTATTCCACATATCACTCCTGGCATTAACAGTGCATGATAAACGAGATGTGGATGAATGGCCCTCAGCAGCACTGTCTGTATACAGTATGTGTGTGGATGTGAACTCATTTGTATTACTGACTTACATTAGCTACCAGTGCTAAGAGGTATATTTACATATTTTATAGACACATTTACCAAAGTAATTCCGTTTTAATATATGGAAACATTGGAATTTTTGCAAGGCAGATTCTTAAATGCTCTCTGTTGGATTGTCACTAAGAAATTATTGTTAACAGCTGTTGGAAATTGTAGAAGCAGCGGTTATATCTGAGCACTAATTGTACTCAATAGGTTGTGTTCATCTTTAAGGCCATCATTTCCATAATTGAATATCCATAATTTAAAACTGAGCTGATGCGCAAGTCAGAATATGATTGTAGAGTAAATTGCTTAAAGGCTATGGAAGATTTTGACCCCTTTTAAAAAAAAATACTTGTATAGATTTGTAACAGTCTTGTATTTATGATAAGCTAAAGGAAAAAAAAAAGCACAAACTGTATGTGTATGTGGGAGGGCAGTAAAACTTTAACCAACTGAAAACAAGGATGCCTCTTTACCTATTGGCCTGGTAACCTGTCGATCAAAATCAATCATTCCTCAGTTTGATCAAATTTGAGTCAACACTGCTAACGTGACTATTGTTTAAAGTTGCATATGACAGGTTTTCAGTAAAACACAGTGATTATATATATATATATTTTTATTTTTTTTTATTTTTTATTTTTTTTTTATTGAAAAGACAGGCAAAAAACAATTACATACTAAGCCACAACACAACAACCATCACAATAACAACCACATAAATGACAGAGAGCATGGACAGACAGACAAGAACCAACAAGAAAATAATGTTTGATGTGTGTGCATTGAGTGAGGGTGTGTGTGTGTGTGTATGTGTGCGTGTATGCGCGCATTACAACAGAGAGATTGTGTGTTTTACAGTTATGATCATTATTATATCTGCATGTTTTACCACAGCATTATGTAATTATTATCCATATTGTTTTCTTATTGTCATCATTGTCTCCACTTTCAAATTTTGAGTATGACATTTGAGTTTCGCTAAGTCTTCCCAGTGATTATATTTAAGATTTCACCATTTTTGCTTGTTTTCACCTAGATTGACTATTTTTATAAAGTTTGAAGTTGTAAGCCTATTTTGTCCAGCAAATATGACATAAGTAGAGGGAACCCACAACTGTTACCTAGCAACCACATAGTAAATGTGGGTAAAAACTCACACAAATGACACAGATGTTATGATTTGACAAATGACAATGCTTTCTAGCACTTAAATTGTGTTAAATGGTTGTTTAAACTCCAGGAAATTGTGTTGGTTGTGTGTAAATTGTCTTTGCATTTTGACACTTTTTGACGACACTTGTGGAGAGATTCTGTTTTAGAACTCAGATTACTTCCCGTCATTTTCAAATGTTTGTGTACATGTCATAAAAAACATTGCATTGGAAAATCTTCCAACCTTCAGCTGTCAACATTTGTCCTGGTCCATCATGGTTAATATATCTAAACATTGGATATATCTGCATGAAACAAACAAACAATACAAAAAAATCCAAATAATTTAGTTTGTTCTCTTGCAACAGCACCGTTTTTTAAGATCACAATTGTGTGTTTTCACTTGTAAAGACTGCAATTACATGATTAAGTTTTAACCACTTCTCTAGCACAACACAACCCTTTTACTTGAGTACAGTTGTTTTCTAACTCTAAAGCCACACATCCAATCTCGTTCCAGACATCATTTATGGTAGGATTTCTGTATTGGCACTAACAGGCGGGCTACCATTGCCACACGAGACTCTGCCTCTCACCATCTGTCTATTTCAACTCTATATTACATTCAAACCACATGCTTGGAATTGTAGCTTCCTAGTTTTAATGGGATTTTTGTGGCAATCATAAAACAAATATTCTTGTGTCCTCTAGCTGCCGGGGCGTCTCTCCAAGCCAACCACCCATGTTCATTTGCCTTGTCCTTTGAATCCCATTTATGGTTGGATATAAATTGAATTATTGAAAAGCTATTGTTTGTTGCGTGAAATCAGTGGAGCAGTAAAGGGGTTAAAGTCAGAGAGTCATAAAAACAATAAGCAAGGCTGAGAAAAAAATCTTCTCCAATCAAGATTGGGTCAATATTTAGCCCCTCACCATATAACAGGATTTAATAGGACATGCTCCATGTGTATTTATAGATTGGAAACATCTGCTGAAAATGGAAAAAGGTTTAGGTCATATTGATTGTAAATTGTAAAAGTTTTATTCACATAGACGACTTTAAGTTTTGTGGGATGCATTTTGGGACATGATCTACTTGGAAAACTAGGACTGAGTGTGTGACAGGAGAGGAGCTGCTGCCTGTCCTGTGGGTAAAGTGGACAGCCTGGTTTCTGCTGCAGCTTGTCACCAAATAGGATTATTATATTCTCACACATTTAAGGACCTACTGGAATAGTCTAGCCTTCATGTCTGTATTCATAAATTAAGCTTAATACAATGTTATTTTTGCATTACTACTTCTATACAGTAGTTTAATGTCTGTGTACTGTATAACGTCAAGAGTAGCAGTATGAAATCAGTTTTCTTTTCTTTCTGTCGATTAATAAGGCAATAAGAATTATTGAATCAGTTCCTCAAGGACCAGGGTCAAGTCTGTTCTTCAACTGAACAAAAATACTATTCAGTATTATAGGCTGCCTGAATTCAACTGCATTCAGAGAAATAATACTGAAAATGTGTACCGTACTAAACTAAATTAAGTACTGTACAGCTTAAAGTGTACACCACACAGCAACACCTTGTTTAGCCTCATCATTCCAGCCTATTTTCCCTAACACGTCTGACTAAATTTAAATTAGAACTGTTTCTAAATCCTTTGGAGCACAAGCAATTTTTTTTTTTACAGCTGAGATCTGAATGACACTAGATTGGCATATTTGGGGTTTTGACAATTCTTCTGCAAATGCTGAAGGTTGACTTTAAATGAGAAGGCTAATGTTCTTTTTATCTTTAGCATTTCCAGGTGCTTTGTTTTTATAAGATACTGAAGAAAAGGGAATCAAGAAAAAATGGAACAGGTTTTTAAATGTGACCAAAGACTTAATTATTTATGATCAAATAATGAATTAATGAATTAGAAGGTTTACAAAGACTTAGTCAGTTTAAGAGTTAAGGCTAGAACTTAGGGTTGGGGTAATAAGTGAGTTGTTGTGGCCATACCAGCCTGTCAGTGTTCTGGGAAGTATTTGAATGGGAGACCCCTGGAACACCAGGGCCACAGTGAGAGTAAATGTTGTTCTCTCACATATGGACATATGGATGGTTGGTGGTGCTCGAGGGGACCTCTAGCGCAAAATGGCAGCCTCGCTTCCATCAGTTTGCCCCATGGCAGCTGTGGCTACAATACTAGCTTTCTACTGAGTGTGGAATGAATGATGCAAAGTATGAAGTATCGCTGAGTAATAAATCCAGTGTAATACCTTAATTCTAAGGATTAATTAACCTTTTTGTTAATTATCTATTCATAATGTATTAAGTATTTTTCATTCTTTATTACGGCATACTTTTTAATAAAGTGTGAATACTAGAGTTGTTCTAGTCACTACAATGATTTTAATTGCAAGACTTTACAACAAAAAAATCATACTGAACCAACAATACAATTATAACGTACTCAAAAAAGTATAGTGGCCTCACAAATCTTCTCACTTACAGAGGCTGACATCATTTCTCAGCTGTTCTCCGACTTAAATCTTTTATACAGAGCACTGATGAAGCTGTTAGCGAACATCTTGGCTCAGCTCTTGTCACCACATCTCCGCTTAGCCATTTGCAAGCTGTGACCATTGTTGATTCAAGGTGAGCCCCGGTATTATTGCCGTACGGGCTTGTGTTTTTATTGTTGTTATTTTCAAGAATGGGGGCCCATTTTGTCATTTAATTGAGGCTCATGGGCTCGAGCTGCGAAACGGCACACGAGGGAATAAGACGTCAAGCAGCTGAATTTCCACAGCCATTAACTGTTCCACACTCAATTAGAATGCATAGGATCCTGACACCACATAACTTATGGCTCTCCAGGCTGATATAACCCCCGCTATAAAAGCTGCTCCGTTTTGAAGACACACAGCCAGATACTTACATCCCATTTGAGCGACCGTTTCAAAAATTTCCAGTGCAGAAATTCAAGGCGTGACGTGATAAAATGCTGTAAAAACATATCTTGCTGGTTCGCTCACAGGACGTCGGCGATTATTCCTTTAAAAATTCACGCCTCCTTTAACCATCAATTAAGGGCACTTTCACAGCAGCGTTGTAATATCTGCACGTTTAATAAATCACCCACTAGAAACAACAGCCATGTAGGAGGCATGTATGACACAGTTGTAATGCAGCATAAATATGAATTATGAACGGTCGCAAATTGAGCCGCTTAATGAAAACTAGGATTTGTTATGCTTGCTGCAGGCCGCCTGGGGAAAGGTGATCCTGACAATCAGAATTATGATGATAGAAATGTACTTTGATCGCTGTTTAATTTTCTTTGGTGATCTCTCGCCACTACTATAACTCACTGGGAGAACAGACAGGTCCTATTTGCCAGGTAATTAATAACACACCGCTGAGGAGAGATTTGGCTATTATTTCTAATACGTAGTGTGATTGTAAAAAGCACCTTTTTCTAACGCCACGATTGAATTCATTTATATCTTGTTATTTTGTGAATGCTTTTCCAAGAGCTTTAATTTGTACAAAGTGAAGGCGAATTTTCACTACAGCCATCAGTAATATAATGTGAAGAGAGAGACCGCTGCTATCCACATGGTTGCCAATTAATTCAAATTGATTGCCGGTATAATTTAGAAAAATATGAAAAGTAGTATTAAGCTTTCATTATTCTGGTTATGACTGGTCGCTCCCTTTGAGTTTCTCAGCTCATTTTTCAGAATGTGGAGTCTGTTTTGCATAGTGCGGTTTTTCCCTGTATTAGTTGAACTATGAGTTTCTTCATTTTATTTGTAGGTAAAAAGCACAACAAAGTCTAAAGTTTGGTTTGTCCAAGTAATGTGATTAATACTGTAAATAACCTCGCAGTAAATAAACTAGTCAAGCATAATTGAGTAACTAAAACTGGAGCTTTGTCCATCAATTTGGTGACAAAAAAATGTTAGACATACTACGGTCTCTATTTCCATCAGACCATGTATTACTGGAACTATAATTTATTTCTAACAAAAAATTAATAAAACATACTGCTTTATTATGTAATTATCCGGTCAATGAGAATGCATTAAGAATGCTTAAATATTTTCCATTTGGAAGCCATTTTTTCAATTATGTGTAAATTTGTCAAATGGAAAACTTAAAGTCCAACAGAAATTATTTTTGACTAGGTGACAAATCAAAAAAGTAATCCTGAATAGTTGACTAGTAAAGTTAGTTGCAGCTCTAAATATCAAAACAAACTCACAAGAGGATCTCATAGAAATATCTATACAGAAAACAGATATAATTTGGAAAATAAACACTCACAATTTACTCATAAAGTCTTATAATCTCAGGTAATAATTTGTTGATTTTGGCCAATTATAATATCAGTGAAGTGACTGAGGACCTATATCTTTAATTGTAATAACTGTTATATAGCCAGCAGCTTTGATTTTAATTTTCTTTTATACAGTAGCTTATTGACTGCTTTGTATTGATTATCAACTTGTTTCTGAAATTAGTTCTACACTTGTTGATCTATTTGTCTAACAATATATTTATTTTCAGTCTCTCTAAATGAGTACTGTTAATTGCAGCTGTAGTGGTAATCAATCACTCTGTCCTGTTATTATTTTTCCCTTGTAGATTTAATTGAATATATTACGCTTTCATGAGCCACATTCTTTACAAGCCATGCATTCTTTCACTTCTTCGACTTTTTTTTTTTTCAGTTGAACCCAATCTAAAGGTGCTGAGTTTTAATAGACTGGCTGCTAATCGTCAAGCACATAACAGGGATTACAAGGCAGGCCCGGCAGAATTGAAGTCAGAGGTTGGCCCATAGATCACACTGGTTTTTGGCTTACTCCGTTGGTGGTAAAGCAATAAAGTTAAAATAGGTGCGAGCCGCTGCCATGAAAACAACAAAGCCTCCATCAGCCCCTGCCTTCAAGGTGGAGCCTCCTATAGGTCAAGCGCCACCGTGACTCTCGACAATATGACAGATTAACGACAACAAGTTGAGCCCTGCACTTTGGGCCGCCCACAATCTCAATTATGTCCGTCTTAATGTACACTGAACAGCCACCATCGCAGGGCCATGGACAGGGTAAACACACTTGCAGGAAGCAGACTAGTGACAGCATAATAAAGTGCCATGATTGATTCAGGCCTTGTTGTGTGCCAGATCGCTTTATTGTGTGGGAGGAATGCAGAATGTATGGGTTTAGAGCATATCAGAGGAAAATAGATATTGGATTCTTTGCATTGTTGTATTGCAATTCAGTGGTGTTTCTCTAGACTTTTCTGTTTTATTAAAAGATTAAAAAGGTGTTGCCTCGCTTATATGTCAGCAACCACGACTGTTTGTCTCCACTTATTCCTCGAAAAGAGAGTTAATGCTTATTAATGGGACCTATAAAAGCAACTAATTGAGCATTCCGGATCTTGCTGAGTTGGGCATCTGTGAGTGACATTGTGCAGCACCAGGACCTCCACCAGACTGCCTTTATTAGCCCTCTGAACTGGGATGTAGGTCGGGCCATTAAAAGCAGGAAGGGCCCCTTTCACTAAATATTGTTGTGACAAGCTCATATTTGACACCCCCAATCTGTGCCGAGAAGACGCCGTGTGCAGCAGCCGTGAGCTCAGCAGCCTTCGAGCAGTTTGGATAATGGATTGCTGCTCAAAAAGTTAATCCTAGTTTAGAGCAATTTAATTGAGCTCAATAAAATGTAGCCATATGCGCCCCATAAAAATCAACAGCGTTCCATATGAGTGCTAAGTAAACACGCCTCGGATATTAGCGCATGTATAACAAGCCTCATATCCAGAGCTGTGCGATGTAATTTCTGTAATGATTAAAACAAAGCACGCCTTTTCCTCTTGTACATAGTTATTTAGAAACCATTGTGTGTAGTCAGGACTGACATTTATATAGCCAGTAAGCTCAAATGTGTTGTTATTTTAATTAAAAAATAATTACAGGCTTATTGTGTTACTTTAAGAGAAAGCATTTTAACTCATATATTACCACTCTCAGTTGTTTGAATAGAACCAACCCACCATCAAACTAACTCACCAGACAGAAAGGTAAAACACGAGCTATGATATCTCAGTAGAGGGCAGCACACTACCATTGCAGATTGACTTTTATATCATATTAATTGCTCTTTTGTGTAGCAGACTGTATCTGCAGTTTGACTGGAGCTTGAAACATACCGCTTCTGTAATGTGCAGTTGCATGCACACTATATACTGTGTGTCTATCAAATCCTTTCTCCATATGCCTCTGTTAACAACCTTCTGTCTGCTACATGCAAATCTGTTAGCTGCGATAATAAAGCTGGCATCCTTGTAATGGACGGAGAGGTCAGGCAGATGCAGACAGGCTCTCTCTGAGTGTTGGTGGGTTTTACTAAAGTGTCATAAGACATTTGATTGTAAATCTTAGTGACCTTGAAGTCACTGGAGAAAGCACAGATCCGTAAACCAATCATCGCACGGCTGCCCCTGTCAGCCACGCTCCTGTTCACACAGTCACTGCCTGAATTTCCTGATGTTAAACAGAGGGAGAAGGGAGGAATAGGCTACATGCTCATCAAAATAGGACTTTTCAACTTTATCTGAAATCAGTCAACAGAAGAACTTCTGTGTGTGGATTGCTCTTATTGTACAGCTGAGTATTTGTAAGCACCGGGATATGGTGTCTGATCAAAAGTCTACCTCAGCATTTTTACATAACTTAGGCAGTACAAAGATGAGAGCTATTATGGATTTACAGAAAAATCAATTTTGTGAATACTAAGGTCCTTTACATGAAGATTATGAGCTGTTTTTTCTGTGTCTCCTTGTGTGGCTTATAACCGAAGGCTTTTTTTTACTTTTTTATCAAAAACCTCTTCTCTTTAATCATTTACAGAACCTACATATTGACTGACTTACAAACTGGGAGATGTATTACAGTTTTAGTAAGGACTTTCACCTATTGGTAATTACCATTAGTGTGATTATAGAGCACTCCCAGCATTTTTCAATTGATATTTTTGTGCATTTCTATTTAATAGTGTCTTTATTTCTTCATTTGCTGTTTTATTTCAGTCTTTTTGAAAACAGAACTGCCTGAGGTGATGGGAAAAGCAGTCAACTCTGCCCTACAGGCTCTGTTTGCTTGCTCTTGACAAAGAAAAGCATCTTTGTAGTTTCCTGGAGCATCTAGGGATGGAGATTAGCATGGAGCCATCAGCAGCGTTGCAGTCCCTCCCTACCCTGTGTGTGCTGTCAGAGCGCCTCCTCCTTGCTTGTCAGAAGCTCCGACAAAGGCAGAGCTGTAAAAACCTTTTCCCCTCTCCTTAACAACTGCAAAACAACACGCACACACCCCAGCCGAGGTGCCTGCTTTTCTGAGGCCTCTGACAGGACGTGCTACAGGCACAAATTGTAATTCATAAAGGTTAAGGGGGTCAATGCCTTTTATTACCAGTCTGAGTGCATCCAGCTTGATGGGGCGGGCATGCAAATGGAATGTCTCAGTGTTGTATGCGAGCTTTGAGACAGCCCGTGCGTGAGTCTGAACTGGAGGAAGTACAGGTGGGTAGTGTTCTGCCCAGGCTCCACAGTAGGACCACACAGCCGCTGCCCGGGTAATTGGACAGTGTGACAGTGACCTCAGGTAGTTAACGGCCACTTTGATTTGTGCTCACTGCAATTAATGCATTGTAAATCTTCATGTTTTATTATACGATTAAATTTGACCTATAAGACTCGCTGTGTCTTACTGCTTGTGCATTCAACACAACAGCCAACAGAAATGTCATGTGAATGCATGAAGTATTTCTTAATTGTTTAGATAAACTAAAGAAAGTGGTGCATGATTTAAACTGGGTCAGGCTTTATGCTTTAAATAGGTTCTGGTAACTGAGTTTCAACTGATACATTAAAGCTGATTTTTTTTCTGCAGTAACTTAAGTCCAGGCAGGAAAGGGTAATCACCTAATGCCCCATTGCTCCCTCTGCTGGATAGTTACTGACATTGATTTGGTGTTCACTTTTTTTTTTTTTTTACTTAAATACTTAATAGTGATAATATTATAGATTGACAATTACATACTTTTAGTTTTGTTCTGGAAGAGATGATATTTATTCTACTACATGCTTACAGTGTTGTAGAACAGTTGTAGGACAGTGGAACAGTTCTCTGCAGTGTGTGTCTCTGTACTCATTACCTTTCCATCACAGAGCAGCTGCTGTAGAGTTATTCATCATGATTATAAATCTGGCCGGTGTTGAGCCCCTACAGCTCCACCATCAGCTCGTGAGGTGCACCAACAGACCCAGAGCACCACCCCCTATGTGTTATATTTGCACCACAACAGGTGACAGAAGTGGACAAGAGCAGAGTGCACAGCTATGTCATGAAAGGGCAAACACACAACTGAAAAGAAATGTGTTTCTGGTACATTTTGAGCTTTAAACTAAATTGCATAAAATCTAAAACGACAAATAATAGCAAATGACAGGCTTAGTGTTGTCAAATAATCTTTATAATTTATCTTACATTTGCTTTTACTCCATAAATGCTATACAATAAGAACAATCCACACATAGAAGTACCACTGCACACGTTTTAACATTACAATTCCATGATATCACTCACGGTTTATTATAGAAATGGAAGTAGGCTATATTAAGCAACAATAATGTCAAAGCATCATTTTATTGTGGAGTTATTCAATGCAACGTATAACAATTTAGATTTGCCCACATTTAGTTGGGTCATCGATTACAATTTCAGTCCTTTCCAAATAGAAAAATAAATTATATTGTAAAAGGTCACTGGTCTTGTAAATAAAGTTTATCAATTGACCTTTCTTTTCCGTCATCCGGGTCCTTACAGACATCACAAAGCGCATGCGCAGTTTGCCACTGTGGTTCGACCTCTGCAGTCGGTAAGTGCAATGGCAGTTTGAATGAGAAGAGTTGTATTGGTAAATCCTTTTTCATCCGTGCATCTGTTTCATATTGCACACCAGCCGTGTTATTAACATGTAAAGCAGATTGCAGTGTACACATGAATGACTTTATTGCGTTTGTGGAACCTTCGAGCAGCCGTTTTGACCTCACTTCTTGTCGGTCTTCTTCTCAGACAGATCCCGGGCTTCAGACTGATTTGACCACAGCGGTGCAAACTACCTACATTAGAACATGTATGCCTGCGCAAAGTTTATCTCCACGCCGGCTTTGGTGAGTTTGTTAGTATTTGTAGTATCAAGTTGTGCATGATTCTGACAAGAGAGTGAGTGGGCCCGTGTGAACTTGACTAGCTTCCTGACAAGGGTATCTTACAGAGAAGGCCAGCACATAGCCGCTAGGTGGCTAATGCTAAAATACTCAATGACATGTTCGTAATTCTAATCTTCAGCTTTGTAAACACTATTATGCTCCTTACAGAATCAGCACACATCCAAGTAATCACTGTGAGCTCGATTACTAATAGATTTTGAGATAAACTTTCATTCATTTGTTGTGTGCTAGCCAAGGTCAGCATTAGCCTGTAAAGCTAACAGAAGACCACAGCTAAGTCATTAGAGGTCCTGGTCCCTACAGATATGCTTTTACTTAATGACATGTTGAACTTTATTGTGTGCTGCAGGTCCGTGCTGGATCCCGGGCTCTGTACAGACCCATCTCTGCTTCTGTGCTGTCTCGGCCAGATGTGACAGAGGTAAGAATGTTTTCTATGTAAACATAATGTTTTTTGTTGTGCAGAAATAAACACATTTCATATAAAGCCTGTAATGTGTGATGCTAAGTCAGTGCATGTTTCAATGTTTGCACCTGTCTCCTTTTATCCAGAAGAGTGCAGTTGTGATGCCACAGACCGCTGTCTCTCAGGTCGCACTGAGGAGCTTTCAGACCAGTGCTGTGAGCAGGGACATTGACACTGCTGCCAAGTTCATTGGTGCTGGAGCTGCCACAGTCGGAGTTGCTGGATCTGGAGCTGGTATTGGCACAGTCTTCGGCAGTCTCATTATTGGCTATGCTAGGTTTGTGGAATTATTAAAATTGACGATATAAATGTTATGCCTTTTATTTTTGAATTGTGTTAAAATATGATTTTGTTTTTAGGAACCCATCTTTGAAGCAGCAGCTTTTCTCTTATGCCATTCTGGGATTTGCCTTGTCTGAAGCCATGGGACTGTTCTGTTTGATGGTTGCTTTCCTTATCCTGTTTGCTATGTAAAAATTATGCTAATACACTTTGAATACAGATGTAACTACATATTTTAATGTGGCTACCAATTGTTGGTGTCATGGAACTGTACATGTTCAAGTCTTTCTGACACTGTTGAAATAAGCAAAGCATGTATTGTACAAATGTAAGACATTATGTTATTAAAATACATGTATTTGACTTTTTGACAGTTGCAACTAATTTTTCTGTCAAATCTCTTCTCATTGGTGCTGAATGATCTACACTAAGCTTGTTCAAGTGTAGGTCCTATTAAGCAAACTACTGTAAATACTAAATCATATTCACGATCAGCCTTGTATCCATCCACCACATCTCACTTGCTTTTCGATCAGTCTTAACCAATTTCAATTCAGATATATGCTGTAATTAGCAGCAGGTCAGTACTTGCTTTTGTAAATTGCAATAAATCTAGACTATATAAAGTACAATATTGTTTGATTTTCCTTTAGCTTTATGTCAGGCTAGTTGAACTTGTCTAGCCAGACTAAACGGTGAAATGCTACACTTCCTGTGTGTCATAACCCCAAAAGCACAAAGTTTGTTTTAGACAAATGTAGGATGTTAAATTTTAAGCCTTTTATTGATCAAATTGTTTATATTTGTATATTTGAGATCTTATGTGTTTTGTGTCCTTTTACATTCTAAAGTCTAAAATTATTTTAATAAGTTGGCAGCTAAAGTTTTTTTTGTTTTGTTTTTTTGGTTAATGGGATTGTCATTTATAAAAATCACCAGAATGTGTCAAATGAAAGATGCATTTAAGGATTGCCAAAATTGTTTTAGCAAAATACATCCATGAAATGAATGTAAAAGCTCAAGGTATGACGTTTACGGAAGACTTAAAGCAACTCTCGCGAGAGTTCGGACGTGAGATTTTGGCTTCAAGGGTTGTGGCTGTGGGGTAAGGGTAAGTTTCCGCTGACAGAGAATAGATGCAATGCAGACTAATGCATGGTTTCTTAAGTCGCAAAGGGTTTGAGACTAATATTTATACAACAACCTCAAAATGCATGTTGACATCAGAATGCAATTTAGCCACAAATATGGCGGCGCTTGTGTGTTAACTGAGGGCTAAGGCTAGTCCATGGAAGCGACGAACAGAGCATCGCTTTCTGTATCATCTCTGGGACAGTGGTACATTTTTGTCATTATGCATATTGGGTTACTACAATGCTTGTAGTTCAGATGTTATCTCTATGATTGGGACAATTTCATTCAAAAAGGTGCAGCGGACGCTTTTACAACGCTACTGATGTAAACAACAACGGCAGCCGCCCAGTGCTGCTGTGCTTTGTCTAAAGATCTGCCTCTTTATTTTATGTTTAGTCGTTTAAAATGCGTGTCTTATTTACAAAAACGATGACCCTCAATACATTATCAATATCAGCCACAACATCAGTGAGATTTCCCTGTTTCTTTTACAGGGGTACTTAACAGGAATTCCCTAATATGAGTGATGACAAGCCCTTTTTATGCACTGCTCCTGGTTGTGGTCAGGTGAGTTTTGACCATTTACAATTGTCGTATGACCAACTGTAGTGTTTTTGTAGTCATTTTTAATGAATCACAATGTTTTTTATGTTTATAATTTCAATGTAATTTTCCAACCTGACAAAATACAGTTTCATTCAACACCTAATAGAGGTGTAAGAATTATGTAGTGGAAAGTAAATTTATTCTACATTGTCACGAGAAAACGTCCCTAAACAAAATAATTTGTCAGTTTCCTGATTTTGAAATGATATACAGTATACTGTGTATACAAATAGCATTTGCATTTTAATATCTGTACCCTTTTTAGTGGATGTTGTAATCAACATTTTACTTGATATTGCTATATTGCTTGTATCAGCTTTTATCAATATGTTTTGTTTCGATGTTTGATTGGGCTGTGTTGCTTTCTTTGAATAACAGAGATTTACAAATGAAGACCACCTTGCTGTCCACAGACACAAGCATGAGATGACCCTGAAGTTTGGCCCAGCAAGAAATGACAGTGTCATCATTGCTGGTATATATTTCTCACAATAATATCAAGACATTTCTGCAATCAAATCCTAACATTTTGGGACATTTTCTAGACCAAACTCCTACTCCAACTCGCTTTTTAAAGAACTGTGAAGAAGTTGGACTTTTCAATGAACTCGCTAGTCCCTTTGACCATGACTTCAAAAAAGCAGCGGAGGAGGATATTAAAAAGGTACATACTACCTTTATATTATCAACAGTGGTGGAACATAGCGACGTACATAGGTAAAGGTACTGTCTTTAAAGACAAATTTTAGCCTGCTGTACTTTACTTTAGTACATATTATAGACACAGAATACTTTTTTACATTTTAGAGATATGGACATGTACTTTGTACCTGTCTACTTTTTTAAAAACACTAAAAAGCAAAAAGTGCTTTCTGAATTGAGGGGTTGTTTTTGCATATTTCAAAAAGATTCAAACGTTTTTTAAACTCAGTTAAAATACTTTATTGACATTTTATTCATTATAAAATTAAGTGACTAATAAATCAGGACAATTCTTCAAAATCACCTTATTTTACTTGAGTACATTTTTGTTCCTGTACCTCTACTTTTACTTAAATAACAAATTAAAACATTTCTTAAACCACTGATTATTGCATTCTTGTGTTAAAATAAGTTTTATCTTGGGCATATTTCCTTCTATAGTTACCATTGGACTTGTCACCTCTTGCAACTCCTGTTATACGAAGCAAAACCGAAGAAGTTACGACGGTTGTTGCACATCGAGGCAGCCCCTTACCACACCCCGAGTCTACCACAAGTGATGAAAAGGTAACCTGTTAAATTATCTGTTTTTTTGCGTGATGCCTCAATAATAATGTAAGTAATGTAAGAAATCGTAGTAACTTTGAAGGTACATACTTAAGCACTTTTATTCCTTCAATTTTGGCTGAATTCTTATTTGCTGAATGTTTTCAGGATATATCTTTGCAACCAACCTCACTGCCAACATCTACTATAGTGCATCCTGCATCCCTCCAAGTCCCTAATGTACTTCTAGCAACCACAGATGCTAGTGTTGTAATACAGCAAGCTCTCCCATCGCCAACTTCTAGTTCTGTTATTACCCAAGTCCCACCCTCTAATAGGCCAATAGTGTAAGTAAATAGTTATGCTTTTGCCGTTCAAATTTACTTTATGCACAGTTAATTTTGATTACAGTTCCCCATTTGTTTTTTTTGTTTTTTTCTTTTTCATTTTAAGCTCTACACAGTGTATGTATAAATGTATTTTTGTTTTTCAGTGTGCATTCTTTCCAGTTTTGCTTTATTGCATACCTGTACCAATCCAGTTTTTTTCAGTTCCTATATCGATTCTGATATTTTAAGTATCTGCCGATACCAATACCAGTGTAAGGACTGAAAATTGCTTTTTTCTTATCAAAACATAAGACATTTTGTCATATAGTGTTAACTATATCTGTAATGTAACTGTTATTTCTCGTGCAAACCACAATAAAATGCTCAATAATATGAGACGTTTTGGATCAACACCACTCAATAAATTAGTCTCATTATGTCCAATTAAAGGCACAACTATGATACGTATCGGCTGAACTGATATTATAGAGCCAAACCCAATCCAGCAAAATTTTCTGCACCAATAATATCAGATACCAGTATCGGATTGGTGCATGCCTAAGATATAGAGTACAGTTTAAAACAAACATGTAAAAATCTTGTAATATTTCTCAAAGCACTGAGCTAAACTGGTGAGACTTAATTTTTTATTTCTCTTCATTTAAATGTCTGCATCTTCATTGCCACTTTGTTTTCTGCTAAGTTACTATAAAACATTATGTAATTATGACTTGTATTCGTTTTGGTTTTCTTTCTTCAGCCCAGTTTCTGGAACCTTTCCTGTGCTGTTACAGCTGCCTAACGGTCAAACCATGCCAGTGGCTATACCTGCATCAATTACAAGCTCAAGTGTACATATTCCAACTACAATCCCTGTGAGTTCAACACCATTCTGTTTTTTCACTGACCAAACAGTTACTAAATGATCCCATTACATTTACATTGATATAAGAGTTTCTACATCAAATTTGTTCTACTCTACTGACGCTGTATGGCACATTTTGAAGTTTATATGAACTTGAAAATTACCAATTAGTTTGAATTGGTAATTGTACTAACCACACCAACATTTGTTACTATTCATAACAAACACAGTTAGTAGTATAGCTATTGAAAAGTATTTATTATACAGATTTTTTTGTAATTCCAATTCAGATCTTCTCCATAAAATTATTACAAAAGCTGCTTTGTTTTGTTGTTGTTTTATTTTCATTTTTATTTTTTTCTACATTTAATAACTTTTGTCATTAAAACCATCCAACATAAACAGTGGCTGATTAAATTACAGCTAATGAATTTTACTGAGATGTTCCAACACTGTTTTGTGTAAAGATTTACTAGTTTAGCTCTTAACATTTGGCAGTAGATAAATACTAAAGAATGAAATCATAGACATTCAAGAGTTTGAGAGTGTGACAGTGCGCCAAAGGCAGGAATTGGCTGGTGCACAGCCGGCTTCTTTCCAGCAAGTTACACTCCTATTTGTCCTTGCACAATGAGAATTATCATTCTTGATTTTTGGCACACTGCACACATTATATTACTAATTCGTTTGGTGGTGCAATTATAACGGCTGTTTATCACATTGTCTCTTCAGTGAACTTTGCAGAAAATCAAGGTCTTGTTGATATGTGGTGAACTTTCCCAAGTGGAGGCCTGTCTTATTTGCTCACAATGGAGCTGATTCTCTATGTGGAACATCGAGCAGCAGATGATTATCGTCTGATGGCAGCACAGCAGGGAAAAACCTCCGTCTTCCTGGTCTTTTGGGAGCCGGATGGGCAGGAATGGCTAGGGAACATAAGCTCTCTCCATCATCTGTTTTTTTTTTTTTTTTTTTCGATCTATACACTATGCCTCGTGTCTTATTGTGAGGCGAGGCCTTGCTTTGGCCTCCTGACTCATGTCTCTCCATCCTGTCTTCAACATCCCTGTCCATATGCTCTCCTGCAGCCAGCCAGAGGTTCATTAGCGTGCGTGCTGCATCTCCATGTGGCGCTTGCCTCCACAAAATAACAGGCCATCCAACCTAATGAGCCTGAGATATGAGGAAGCGCTCAAAACCAGCCGGGGCCATGTTTCTGGGTGCTTGAGCGCTGCCTGGTTTTTAGTGAAGAAAAACTAATTTTGTCTATGTTCATCTGTGTCTCTGTTGTCAGCTTGTCAGACCTGTCACCGTAGTGCCTAACGTCCCTGGGATCCCAGGCCCACCCTCGCCACAGCCCACCCAATCAGAAGCCAAGCTGGTAAAGTATTTCTTTCCTGTTTGACTTTGAAATGTCATATTATGAAGTTGGCTCTTTGGCTAGAGACCTCTTATTTTAAATGTCAATTTGCACAATACATCAGAACATGAAAGCTTCGCGTTTCGTAAAAACGTATGCTTATTGCTGAAAATGTACAACTATAAACATATCCACATCTAAAATGTCTAAAACATTGTCTAAATAATTTTGTGGTGGTTGAAATAATTTTTATTCCATTCTATATCTTTATTATTTTATTAAATCAAGTTTATTTATGTGTTTAAAAAATAAATGTGGATAGTGCATATTGATGAAGATATAGGTCATGTTAATATATTAGCCTTAGGCTAATTTTCATTTGCAGAACCCAAAGCAGTCTGAGTTTGTTCTTTGCACTCAGCATTAAATGTGTTGTCTTAGCATTTAGGATTACACAGATTTTGTGAGTTTCAAATTTCTTCAGAAATAAAGTACCACCAGTTGGACCAGTATTTCAGATGGAGGGTCTTTAACATTCATGTGTCATAATTATTCAAATGAGACTTAAGTGAATACAGAAAGTTTATAATTGTGGTATAACTATGACTAATAACTTAGTCAGTCTACTTTAGTAGTTTGTAAAATACCAGCCTGTAAAAGCTGATTTAGATTGCACTATATTTCTAAAATCTCTCTCCAGACTAGTCTTCCTTGTTAATAATTGTGAGGTGCTATAATATTAAGTGTTGGCAAGCAGGTCTGTGGCAATGTGATGAAGCACTAACCACGGAACCTGTAAGTGTTCACAGCATGCTACAGCCGCCAAAATGAACAGATAAAGAGGGCGAAGGATTGATCCCGAAGAGGTGTGGGGGTGGGCTGCAGTCTGAGGTTGTCAGGGATCATGGGGTACCGCACTGACAAACATAGAGACAGCGTTCTGCTCAGCACGCCGTCGCCGGGGCCAACCAGAGGGGGCGAGCGACGGGAGCCAGCTGGGGGGCATCCTGGCACACGCTCAGCCCGGCACATTAAGTCAGCCTCACCCTGAGAGGAACCTTTTGTTCAGCAGAATCCTCCCTGACCTGTGCACCCCCTCCCTCAGTCCCTACACATACAGCTCATCAGCAAACACCTAATGAGCCCACGTCAAGAAAACAGACCCGCACTCAACCTGCCCCGCTCCCCGCCCCTCGCGCATCTCAGGGGGCGCGGAGACGGCACTTTACAAGGACTGATGATGCTGCAAAGACCACAATAATGATAATTAACTTGCTGAATTTAGAAGATTATGCTGTTAATTAGTTGCAAAATAAAGATAAGTAATATAGTAGCAGATGGTTGAATAAGACCCATGAGATGGAGGGTTATTACACTGATGAGGTTTCCATGGCAGAGATGAAATATGAATCTGACTGGCTTTTCCCTCTTTCTATGGGCCATTCCCTGAGAATAATATCTTGTTTCTGCCAGAAGAGCTTCTGGAAGGGTATTACACGATAAACTAATTTGGTAGATAGATTGGTCTGGCAAAGGTAGTTGTTAGAATAATGCGGCCCTCTGTTTTCCCATGTAAATGTATTCCCTCGCACTTTGTTATTGCGTCGAAGGGCTCATTCACTTTCACCTTGTTTGCTCACTATTTGATTCTGGAGGAATTGGCTTCTGAATCATGGTCACGCAGCTACAGGAAAATTGTTTCTGAATGGTTGTACGTCACATGATCCGCTTACAATCGAAAAATGTCAGAAACATAGGTGGGCTAGTTTGTGATAAAATATGCAACACCATAATAGAAGTGTTATTACCATAGTTGTTTCATCATTGACAATGAGAAAAAGCTTCTTAGTCATACATAAGAATTTGGGATGTGTAATTTAAAGCTAGGATTTTTCAATTCACTGACAAGCTATGTGAGTTATAAGGCTAGAAGTAGTTTCATGTATTTTGTTTTTTTTCTTCTTCTTTTCTCCTAGAAGCTAAAGCCCACAGTAAGCCAGCAACTCCCTCAGGTAACCAATGGTGATGTTGTTGAGGTGCAGAGTAGTGCTGTGACCCACACAGCTGCCCCAGCTTCTCCTGCCCCAGTGCCAGCCCCTGTCCCAGCTGCCACTCTGTCCCCAGCTCTGGCCAAAACCGAGGAGCCTTCTGCACACTCCCTCCAACAGCCAGCCACCTCCACCACTGAGACCCCTGTAAGTTTCCATACTTTTGCCTTCATAAAGTTTGTTAGCTTTGAGCTAGTGTAGGCCATTTACTGTACTTTTTTGTCACTGCAAGCCAAGCATTAATACTGTTAAATGGCTTGATAATAGAAAACTCAAAACTTTAGGAATGGTAGAATCGCCTCTTCACAATGACATTTTGTCGCAACAAGCAGCAGAGTGTCGTTCTTGTTTTTGAAATGATGCAACATTCTTAACCCTTCAGTTTTGACCTGTACACTAAGTAAAAGATGTGGGCAGGTGGTTAGGAGATGACAATAGGATATTTGTGAACACAGAAGCCTCAGTTCCAGAACAGTAAGAAATTACTTCAGCATACATAAAGCAATGAGATGAAATACAATCTTAACAATTCAATGTATGCGACGGAAAACCATTGTATGATTTAATTTTACTGACAAGTAAATGACAAGATGAAAACACAAATCTTATTCTTTATGCTGTTCATTATTCTAAGGCGTTATCTGGGCCCTTTATTTTTAAGGCTGTATTTAGTGTCATGTAAATATTTGGCTTGTTTGTCCCAGGCTTCTCCAGCGCCCCCTGCACCAAATCCGCCAAGCACAGGAGGTCGGCGGCGCAGAACCACTAGTGAAGATCCCGACGAGAAACGCCGTAAGTTTCTGGAGCGGAACAGGGCTGCTGCGTCCCGCTGTCGGCAGAAGAGGAAAGTGTGGGTCCAGTCTCTTGAGAAAAAGGCAGAGGACCTCAACTCTATGAACGGACAACTACAGGTGATCTCTAACTTCATATCCTGCTTTTACAAAGTGTCTTGTGCTCACAGGTGTCCTTGTTGTCAGTATGTATGTACATGTTTAGCGTTGTGTGCAGCACGTCTGAGCACAGACTTCTCCCTTCTGTGGTGATGAAGTCATTAAAGCCCATTAAAGAGCACTGGTGGTGACAGCAGCAGTGTGTGAGCCCTTTCCATCGATATGTCCCTGTCAATAAAGATGTATCCTCCAGATGTCAGCCGCACACAAGCGTGTCTTCGCTTCTGTCTCTGCAGTTTACTGAATGGCCTCAAAAATCTCCTAGGGAAAGGTGTCTTTTTGAACCTTCATTTCACTGGAAGCAATTAGGATCTGATGCTGACAAGTTCGAAACAGTTCATGTATCTGCTGTCTCTGTTGATAAGTGTGAGTCGGGGGTGCGGCACATCGGTGTTCCAGACAATTAAATGAGATGTGGTGTTTATTTGCTCACTGTCTTATTTTCGATCTTAGCAGAGTAAGATGTGGAGGGGGAGGAGGGGCAAAACAGCATTTGAGAAGTAATGGGTTCATGTTGTTAATATTAGCTTCAAAAAGAAGTTCTTGTCGTGGGTTCACTGGCTGTGATTTAATTTAAATAAAAGGAGGTGAAAGAGGAATGATAGGTGAGTGGATGGGGTTATAAACAGAACAAACGTTTTGTTAACTACAAAGAAGGGACCAACATGTGGCGGAGAAGAGAGCAGAAGCCTCACATAAAGCATTAATCAGCACTGGAGCTTTAGTAAAGGCCCACGCTGACGCGGCCCAGCTGATCAGTGAAAGTGCCTCTAATGATGCACAATTATTTTAACATCATCCTTAACTGGCTTTTTAATGAGGTGTCAGACCAGGCAACTCACTGGGCGCACTGTGTTCAATTTCTATTCATTCTAAGTTAGAAACAAGCTTGATTCTTAAATTGCTATTACATAAATGTATTGCACAGTGGTTGCGTTTTAAATCAACCTGTATTATTCAGATGCTTTTTCCTTTGTTTAGAGAGGAGATTTTAAAAAGCCATTTTTATTGGCAGTAAGTGGCAGCTTTCATGGTGGAAGTGAAGCGAATGTGGCTCTAGAAACGTGCACTCCTTCCAGCTGTGTTTAAATCTGTCTTACAATAGCTCAGCGCTGCCAGCAGCAGCAGCAAGGCTAAACAGATGGAATCAAATAAATTGGCTGCTTTTAGACTAATAGATTAAGCTGCCCGTAGTCCTTTAAAGGAGAAGAGAAGGAGCTTAAATCTGCCACTGTGCTTTCGCGGGCCCCCGGCCGCTCTAAATCCAGTTAAAGTCACCTTCAGCGTAATGTGGCTCTCTTTTACGACATGCAGAAATCCTGCGCTCCCCTGAGACCAGTAACGACACGCAGTGTAAATCTCTGCTGCATCTACAAAGTTGCTCTGACAAATCTGAGCAGCTCACCTCTGACAAATGTGCCGGGCGCTCGTCGGTGAAGGCCTATAATTATTGTGCAGAAAAACATAAATGAGCAAGAGCATCACACCACTTCTGTGTTCATTCATTATACTGCTGCCATTCAGGGGTTTTCCACTGGGCAAGTATTTACCTGCTTACCATATTTACCTCAGCCTAAGACAACTTCTCTGTTATTTGTCTCTTGGTTAATTTATGTCTTTAGCTAGTAGGTATTTTCTCGAATTTGATTGGTTATCCAATTTTTTTCTGACACTTACAGAAAACAAGTGAAATCTGTACTCTTTGAAGATAAAGTTGTATTTTAAAATTGATAATCACTGTGAAACATTCCTACTATATGCTATTTAGCATATACAGTAGTAGGTAACACTGTATAAATAATCTTCCACCAACGAATAGTTAGATGTGCTCTCCTGTTTGAGTATTTTGTTCATATTTTTATATTTTCAATCTCCTTTTCTGTTCCACTTTATTAAGCTCTCTTGTGTGTCTCCTGTCTCCCAAAGAATGAAGTCACCCTGCTGAGAAACGAAGTGGCTCAGCTGAAGCAGCTCCTCCTGGCTCATAAAGATTGCCCTGTAACCGCCATGCAGAAGAAATCTGGCTATCACAGTGAGTAATGCCCCATTATTCTCAGCCTGAGGCACCCTGTCCAACACGTGGAAAATGAGCCACAGCTAACATCTCCAAGTCTTGCTTATGAGCAAGCATGAGCTATTGACATGCACCCTGACTTTGTGTTGAGAAAGTTTGCACAAGTTAAAATATTTGGTGGCATATTGAACACAAATTCTGATTAATAGAGGAGGCCACAGGTGTTCACATCCAAACATCTACAGTATGTGCCTCAATGGGAAACTTGAATAAGCATTTGTTAGTGGAGCACAGCACAGCAAAAAAAAAAAAAAAAAAAAAAAAAAAAAAAATCTTGATTGTACTCCTTTCTAAATGTTCAAACAAACATATTGTTATTTATTCAGATGTTTCCAGTTTATTTACATTCTGTCAGCTGTGTATCTGTCAGTGAGCTTTTAGGAGTACAGTACTCTGTTTGCACATAGGTTTTTTCATGCTTTCTGTTCAAAATTGAACAAGCAGCAGACCCAGAACTCCTCTTCTCTGCTCTAAATGCCTATGCTGGCTCGTATTGACAATGATTGCCTCTGAAATGAGTCCATTAAAGCAGGAGGCTTGACAGGACTGCAGAGTGCTCTGGTCGTGGGCACTGGGCTGTTCATTATGCATCCCTTATTGTGAGGTATCCTCTGACACCCGTCATGTGCATTAAGGGATTGAGACTTTCCAGGCTCGAGGGGGCTGGGGCCCAGTGGCACTTTGGATCAGCTGGACTGCTACAGAAGGACCAGAAATAGGCCATTTTTCCACTGTGTTTTCAAAATGACTTTTTCTAGGACTTTTCGGTGAGAAAAGAAACAAAACTTGTTAATAAAATAAAATGAAATGGAATTCACTTGGTTTAGATTGAAATTGATCTCTTTTGTGTATGCTGTATATGTCTTATGATTTCAAAATAAAAGTACTACATAATATTTATGAACAAAACAAAGCTTTGGCCAAATTGTGATCCAAGCATATTAATTTGCAATTATGTACCAATTTAATGTGGTCTTGCTACAAAGGATCCTTACTCCTAATTTATGTTTATCAGATAGTAGTGGAATGTCATCAGTTACCCATGCAAAACCTACATATCCCATCAGGCCACAGTGCTCTCCAGACCCTGCACTACCATCCACGCTCCTGCCCACGCTAAGCAGCGGCAGGTGCGGGGAAATTACCCAGTCTGCCCCGCAAACAAGCCAGGACATGTTTTCTGCTTGGCTCGCCGATCCGTCCATCTGCTCGCGGCACTACCCGAGAAGGATCTGGCTACTGCAGAAAAACTCCCAAAATTGCCTGTATTATGATGTATCAGCCGGCCAGAGCCTTAATGCCATTAGGAGCGATAATACACACTTGAACATGGTAAAAACCCACCAGGCGGATTTATTCTGTGCCTGACCTTCTGCGCTGAGAAAAGTTTATAGCTCTTTGACATTCACTGGCACTAAATCAAATGGTCAAAGTCCAGTCAAAAAGGCGTAAGAAAGCTCTCCAATGCATTTGCTTTGCATTTTAATTGCCACTCTTGCTCTGGAATGCGCACTTTTACTATCCCGAAATCATTAATTACAAAGTGCCAGAACAAGTGACTTCATATCATTAGCAATATTAATTATCATTGTGCTCCTTATTCCTTTATGAAACAGAGCATGAGAGTAGAGTTTTTTTCCGCCTCCATCAGGATCCAATTAATTCAATGCAACTGCCTAACAGCTGGTGGCATTTCGACTCCAAGTCTTCCCTAGTCTCCAGTGTGAGCATCATTAAAATCAGGTGCTGTAATCATCTGTCGCGGCAGTAGTTGGCAAGGTAACAAAAAACAAATGAGAACGCAGTTAAGGGATGGGGAAACAGTGCCACATGCCCCACAATGTAATGCACCCTTATGATGTGGGTTTAAATTGACATTGGAGCTTTAATTAAAGGAAAAGGGTGGCACAAGTAGCATTATGGGGATTAATGGAACAGTTTGCAGAAACAGCACGCGGAGGAGGCTGCTCTACATCTGACGAGGACGACTTGTTACCAACCTTCCCACTACCTCCTCTAGTGTCTAAAGCTGGAGTTAATGAGAGAAGACTTGTGCATTAAGCACAGTGGTGTTTGAAATCTACATAGACAGAGCTGTACTGTGATGTCTGCTGTAAATAATTTACTAAGTGATTGTAGTTTCCATATCAGAAGACAGTTGGTATACAGGGACGAACCAAAAAGTGTAGATAATGCCTCCTAACTGGAAAGTTATTGGTTTGAAGCAGATCAACCAATGTGCATGCAGAAGCTTTCATAAAATTAAGTTACTTATTTCAATGTGATCATTTGTCTTGATATTCCAAAATAAGAGTATTGGGTAAATTATTTAAAATGACAATATTACTAATACTAATAAATTATTATTATCATTATCATCAGTCGTTAATTATTATCATCAGTCGCTCATTTGGAAATGTAGAGACTGTCAAAACAATGTTTTAAATAAAAAAGTTCTTGATTGTGTGTATATTTTATCTGAAGAACTCTTCAGCTTACTAATGTCTTCAAATCTCTGCTCCATATTTGAACTATAAACACACTAAAGTTAAATTGCGTGTCTTGTTCCACAGTTTTGGAGAAGGAGGAGAGCTGTGAGGAGATGTCAGTCCCAGGCAGCCCTCAGAACGAGGCCATCCAGCACAGCTCTGTGAGCACGTCCAATGGGGTGAGCTCCTCCTCAGCCTCAGCCAAGTCTGTGCCCCCCAGCACGGCCAACACCACCACCTCTGACCAGAGCACAACCGGGAGCTGATCCCAGACGTCTCACAGACATCTCTCAGCTTTATTTACTTTGTCTGCATTTAGTTTTTTTTTATTGTATGAAGAAAACAACTGGCACTTTAGGTGTAAGATGTAATGTTGTGATGGAACATTTTGTATTTGTGACTTATTTATTATCTTATATTTATTTATTTATTTATACAGTGTAAGTTGAGCCTGAAGCTTGGGTCTGTGAAGGACCAAAGCACATTTGCTCAATGTTTATTTATTTGCTTGTTTCTTGAATTTGTAAGCACTTAATATAAAATTCCGTCACTTTTTTAAAAATTTTGAGTTTAACATTTTGCACATTTTGAGAGACAACGGGTTTACCTATAGGGTTTAATGGTCCACTAGTTCTGTACTGGCAGCTTTTTTTAGTTTTTGAATATTGTAAATGAACACTATTAGTTGCGTATGGGAGCAGCTGCAGTCGCATGTGCAGTTTGAATGTCTGACCTCCACTTGTACAATAGCTGTGAGGAGGTCCAGGGGTTAGAAATATGTGTGAACTCATTTACATTCCATCTGTTGTCTGATTGTTGCTGAAGCAGTGATTGTAGAACCACCTCATTATTTAATCATAGTGATGTGGACTCATGCGGTGCCATTAACATTTTATATCAAATCTTTCAGTACATAACTCTATTAAGTTGAAGCCTTTTGTTTGAGATTAAGACTGTGTTGAGGGAAATGTCCAGTAGAGAAAAGATAACACTGTAACTGTAATGATCATGGACTTAATGCTGTTCTGAGTGCTTTTAGGAACATTGTAAATAACGTGGTCTTGGTGTTCTCTACCTTATTTTAGGTTAGTCTGGATTGTGTAGCTGAGCCCATTGATCACAGGGCTAATCTTCAGTCAATAATGACTGGTTCTCATAAATATAAGATGTGAAAATGAATCACAATTGAATCTAAAGAGGATGTATATTAGAATACTACTTCTGCTTGTAATACCTGCAAGAATTGATTCATCTTTGGAATATAGTACCGTAATCACATCATGGAGTCCGTTTGCCTTTTCTCTTAGTTTGTACGGCTTACTACTGTGTAGTTTAAAGAAGATAATACTGTTTTCTTATGATCATTTTTAAAGTTTGTCATGTGCTATTTGCATGAGATTACAATTCTCTGCGAGAATTACTGTTAATGTCTCTGAAAATACTATTAGACAAGTTCATTCAACTAATTTAAAGAAGGCTTTTTGTTTTACTTCAACTGCTTAAAGGAGTGTGATTCTGTGTTGAAGATGTACTTGTAATTTGTGAAAGTTCTGTAAAACAAGGATTGATAAGTTGTTGTATAAACCTTTTAATATCTCTTTAAATTCTGTGTTGGTATTTATTTATTCACTTGTTTATTCAATTCTCATTAAAAGAAATCCCAGACAAACAGTGGAAATCACATGTCCATAAGTATAGGGCCTAATACTTAAACCAGTCGTGGACATGTTTGCTGCTTAAAGCTTATCATCAAGGTCCTTAAAAAAACGCACATGACAAACAACATTCGGTTAGTTGCACATTTTCCTTTTTGCAGTACTGTCATTCTTATTTCTGACCACACACACTGTTGAGTATAATGACCTACTGTAAGTTAGACGCTGCCATAATAAACGACAAGCTTGAGATTATTACTTTATCACCTGACATGATCTCCAAAGCGTGACTGGGCACATTCGTGATGAAACTATTCATTTATGTTATTTTGTTGCAGTTTTTTACATGAGGAAAGTAGTTGATGGGCTGCGGTCTGAATGTGTCCTTCAGAGAACAGAATTATGTGGTGTCTGCTGCCTCCTTGTGGTAGAACATCTACTCTCCAGCCAAAGCAAGTTTGTTTGGCACAACACATACAAAGTAATTAAAAGTAGTAGAATAAAAGATACATTAAAATGACGATTCAAAACATTAAAAATAAATAAATATTCAATATACGATTTTCATTAAGAAACGAGTGCAGACAAAACTCATTTCATTATATTCACAGAGAAACAGAAATGTTTTGAGCCTAGATTTTAAATCACCAGCAGGAGGCCGGTTTGTGTTTAGTCCTGACTGGCACTAGCAAGAGGCCGGTCCATGTTTCTGACGCTGAGCTGTTATAAAGTCTATTCTCTGAGCAAATGGAAACCAGCGCAGAGACCTGAGCACAGCACGTAAGTAATGTTCTAGCCAGGACTCCAGATTAGTATGAGAGCATACTTTTGTCAATTCATTTATTTTTTAATAACAACATTCTTAGTTTGTTACCAAAGACATGTACAATAAGCTCCTCCTGTCTTTCTTCCAAAAGAACTACAGCTGAAATTAGCAGGGAAGCTAGAATCAGGTACATCTTTGTCACTGTGCTTAATAGGCCTACATGGTTCTAAAAATAAATAAAAGTCTTGAATTATTTTATAATTAGGCTATCTTATAATGCGTCATCATCATCTTAATCCTTATCATGTTGGCCTACAGGATTATCTACATTAAGCGATCATTTAGGACTTTTGGAGATACTGAGAGATGTGAGCAAAAGGTCAAAGGTTAGATCTGCCCTAATGTTTTCAGACAACATGTGCTGACACAGAGTGTCCGGCAGAAGGCGCTGTGCCCTAACATGTCTCAGAAACAAGACGTGAACACAATGAATATTCATTTATGGAACGTCCAAAAGTAGAATAATAGAGTTTTTCATTCTTGTCGTGGAAAGAAGCCAAAATAAAACATCTTAATGTGTCACATATGATGTGATTGGTCCAAAAAGCACATGACCGTGTTTTAATGTAATCCTTTGACTTCCTTGGAGACATTCATGCGGGTCTTACATCAGAGAATAGTTTAGTGCCAGCTCGCTCGCACAAAGTGGAGCAGCCTGATTAGACGCACATCACACACAGAAATAGAGAAATGTAGGTCACAGCTCACCAATAACAACAACTTTGTGAATGTAAAAACTCCTCTTTGAAGTGAGATCCAAGGAGAAGAACACCCTCCTCCTCCCTCTTTTCTCCTCCTCCAGCGCTCTTAATTGTGATTGTGTGATTAATAGACTTCCCTCTGGCAAACAGACTGTTATTCATTATTCATTCCTTAATGATTTTAATGCTAATTTGATGAGGTTTCTGTAATGAATGTAGCCATTCTTTTATGTGTTTTTACGGGCTGAAAAGCGTTCCAAGTTTGTTTTACAAATAAAAAAATACATTATTATGGAGGTTAAATTATTTTATTTTATGTAATTTGTAATTTCCATTTAGTACATTGATTTAAAGCGGACCATTAGTAAGCCCCGCCTCTTCATTGTAAAATTTAACTGTAACTAGCTACATGGTCATATTGAACCTTATGGTTTACTCAGAATTTGAGTTACGTTAATAACAAGTCAGGTTAATAACAAAGAAAAAATAGACAGATTGAGAGTAATGTTTTAAAAAGTTCTTACAATCACAGATGAAATTAGAGATTAGACCAATCAAGAGTTTGCTACAAATCATCTCAGACACCTGACTTTTTGTCATGGTTCGTTCCCAAGAATATCATTTCTACACGATGTGGGTGGAGCCTAATGAGAACTATGTGGAAACAAGTGTGTTGCCCTGTCACTGTGTCATGGTGCAACATCAGTTCAAACCATGGAAGTATAATTAGAACTATAATATAATACATCCATGGTTCAAACTCAAACATGTTCCAGACTCGTGGTTCACATGAGAGAGTGATGTGAAGCTCATGCTGCTTTCTGATTGGATAATTCTCTTCAGAACAAAACACCAAATGAAAACATGTCCATTGTTTTTTTGTTTTTGTTTTTTCTTAATAACAATAAATGATGAAAGGAAAAAAAAATAAAAGTAAAGTATTTTTTTATATTAGGTCCCCTTTAAAAACATCAAGATACTGTATTTTGTTATTTATGACTGCTGGACTTTTGAAATATACTATGCATTGTTCAAGATTTTAAAAATAAAATGCTTTCAATTTTAGAACTGAAATGGCTTTTTGCTATATTTAATTTTGTCTTTAATGCATTTGATATCTCTCCTCTTTACCTCTCTTGATAATGACAACCTCTTCCTCCTCCAGCTCTCTCTCTTTCTCTCTCTCTCTCTCTCTCTCCCTCTCTCTCTCCTTCAGACACTGCAGTTTAATTAGTCCAGGATTAAGGTCAATCGTCCTCATTTACACTATGTACCCTCCACATGCAGCGCAGCCCTTTGTCCTTCTGCTCACATACATTTTTAAACTGCAAACGTCAGGCCTCCAGCTCCAGTCTTCAGTCCAACAATGGGCTGCTCTTTTAGCCTGCAGAGAATCCAGGCATTTACGTTGAATACAGATTATGTAAATACTCTGGTTATGTCCCAAACCAAACATATTGTGAGCTCCCTGCAGCAAAGATCGACCCTTTTGTCATTCAAATGTCCCACAGAAAGACATTTCATTTACTGACTTGATTGCATGTAGTTTGTGTATTTTCATTTGTTATAGTCAAATAACAATGTGATGTGACTTTTGTGTTTGCATTCACATCAAAAGTCATATCATTACTTCTGGAATAATCAGATTATTGAATTGTCATGGAAATAATAATCAAATTTGTGCAAGTTTGAACCATAAACTGGTATATACAGTCTATGGTTTGGACAAAGACAATGATGCAAAAAAAAACAAAAAAACTTTTGTGTGTTTTGTACAACACTTTGTCACAAAATAAGATCACTTACTGTCTTAAAACAAAAGTATTACTGAGACTTGTGCGGTCCACCCAAGTTTTACTTTAAGTGCCTTGAAAGGTGGAAAAGGGCTATATAAATAGAGACCATTTGCCATTACCATTTACTTTGCTGTCTGAAAAAGGCTGTTCTTAAGCAATCAATTTAGCTGAAATGAATGCCTGTTGATACCAGCTAGTTGGACCAGAGATTTCCAAACTTTTTTCATTGAGGGCAGGACATTTTGTAAAATATGGAGCAGAGAGTCACATAATAAATGGAAATTAAGTAATTTAACTTAGATTGGATGAGCCATAATCTTTTAATAAACATTAATCTTTAGTTTGTATTACATTTATTAAGCAGGAAGTCTGAGGGTCAGTTAAATTTGGTGCAAGGGCCACATTTGGCTCCGGGTTGCAGTTTGGACATGCCTGAGTTTGACAGTTTTAAACCGCCTACTTACTTTGAGTGTATATTAAAGACTTACTATTAAAACCCACAGTCTTCCAAATAAACAGCTACTCTACTGACACATTTCATTTGCACATAGCACATAAACTCCAAAATGTTTATCTGATTACCCCAGTTATCTGACTTTTACTGGCCATGTTAATGTGCCTAATGTGGTGAGTGAATGTGTTTGGTCCTGGTGGTTAATCCCAAAGGCTAAAGATGCCCCACTGCAGGTTTGGTGAATGTGTCCCCTGGGTCAGTGATGCCCTGAGTTTTGGCTGCAGGCGAGACATTCTGTCTGCTCCACATTAGCATTCTGCTGCTCAGCATTAATATATGCACACATGAGTCTGTTTCCCCACAGCAAGTCATATTGGAATCAATATTTAATAATGTTCACACCATGTCACTGCTGCAATATGCATTTTATAGTGTCTCCAAAAACCTTTTCTACTGGGAGCTCTCATTTTAAGCTCTGTTGGCTCAGTATGGCCCAATAGCTGGTCATTATCTGACCATTTCATTGTAGGCAAAAGAATGGGTTAATTTTCACCAAACACTCTGATGTTTTGGCTCAATATTTTGGCATTTCTTTAGAATATTGTTTTCATCTAACAGTTATTTATTTTTTAATGTGAAATCTAGACAAAGTATCTCATTCATCTGAAAACGTGATCTAATAAATACTACATTAAACCTGTTTCTAATTTACTTTCTAAATCTGTAAGCTAGAAGTAGACAATTAAGGTGTTAATTTAACTTCATTTATTTTATCAAGACCAAGAACATTTTACATGCTTGGCACATGATTAAACAGTTTTTAGTAATTGTGTTTATTGTTTGTGCCCAAGGTTAATACTGACAACTGTGAGCATTTTTAAAGGTCATATTGCAATACTGGGCTGCTCTGATACTTGGGGAGAGGGATGGTTCATTTACTACTCTTGGCATCTGATATATTATTTTCAAATTAACAGATAATTATAAAATGGAATGTGTTTATAACATATTGAGTGTTCATTTTTGTATGGAGTAAAAAGTGCAATGTATTTGCCAGGACATCCATACATCGGCTCCTCATTTCCCATTCTGTGTGTCTGCTTCTGTAATGATATTCAAATCCTCTTGTTATTTCATGCAGAGCTCTCTCCCACATCAGGGAGACTGTGCAGGCTCGTGTCATTAGTGCAAAATATGCTGGCTCTGTGGAGGAGGATGTTGTAGTGCGAAGCTAACAAAACATTTAAGAACAAGTCTGAACACTATTGTGATGCAACAGAAAACAAGACAGACTGCACTGCTTATTACAATACAGTATATTTTGACACTTTATTGACTTAGCTATTATTTTTGTTTATGATTTAAGTTTCCATTCAGCAAGTTTCCATTCATTTTGCCTAATAATTTGAGTTTAGGCAATATGAATAAATTATTAGATAATTCGTCTGCAACAATGCACGGTGTCAATAAACAAAACAATTTTTAATCAGCTCAAAGTTAAGCAGACTTATACAGCTCAAATTAAGTCAGTTTTAAGTTTAGAGTTAAATCTTTGCGTTAGTGTGAAAAATAATGTTAAAAATGTTATAGAAACACGCTTTCGAATGAAAATGGCTCGCAGTTTGATTCACAGTGACAAAACAACTGAATAAGAAGACTGAAATAACATGAACATTTTTCTGATCATGTTCCTAATATTCACAGTCACTGGGAAACTGTCAGAGTCATCAGGTCTGTGTTCTTTTTTTTTTTTTTTTTTCATGTGTCTTTTAGTTGAATAATTAGACCAGTGGTGGCTTGGTTTGAAAATGTTATTTGTCAAGTACCGTCATTTTTCACACCATGAGCTCACCTGAATATAAATAGCACTGATTAAATGGAAAAGTACATATTTAGGCCTCACTTTTTCAAATAGTAATGATATATTTTAGCCACACATTGTGAAAAAAGTAGCAACTTCTAGTCCAGAAATGATTGGTGTGCCAGCTGCATCTGGTACATGTAGCCTCTGTAATTTAGAGGCAAAGATATAGAGGTATTTGTGCTAGGGTAAAATATTACTCAGACCAACACAGTGTAGTTTCATGTCAGAACTGTTTTGTTTTTTTACAAGTTTAGTTGAAAAGTTTAGATCTGGTGCTGCTTGGATAGCCTTGACTTTTTTCAGTGATTCAGAAAGATTTGAGAGCCACTGACTTAGATTTAAAACAGCAGCAGAAATGTTGCTGTTAATGCCACGTTCATGTGGTCCTCGGGAACTAGGAAACAACCAATACGGAAGTTGTTACAATGGGTGTCAATCGTTCACATCCGGTCATCTCGGAAGACAGAACAACTGCGACATGAACACAAAAAAATAAAATAAATATAAATATATATATATATATTGTAATAAATAATAATAAAAGTTGCCAACAAAACTCAACTAGTTAAAACAAACCCTGTCATTGACAAAGCATCTTCAAAGCATTTTCCTGATTTCCCTGGGACCACATGAACGCAGCATGTAGCTGTTTACTTTGGCAGCTGTTAACTTTTCGAATGCTTTTATATAAATTGTTGTTTTGCATGAGTAGTTAGTCTTCTGAGTGCGTTTTAGGTCAGACAATAGGTTGGATCATAGAGATATTGACTTTTTGAGAGCTCTTGCCACACCTCCTTTTAGTTGTTTAGCTTTAGTTATTGATTAGCATTGCTTGTTTTTGATCAATCACATATTTCTTTGGTTGATATAGCCCAACTTGCAATAACATAACTGATGAAATCCTATTGAGGCCATTCCAGCCTAATGTATCAGACTTCTCCTGACCTACCTGCAGTTCCACCTTTGTTATGACTGTCCAAGCACTCTGAAGCTGTTTTGATTCCTGTATTATGCATGAACATCGATTGTGTGATGAGCGGAGGCATGCAGCTCCTCTGATCCCAGTGTGAAGAGCACTTTTTACTTCTAAACTATTTGAGATCATGCTGTGGCGGAGGTGGAGTGCTGACTGACCTCTGGCTCTAACTTGCTTACACCAGGGAACAGCGTTTCTAGCTGCTGACCTGCACAAAGAGGAATCGATCAGCCAACACTTGAGCTGCACCAGGCCATTGATCGTGGATTGATTGAAGAATGAGTCAATGCACAATTAGTTGAGGGACACTACCTGATTTTTGATCAAGTAATAAAGAATGAGAAAATTATCTATTTGTGGTTTAACTGTTGCAATGTTAATAGCTTGTATGTATTTAATTTGAGGTATGTGCTTACTCAAAAAGGCCGACAATGACAGTCAAAAGGTTTTACTGGAAGTTTTTTGGTCAGATATTCACAACTTGTCTCCTTCAGCTGAATTGTTACTGGATTCCACAAATCTAGTAACATACATGCTATTTGTGCGTGTTCTTTCTGTTATTCAGTGTGAAACGATCACATACTGTTTACATTCTGTTCATAGTAAACCACAATATGGATCTACTCATTTAAATGGCCAGGCTATGCAACATTTTTACCCATGACTCAAAGTCACTCTATATCTTAAATCTTTCAAAAAAAATCTCAACCACAGGAAGTGGACGAGCATCCAGGCCTGTCAAGTGAAAAAATGACTCAACATGCTCCAAACAAGATAAAAATTCTCAGTATGCATCGTTTCTGATAGTAACAACTGCCCAAGTGAATGACATGAAAACACACAATGCCACCAAAAAGTCAGTCAAAGTTCTACATAAACATGGCTTGAATTTCTGAATGGTTTGTGAACCCATTGTTGAGAACTAAAGGGAAATTTTAGTAAACCTGGGCTGGATAATTTTATTTTAGTAGTCTCTGTTCACAATAGTTATATTTCAACCCAAAGAAGATTAATTTGACAATGAGTGACAGATTTATACAGCACCCAAAGACGCTTTACGTTATGTATTATACATTCACTCCACACTCGATGGTGGTAAGCCACTATTGTAGCCACGCTGCCCTGGAGCAGACTGACGGAAGTGAGGCTGCCATTTTGTGCCATCGGCCCCTCCGACCACCACCAACCATTCACACACTCACCAGATCCATACAAGGCAGTGGGTGAAGTGTCTTGCCGAAGTACACAACAACGAGTTTCTTCTCTGTTCATCGCACAGTGGTTCCTCCAGAGATCTCCCATCCAAGTATTGCCCAGGCCAAACATGCTTAGCTTCTGAGATCTGACAGAATTAGGCTTTGGCAAGCTGGTATGGCCACAAGAACAACTATATCAACAGATTTGGCTCAGGAGATGCAGAGCTGGGTATGATAGGAATGTTATCTGAAGCCTAGACACTGCTGATCAAAAAATCAGTGAGAAAATCCGATTGTGCAAAGGTGCTGCTGGGGTGGAGACGGGCTGTGAAATGTGACTACTGAAGCTGAGTTAAAACAATAGGTTGAGCAGGTTGTTGGAGCAGATGGCCAAACCTGCTTGCCAAAGCCTAATTTCAGAAACTAAGCAAGACAGGGCCTGATTAGTACTTGGATGGGAGACTGTTGAAACACCAGGTGCCACAATGGATGGCTAATTGTCGTTGTGTCCTTGGGCAAACACTGAGCACCTTGCCTCACAGTCTGTGTACACTGGGTGAATGGTTCTTCGATGTATAAAGCGCTTTGAGTGCCTTGAATAGCCTTGAGCAAAATACATAAATAGAGATACTTTACCATAAAACAGCAGAGGTACTATAGTTTTCCAGAATAAAACTCCACAATAACTGGTCTAACATCTGTCTTGGACCTAGTTTAGATAGAGACACATTTTCAGATCATGAATCTAGTTTGAAACAGCTCGATTCTGCATAATACAAAATGTCACCTGCCGAGAATCCATAAAACATGACGAGACAGGGTTGACATTGACTTGCATTACAATGTCGAGCTGCGTGTCTACCCCCCATGCCCCTCCCACCGCTGACCGCTCTTACAGATTGCACGCGTATCATTGCAGGCACAGTGCTGTTGATTTATTGGTGCTGTAGCCATCTTGATCCCCCTCATTAGCTTTTTCATTACGCCGTCGATCATTTGTTGTGGGAGGCCACTTTGTAACTCAGCTTTTTATTGGAAACGTTTGTGTGACTGCTATTGTGATAGATTTCTTATTGTCCTTTGTTTATTCTTGGGTTTTGCTCACAAATGCTCTGAAAAGTTTCAGTGAGATCAAGAAGTCCAGTTAGCAATCTACCATCTGTGAGGCCTGACTTTTGTTTGAGCACAATTTAACAGTGGGGAGTCTGAATTTGTAATTAGAATTAGACCTTGACCTTCATCTCAACTCATGCCAATAGCCCTTTAAATCCAAATGACCAGAGTTTGTGATTTCTCTGGATACATTTTGGTCAGTGGTAACGTTGCTTTAGCGCGTAAAGCTAATCACCTGTGGCTTCTTTGGCTGCTAAATGGACCCAGAAGTCGGTCAGCGCATTTGCCCCAAGACCAAAATGGCTCATTGACTGCAGCTGAGGTTAGCATCTTTGGTTAGCCTCGCCATCAACACGTCTGTGCTTTAAAAGACATTATGTGTCCTGGTTTGTTTCAGCATCTATTGAGTAGTAAGCTAAAAAGTGGTTTGTAGCCTTCAGTCCTGCAGATAAGGGACGATATGGAAGTCAACATTGACCATAACTTGTTCCTGAACATGTTGTAAGTTAGCTTGATTGCTAATAAGTAAGAGTCTATCGTGCATGACAAATAGTTTGATTTAAAATCTCGTTTATGAGATGTCCAAGTTATTAAAACATCTGATGGTCTGGTGAACACATGTGCACCTCGTCAAGATGGGCAATCATCACTGTTTTTGTGACATATCAACCTAATTTTATTTGTATTTATTTGTTTATTTGGAAGGGACAGAACAATAAAACCTTGTTGACAATGCAGCTGATGCCAAGTTCATAGACCATCCAGCTCACAATAAAACGGATTACACACATCTAATTTAAAGTGTTTATGCTAGCTATACAATGAGTAGCCTACTAATGTTCACAAGTTTGGCGAATTTAAGGTTACACTTGTTTTAGTTTAGGCACAGTTCATCTAGTGATGCCAGATGGGAAATGTTGAATTATCTTACCAGAGACTCAAAAGATGATAAAAATACCTGGTGCTTTGAAATGATCGTACATTTACATAGAGCTTTACAATTACCTATTGATCATATACCGTACAGGGGTGAAATAATCAAATACAATAATTATTGTACGTCTGCTGATTGAACAAATCGTAAGCACTACAGTATCTTCAGGAAGATTATGGGATGGTTGACTAAAACTGCAAATTGCAACAAGAGCTAGTTTTAACTAAAAAATAAACAGGCAGTAGTACAACACCTGCTGTGACTTCATTATTCTAGCTTGTCTATGGGGGAAAGGTTGAGCTAAAAATTATTGTGGAAATCTATAGAACTCAGCTTCTTCAACTGTTGCTATGGAAACAAATGGAAATCTGTAATTTTTGCAGCAGGTTTGATAGATTTAGATTTGAATGGTTTAGCAAAAACATTTTTATAAAGTAAACAAAACATCCGTAAAATAACGCTAAGATGTTGAATTACTAGTCCACTGATCACTGTGTAGTGTCAAAATATGTTTTAAACAGAAAAAAATATAATACTTAAATCTCAACAATAGGTCAACTCAAAATTCTACCGATCTACAATGTCACAATTAAAAGAAAATGTATTTCTAAATCATGTTCATGTCGCTGCAGAATGCCTGCACAGACACTCTCAAAGTTAATGCAGATTCAATTACAACAATTAAAATTTCTCTGATGTGTTTTCTTCCATATTTTATAGAAACATTATTACATCTGGCTTTTAGTCAATATCCATAATTATTCAGATACAATCTTGTGTCTCGATCAATATTGTTCAACTTCACTTACAGTATATCTGTCAGCCGCTATTAAAAATGTCTGTCGTCACACATCGTATTGCACAGAGTCAGTCACTCTTTAAAGCACTTTACATAAATCTACCAAATGGGTTTAAGAGAGCTGCTAAAACATCCTTATATGCAGTGTAAAATATGATTTGTGGTTTGTCAGAATTAGCTTTTCCCTTCACCATTCTTAAGCTTGATGAGTTAAAGGGATTATGGGCCTGAAGAGAGCAGCAGCAGCAGCAGGGGCAGATAATGGGCCACTTCACACACACATGAGGACTCTATGGGATCACAGCAGAAAGAGCAGAGCACCACCTTTGAGCACATGCATTCAAATGACTCTCACTGAGGGCACAATTATTTAACAGGTGACGCAGGGGCAGACAGCCTGAGGTCAATAAGCTGTTTAATGTATAGTGTCTTGTGTGTAGAACTGTAGAGTCTTTGTCCTTGTTAGAAACTGGGTTTGTATCTAAAACCTTTGGATGATAAAACCAAAAAATGTTTTTTTTAGGTCAGATAGGTACTTTTTTAATTGTGACCACAAAAAATACAGTAATAGATAGAGTAATTTAATTCCCTATACTCATAAATGTAAAACAAAAGTTAATACACCAATAAACCTAAACTAAAATCAGTCCATTTGGTCCTGTATCAAAGACACAATGAGACATTCAGAAACCCTTACCTTTGACTCAGTATTTGATCATTATTCATGTTCTTGGGGCACATGGATTCTGTGGGACGCTGCAGGAAATTGTGTCATGCGTTCTCTGCTTTTGTATTGAAATGCAAATGAGATTTTATGCATGTTATCGCCCCTCTGTTAATGACATCATCCATTGCAACATCCTTCCAAGACCTTCTATTAAAAACAACAAAATGGCTGCCTCTCACGTCTGTTTCTCACGTAGTTTTCTTTCAGTTTTGACTTGGTCTCTTCCCTGTGCAGTTCTTCTGATATTATTATTGCTCACCAGAGACTGAAGGTGGTGTCGCGCCGGTGATTGTTGAGGCTGATTAGCAGACTTGCAGCTGTTTGCTTTCACTCCATCGAATGAATTAATCAAGAAGACAAAGACAAGCTAATCACTGTTTTAACGTCCTCCATTAAATCAAGTGAGGCTAATTACCGCTGCGTTCAACGCAAGGCTTTCTGGAATATTTCATATAGCCCCAGGTTGTAAAGTCTGAAAAAGTGTGTTGTTTTATAGCAAAAATTTATATTTTTGTTTGCCTTGTTTGTTTTCTTAAACTGTGCAAAATAAACAATTACATAAATCTGCCTACATTTTAGTGGCATAAAAACATTAGATACTGTAATTTCTTTTTCACCAAAAAGTGTAATTAAAGGTTTTATTGTGGACAATAAATTCTGTCCCTTATTATGTTTGGGCCTTTGGATGGAGAGGACTTTGTCCAGTCTCTGTATGACAGGAGCAGGAGCTGTGTTCACATTGCCGGCAGTAAGTCAGAACTGTTTTCAATGCATGTTGGACTCCGCCAGGTCTGCCCTTTGTCCCCTCTTCTGTTCATTGTTTTATTGACAGAATTTTTACGTGCAGCTAGGGTCCAGTTGTTCCTTATTCGCCAAGTTGAAAATCAAAGTTCTCGATTTTATGGTCAATCTGCGTTCCAACCCTCACCTATAGTCATGAGCTTTGGGTAATGACCTCAAGAACAAGTACACAGATACAAATGGCCTTCCTCTGGAAGGTAGTTGGGCGCTCCCTCAGAGATAGGGTGAGAGCTCAGTACAGAGAACTTGAAGCAGGTTGCTGTTCCTCCACATCAGAGAAACTAGCTGAGGTGGCTTGGGAATCTGTTTTGGAATGCCTCCTGGAAGCCTCCCTGGTGAGGTGTTCCGGGCATGTCCCACTGGGACCCGGGAGAATGTGAAATTATGTCTATACCAGAGGTCACCAACCCGTCAATCTTTGAGGCAGTTGAAGTCGATCCAAAGCCACAATAATATATTCTCAAATATACATTGTAGCAGGTTTATAACATACATTTTATTGAAACATTATTACACTATTAAAGAAAATCTATGTAGACCAACAGTGTTTCAATAACTATAACTGATCTAAAAATCCAAATTTTCAACATTGTTAATTAAATAAAATATAGAAAATCTATGGGTAGATCTTCAAACTGTGCTCAGTAGCTCGCGGGCTGAAAAAGGTTGGGGACACTACTCTAGGCTGTCCTGGGAAAGTATTTGAATTCACCTGAGAAGCTGGAGGAGGTGTATGTGGGCAGGGAAGTCCGGATGTTCTTGCTCAAAATGCTGCCTCTGTGAACCAGCCCGGATAAAGTGGAAGAAAACAAATGGTTGAATGGATGGATGCTTCAGCTACACAGTTGTCACTCCTTTTTCACCACATTGGTGAGCTCATCAGTGAGCACACTAGTACCTGCTTCGGAAGGTGTTTCTGATGCTTTGACTATGAGCTTCAGCCTAGCAGACTTTTCTGTTCTCTCAACCTCCATGCAGAACTCGTAGTGGCCTCCATGGGAAGCTTCTAGAGCTATGGAGGAGCTTTGCTGCTGCATGGTTTAAGCACCACAAGGTGCTTCTTCTCCTAGTGTTGCTTGGCCATCCAGTTAGCCCACCACCTGTCCCCGTTACTCGACCACCGGCACACCCCACTCTCCACCCTGGCAGAATGACATTTCCTCGAGGATTCAATGGCCACAGGAAAGCTCCGCCTTAGATCCCACTACCTCACAAGCTGAACTTGGCTTCATGGCCCACCTCAGGCTCCTACTCCAACCATCAGTTGATGGCTCTTATTTAATCTAGACAGATGCAAATGTTAGTCAGACACTTTCAACTACTATAGCTGTGTGAATGCAAGTGACCTGGGTGGTTCCTCGGTCTAAATACTGTGGGCTTTGAAGACTTTTTGGTTTTTGGTACTTTCATGTGCGAAAATGCACCTTGTCGGAATAAGTTTTAATGATTTCTCATTATGCATTTTAAAATCTCAGTTGGTTTACAATTAGATCAAATTAAAATTGAATTGATGTGTGATGTCACAAACTTTTACTATTGACTGCATCTGAATATTAAAGCCACACCAAGAATATGAATTCAAAATCCCCCTCCTCAAATATTGATCTGAACACAGTGTCTTCAGTAAGTCCATGAAGAGTGTTTCAGTAAATCCATTGGACCTGTCTAATTCCAGACCAGTGTCCACATCTAACTCGGACCAGTGAAGCTGACACATATTGATCGCTACACACACGGTGGCCTTTTCAACAACCGTTATTACATTTATGTCCCAGTGCAAACACATACTAAGCTTTTGGTTATAGCTTCACCTAAAACCAATGACTTGCCTCTGTTCCCTGCTCACAGAAGTAATAACGGGGGAATTAGGGAGACTTATTTGCTGTATCAGGATGACAGAAACTGTACAAGTGTTTTTCCCTGATGACTAGAGAACTGAGCCTGCAGTCACAAAGACAATGGTGTGTGAAGATGTAGCAATGGCTTCACTAAGCATCTTTTGGTAACGTTTGGCATTACAGTTTTTATAGAGTTATTTCCCCATTAAAATCTGTAAATATAAAAAATATAGGCATTAAGAATAGTATTTAGGAGCTAGGTTGTAGGAGCTTATTCTGCATTTTTGTACGACTACTTATACATTTAACTCTTTTTTTTTTTTTTTGGTAACACTTAATAATAAAACACACACAAATCATTTGCAAATGTTTGTAAATTATAATATACATAACATTACATGATCATTACTAAATAGAATCTACTAATAATGAACAAACATTTACTAAGCATTTACTTGCAACCCTACACTGTTGTGGTATCGAGATGTGCATCCTGCGCTGGCTTTAGTAACATATTATGACATATAAAGCCTTACCCAGGAAATTGTTAATAATTAATTTGGTCGAGTTAAGGTACTATTTTATGGCTAAGTTTAGGTTTGGGGCTTGGATGAGGATTTGCAACAGTAAAAAAAATATTTTATAGCACTATAGCTAACCCTAACGCCAATGCTAACCAAATGAAACTCATGACAAGTGGCCCATTTTGAACCTTGAAATCAGCTGAAATACAGGACAGCATTATTAGTAAATACCGTCTAATCATTTAATAATTATAAGGTAATCTTAATAATTTACTCACATTTGTAAATGAGTGTATCTGTTCATTATTATAATGTGTTACTATTTTTTGACTAAAATGTAAGACCTAAAATTACAAATTATATTTTTAAATATATAAAACAATAACAAATAAGTATTGTGGGCAAAAGATGTAGGTATAAAGCATCATTTTCTGATAAAAGAAACCTTGAATGCATGAGTGCTTCCCACATGCTTGCATCAGTCCAAATATAACTTTTAGTGCACAGGAACAGCAGTTGTACTTGTTTTTGCACATGTTCTTTTCGATGTACATTTGGCCTTGGCTCTAGTCTATTATCCTAGTGAGTTTCTGAGGGGGTTGTTCTGTGGGACATGCAGAGGGTGGGTGGTGGAGATGGGAGGGGCTGGACATGCCAGTTTGCAGTTTCAGGCTCACCCACCCACGTTAATTGCATCATGTTATTCAAGCAGCAGGTTCAGAAATTTGCATGGCACGTGACATATGGAAGCTGTCCACAGTTAATCCCTAATTTATTTCCATTTCGCAAGTATTACCATACCAATCCTCTTTAAATTATGAAAACACCAAAGTTTGTTATTAAAGCATCATCTGTTTATTAATTTGCAGACATTTGCTTAGAGCTTTCTATTAGTTTTTCTTTGTGACCACAAAATAAAAGTTGTTTACTCTTCCGCTGGTGACAAAGAATGTTAAATGAGTAGCGACTCTGTTGAGACAGTCCATGGTTCAGCCGGGGGCTGAGGTACTGCTTTTACAATGAAACGCCTTGTTCTGGCCCAGCAGTGCAGCACAAGATTACGTCCAAACTGACAATCGCACTTTACTTTGAAATAAATTCAGCTTGTGATGAATTGCACTGTTATGTATTCTTCTCATAAAGCGAGGTTAGATAACACAGGAGGCGAAAGAGGGGGCTCACATTCAGAAGATTACATAACCGTGTGTTTTTGGTAAACTAATCTAACACTAAAACTTTATGTTTGTCTCTGTTTTTTGTCTATTCCGACATGCTAAAAAGCTAAAAAGCAGGTTGTGCGTATCATGCATAACCCTTCAGACGTTTGTCTCGGATGACCTCATTTTCAGTGATGTTATTCATGATTCAGTCAAGGTTTAGTGATTTGAGAATTGCCTCAAGTCAAGTGTATTGACTGGTAAAGATAATAAATGCTGTCTTCATGCACTAATCAATGTCAGTTATTTGGCAGTTCTTCTCACCTACATATTTTACTGTTAGCTTACAGTTTCTATGATAGAAAATAATTTATAATTGGCTATAGTTTCTTCCTTCACTCTTATCAGTATTGGATAGACCTTCTTATTGAGAGGCAAGATAGCATCAGAGGTCATTTGAACAACTATTTAATTAAATCACTTGTGCTATTCTGGAGGTGCAAAAACAAAGTGACAGATGATAACAAGAGTCACACCTCTAGGCTTCAGTTAGCAGCAGCTCACCCAGGCAGATGTTCTGACTTTATGTGAAACTGCTATGAAAAGTGTTACAAGACATGCCTTATAAATTACATAGTTTAGTTTGTGTGTGTGTGTTTGTTTGTTTGTTTGTTTGTTTTGTCTATTGTAATATGTATTTGTTCACATATTGTTTCTGTATGAAAGCACATACACTATAAATAGAGCTACATCCTAAGGCATGTTTCTGTCAAACATAATTTACATGTGGTTATGCGAACTTTTGATCACTGTACTAACAGCACACTACAAAGGGCTACTTAAGGACTACATAATGTGTCAAAAGTAATTTATTAATTGTTGAAATCTGTCAGGAAACACAAACCTTTGGGGTTTTTTTGTGCTTGTCTTACGCCAAAATAAGAAACACACACACAAAACACACTGACAAAACACTATCTGCAGTTAAACAAACGACACATCTTTCACTAACTGTCTACTAGCTGAAGCTGAGCACAGATTTTGCTCTCCCATATTGCTCTCACACTTTCACACCTCCATTATCAGGTGCATCAGCTCAGTGTGAAGAAGATGCCTTCACCTTAAGCTTTAGACTTGTTGGCTGTAAGATTTTAACTTCTGTCAAGTTCTATAAACTTAGTTCTGTCACTCTAGGACACACTTGAAACCCTGCCTGTTGTTCCTTGTGATTTCTGACAGTATAGCATAAACTATGCTAATTGCATTGTTCATACCTCAGCTCCTTGTGAAATATCTATTAACATGGACTCCTTCTGGGACCAGTCAGCTAATTTGAGCAGCTAAGACAGGCGGCGGTGTATATAGAAGTCCACTGGCTCAGTAACGGCATTCTCCTGGGAAGCTGCAGCTCTTAACAGATGCTGTTCCTCCTCTGCGCCTGCTGAAACAATCAAGTACAATATGGTCAGCACTCCACAGGTCTATACGGTCTACATCCTTAAAGTCAGAGCACATACTGAGCATAGAAGCTGGACCAGACAAATGGAAAGTGACTGTCGGCCACCTGTCCAGTAAACTTTACCTTTACTTTTTTTTTCCTAGAGAAATATTCAACTCCAATAGATGAGTTCATAGTGCAAATTTATCCATCGCTAAACAGAAATACAGTGTGATAAAAAAGCTTTGTCACAGGTGTAATAGGCCATGCTAAAAACTAAACAGAATCTAATATTTTACTGAGTAAATTTGCCGCTGAACTGTTACTGACTAAATCCTTAAATTCCTACAATTATTGTTTCGTTACCAGGGCTGTTTTAAGTGGATTTTTCCAAAACGTCCTGCAATGTTTTTTGTTGTTGTTCTCATTTAGATCTCAGTATTAACTTTAGCATACATGGCATTGTGTTGCCGAGCCTTAAGACCAGAATAACTAGCATGCTCCGCAAAAATCTTTTTGTCTACAGGTAATATCTCTTGAAGCTGGACCATGTTTTATATTAATGAAAGAATGCTGCCTAAATTGTAAACTGGGTTTTTTTTGTTAAATGACCAAGAATGTGTTTTTCCCCCCAGTTTAGTTCTTGAGTTCTACTTTTGAGAAGTTGTTTCATTCATCATGCCACTTCTGTGCAATGCAAACTGACCTGTGACCTATATGACCTGTTGTCTCTGCATCTGATTATGTAAAGCAAATTATGAAACTCCCTGTTCAAGTCTTTGTCTCTGGAGATGTGGAGGAGGATGCAGCAGCAGTTATGTAAGGCTCCCACAGTGTAAAAGCAGTATTATGAGGGAAATGTATATTCAACAATACATTTAGCTAGTATGAAATGAAGCTGGAACTGAGGTGTATAAAATATATATATATATATATATATATATATATATATATATATATATATATATATATTTCTAATTAAATTTTAAAACAACAAAGACGGTCAGTCTTTCTGTAGGCACGCTATTTTTATCAGACACTCATGTGGTAATAATACATGATTCTCTTAAAAAAAAACACTCACGTCAATACCAAGACTCACAGCCAGAAAAACAGAAGAAAAGAAGATAGCCCACCTCATTTCAGTGCATTTAGAGTGCAGTCTTTGAGTTCCATTCCTTTCAACTTGAGCCAATAGGAGCATTGTACATTATGAAGCTGAAGCTAATTGCTATCAGCTAGCTAGCATGTGTCATAGCACCACCTTGAGCTACACAGTATAAGTTCTCTCAAACTTACAAGAAGATAAGGTAAGTATTTTTTATTAATTTATGAATAAACACATGCTACATCACTCACTTTAATCTTCCACAAGTTCAGCTCTGTTTAAGTGCCTCTAAAATAGCAAAGTAGGCTACTTCAGGCATTAACTACTTAATTATAGCCTGTTATTATCAACGTGATGCCAAAATAGCCTTTGCACAATAAGTCATTCATCAGGCTTTAAAAAGCTCCATTCATGGAGCAAAGCACTCCACACACAGACCTGCGCAGAGACAAACTAACATTCAACTCTTAATTATTCTCGCTACTATTTTTCCGTGTTCACTACTGTTACTCAAGTGGTAGGTAATTAGCCATTTACCAAACAAAATCTGTTATTTTAGCATAAAAACAATGTAAAAAAAATAAATAAATGCCTTTCCACAATATAACGTTAAAGCATGTGTAAAAAGAAAAAAAAAGTTATACTATTTTTATTGATTCGGGCAATTTTCTAACCATGCTAATTTGTTCTATCTTGCATTTGAGGTTTGAGCAGAAATGTGTGTTTTCACTGTGCAACACCTGTCTCCACTCTCTATTGTACAAAAAAATCTGTCACAAATGTATAGTTCTAACATGTCACAAAGCCATTTTTATGCGTACATGAACATCTGATAGCCATTATGACATTTTGAAACAAGAATTATTAAACTGTTTTAAATTACAAATGCAGGTTACAATGAAGACACTGTAAAATAATGTTGTATGAAAGCACAGTATATTGTCTTTAATTTCTCAGACTCCAGCCTAAACTCACATTCTCAACCCCAAACCTGCCACCATAGCTTAACCCTCTACCGCATAGTGTTGCTTTTAGGCAACAAACCACTTTTTTGGCTTGGACACTGGCCCTTTAAGTTTTTTTTTTATTTTTGTTTTTTTATAATGTTAGCAGACATGTTTCTGTCCAATAAAATCAGAGGCTGAAGTGGGTGTGCACATTTGACTGAGTCTGAAGCAGTCATTTCTGGAAGCAAAGTCACATGTGACACAGTGCTAGGTAACGGTAAGATAAATAACACTTTTCTCTGGGTTAAATTGGAATAATTTGATACAAAAAAATATTTTAATGTCCAGAAATATGTCAAGATGCACATTTGATTGTTTACATATAATTTTTACTTGTATGTTTATGCTAATACTGTGTTTTAGGTATGTTGCCCTAGGGCAACATCATGCAGATGTAGCACTTTTGTTGGGAAAAATAGTGCTCAAGAAGAGATGTGTTGGAGTGAATAATGAGTATTATTGCTTGTAGGAAATGGACATAAAAACATTTTATGGGTCCAAGAATGAACATGGTAGTGAAGTTCCATCCGACAGTGAAGACAGTGAGCTTGAGGACGAGAGTGATAGTGGAGAAGAGTGGCTCCCTGAATCAGGTTTGACACTCAGTGTAGGTCAGGGGTCAGTCAGGGTTCTGTAAGATGTGTGTTGGTGTGTGTGTGTTGGGATGAAAATGAGGATGAGGATGAGGTGTTTGAACCAGAGGAAGACAATGGTGGAGAACACCCCATAATGCCAACTTCCCCGACTATCCTGAATGGCAAGGAAGCCTTCCGAGATCAGAAGATTACTTCAAGATGTTTTTTTCAGAAAATATCCTGTCAGTGATCACAGAGCAAAACCTGTATGCTCTACAGGTTTGACTGTTGTTGTTGTTGTTAAATTTTGTATATCTCACCTGCTCAGGGACTGCAGATGGAAACTAGCTACGGCTAAAATCTGGTGCAAAGCATCTTCAATGTTTTTGCACACTGTCCCTGTTAAATAAACTAATAAACTAAACTAAACTAAACAACCCAAGCAGACCTTTAAAACTCAGCACTAAAGAACTTGAACAGTTCATAGGTACTGTAGTCTACATGTCACTGTTTGGGTTACCAGTCACTCGGATGTTTTGGTCCAAGGCCTCTCGGGTGCATCAAGTAGCTGATACCATGAGTCTGAACAGATGGGAGGCCATCAAGAAAGCTCTCCACTTCAACGACAATGAGGCAATACCTGCAGGAAGTCCAGATCCACTTTACAAAATCTGACCACTGGTAGACCATCTTATTTCAAAATTGCAATCCATCCCAATGAGTGAGAAGCTGGCTGTGGATGAACAGATAGTTCCCTTCAAGGGAAAGAATAAGAACAAGCAATATCTACCAGCCAAACCTAAGAAATGGGGATACAAAATACTCATTTTAGCCAGTTCTGAAGGTATTCCACATAACTTTGAGATCTACACAGGGCTAATAGTGCAACTCCTTGAGCTGGTAGATATAGGTGCAAGTGGGAACGTCATTTCTCCTAAATTGGCTCTTTTTTAGGTAAATTTTAGTATTATGTTGAATAAAACCTTTTCTGATACATTTTTAGATTATTTTCTCCTATTCCATTCAGTATTGAAAACCTTGGTGTTTTAGTACCCTCATCGCACACTGTTGCCCTGAGGCAACAAACCCAGATTTTTGTGGGGGGCGTGGGGGGTCAAATGTTATAATTGATATAATGTCAGGGACCCACAAGCTCTCAAAAAGTATCTTGAAATATTTTTTTCCTCCTAAAATAAAAAGTCATGCAGTAGAGGGTTAATGCACATTTCTTTATTTTTCTATTGCAGGAATAAAGACAAGCAAATGTGTCTGGCTCTTCCACACTACAGTAGGTCTATGCATTGTAAAGAGCTTCTCCTCGGCACGCTGTGACCTTCCTGTTTGAATAGAGAACGCAGATAGCAGCCTGCCATACATCACTGTCAGCACACAGACTGCTCCAGCCACATCCAGGTAATCTATTTGTCCCGTGAAAATATGGTGTAATTTGTTCAGCTTTCTTGCAAGCGCAGCAAAAAGGAAACAATTTGAACCGTGCCACATGCTTATACGTGCCGGTCCGGATGGGAGAACTCCACAGTGGGCTGACTCAAAGTATCTGCAGGGTTTGCCATTGACACTATTATCCTATGCACCAGTAATTTCAAGTCTCTTCCACTGTGTTTTATGCTCCATGCAACGTCACAGTGCCGCAAAGAGCTAAACTTCATGTCAGGATTTGAATTTCTTCACACATTTAATGGCACAATTGAAGCCAGCCAACCATGGCCCATTTCTATCTTTGCACATCGCTTATCTAGGATTTCATTCACTTCCGTCATCATTATGTAAGCTTATATAACTTCAATTTATATTTTTTACAGATTTATTGTAATTTATCTTCAAGCATTTTTTAAAATATCCTATTGGTATGCTAATATCCAGACACTTTTATTATACTAGGACACATATTGAAAGTGTTTCTTCAAAATTAAATGAGATTAAGAGTGGATGTAGTTTACAGTTGTACTAGGTCAACAGTGCATTAGAGAGAGCGAGAATAAAAAAAAACATTTCCCTTACATAACAATCTCTCTAAGCCATTCAAATACTCAGCATTTCTTCAGCTTAATGGCTTAAAAAAAGACACAGAGGAATGCAAAGTTACTCCAAATAAGATCAAATTTTGGGTCATGAATTATTTAGACTTGGTGACATAACGTAACTTAACATTGGGATAAGTTCAGGAGAACAAACACCTCTAAATCTTTTATTTGTAGATCTTTGTTCATTCTCCTTTGTTGCATCTTTGGACAGGTTTCAAAACAGGGAAATCAATCAGTGTCAATTAGAGGTGCGTTCAAAGCAAACCACATCCTGAGAGAGTCCAGCCCTTCTTATGCACTCAACAGCAGGCAGGGCAATTATGGTGAAAACAGTGTAAAGTGCCCAGGGTCTGCGCAGAGGAGAAGAGAAGGCTGCCTCTTATCCACAACTTTCTCCAATATGTCCTCCAGAACCCCGACAGCCGCTGAGTTCAAACACCACTTTTATGTCCAACTTAAACATGCCATTCTTCATCTACCTGAGTTCTTTTGTTGTCCACAGGCACACACCCCTGTGGATGTCCCTTATGGCTGTGCTTATTGATTTCTGAAGGGGAGACAGAACAAGCACTTCCTGTGCGGAGGTGAGAATGCTAGACTCTTATAACAGCTCAGTCGTGGGAGCATAATCACATTTGAGCAGCAGTGTGAAATATAAAAGCAGTGTGCTAATTCTTCTCACCCACATTGCCGTCATGAGGCTATATTTGACATGCTTTGCATAAGAGCAGAGTAGAAAGCATGCATATTATATTTGAAACTAATAGATGGGTTTAAGGTAGGATAAACTACTTGAACTGTATTTTATTACTATATACTGATGCTGAATTAGGGTGTTAGGGGTTAGTCAGTTATGTTCTATATTTCTAACAATATGTCTACATTTGTGTACACTGCCCTCTATATTAATATGCTGTAATAAAACTTTAGTGTCTGTAATAAGACGGAAATTTGCCTTACATATCTGCAAAAGCAGCTAGTCCCACATACAACACATTTCTTTCATAGTAGAGTTCACACATAACCAAAGACGTAACTTTTCAAGCACTTTCAAGCATTCAGGGACTATTTATATGCAGTAAGTTCAGTCTATCTAAATATGTATAAAAAATCTGTATAAAAAAATTGAAAAATTATAACTAAAATTTGTAATATTACAGACAAATAAACACTAGTTTTTTTCAGGGGTTATTTGATCAAGCACAATCCATAGATCCATATCTATGCAATCATACTTATTTGGAGTAAAAATAATGCTCATGTTAGCAGTACAAATATAAATGCTAAAAGAATACATTTTTAAAGAACTATGTCACAAGAAATTCCAAAATTCATCTCTCAATATAGATTGCAAATGAATTGAGTACGTCAGTGAATTATTCTTATTCATATTTGTCTATTTCCTGTTTTGCGCTCTCCTTCCACCTTCCTTTTATGGAGTGGCGCTCTCTCATGATGCGTCTACAGCAGTGATCTCATAGTTTGCGTGCCTGCTGGGTCGCCTTTTGTGCGTCTACCTCTTTGTGCGCCCCTCTCTCTACACTCCAGTTTCTGTGGTAACATGATTTTGAAAATAGCTACTCCCCACTCTCAACGGCTTACTGTTCAAGTTCTCCAGCCCACTCGCCTTGACTCATTCATTGCTCATTATCATCCCACCCCCCTTTTCATTTGACCCCCCCTGCCTGTATATCTGATGGGGACAGAGATGGCTGTGTGGTGGTAGTGGTGGGGGCGGGGTGGCGGTTACTATAAAGCCGCTGGTTCCGTGCTGCGATTGGCTGGTGGGATGTGTTTAATCCCCCGGACTCCTCCCCCCTTACTCTGACAGCATCCACACACACATAGGGCTGAGAGTTCCAGCAGGAATATCAGCGCTGCACAGGGAGGAGAGGATTAGCCAGGAGCCAGCTCATCTGCATATGTACTGTAGCATCCAGGACGCTGCTTTTTCTCTACAAAACCTGGCATTGTCATCTTAAACACTTCACTTCTTCTCCTTCCCCAGCGCTGAGTGGATTTTAAAGGACTATTCTGCTGCTTTTCTTGTTTTTTGATGATGTTTTGTCATACAGGAACTCACAACTGACTATCCACCATCTAAACACCAGGCAGTTTTTGTTTTTCCCTGCTTTCACTTTGTTTCCCCAGCAACAAAATGCCATCCAGGGAGTCGTACGAGGAGAAGTCTCTTGTGCAAAAGGCCAAGCGGGAGGCCAATCAGGAGGACATGTTGGCGGCAGCTCTGGGGATGAGAGTGGGGCCACAGAAACCTCCAGCCACTTTCTGGCAGCCACTGAAACTGTTTGCCTATTCACAACTCACATCGCTGGTCCGCCGAGCCACGCTAAAAGAGAGCACACCCAGGGCAGAGAAGGTCCATAACTTTAAGGTGAGTTTGGGAATGCCAAGTTTGCAGCTCTGTGTGAAATGTTTCATCATGTATGGCCTGAGGCGTCGGTGTTCTGCGGAGGAGAGGGAACAGAGGGGCTTCAGAGGAGGTTCATCAAAAGGAAATGTGTTGGTGGTCTGTGTACTTCTGTGGTGTTTGGGTTGAGCACCAGATGGACAGATTAGGCACATGGAGAGGGGGACAGTAGATGAGTGAATTTCTGCTTGGCTCAGGCTGCTGGTTTCACTGGGAGCAGAGGGAGACCATTTTAACATAGAGCATATTGGAGGATTAGTTCATGAAGACTTTTTTTCCTACAGCAATACAATTAGTCATTATTTTATGTGGACCAGTCTAAAATGTGATTACAAACATGTGTTTTTTAAGCTTTTAAAAACAAAATAGCAAGACAAATTACCTTCTAAAGTATATATATTATATCTTCGTCACTCTGATAATACAATACTTACGTTGTGCAAACTTAAGCCTTTGAACTTACAGAATTATTTCAGCCTAATGTATGACATGACGTAATGTGACTGCTATGAATGAGCTTGACTGTTTATTCAAAGAAACTCACAATAATCAGTTTGTTATAGTAGATTTATATATATTTTATGACCTCAGCATATTGCAATGCCACTAACAACATTTACCTAACACAATAATTATGTTGTGTTTGCGTAAGCCTTTGAACTTACTGAAATATTTCATCCTAATCCTATACATGCCACTGAAATGTGCTGTAGCTGTTCTGTAGCATATATTATAGCTGTAATCTGTAATAATCTATCCAGTCCAGCTCTTTGGTTTTAAACCTACACAAAGACTCACGTATCATACAATACAGCATCACACTACATCATATGAGGAGATTATGGCTGCTAGCGATAACAACAAACAAAGTGTCTTCCTCCCTTGGCTCAAATCAAGAAGCGCGGCGGCTCCCCCTCGATCCCAGCGCTGGCTCTGATTGGCCGGGCTGTTGTTACCTGCCGCTGCGACTTGGGGTTTTCTCTACCCTCGTCTCCGGCGTGGGCGACCCTCTGGTGGTGTTTCCAAAGCAGATTATCCTGACAACTCACACCATTTCTGCGGTGAAGTGTCAAAGCTGCCTGTGCCAAGGGCTGCTCTGGAGTGTCAGTCTGTGAAAACAACAAGCCTCCTCCACAGACATAGTGTCCTCCTAGTGCCACATCTCACATGGCAACACCAATGGGGCTTATGAAGGTGCTGTCCAAATACTACAATGAGACATCTGCTCACTGCCTAACACTGTCACTTGTAACATCATTAAGGCTCTGTTGGTCCACTGGTTTGGCCTGTGTGAAGACAATCATAATACAGTACAACTGTGCCATCAAAAACAATTCATTAAAAGGGCTTCCTATGTGCACAAAGGTTGTCAGAAGTACACTGATACTAGTAGATTTTGAACACGTATCAATTCTAAATTACACAACAAGACAAAATCAAATTTTTGAAAGCAGTTTTATATAATTAGAAACAAGAAAAGAAAAGGATGTGTAGTGTGTAAATAGTAGTGTGGTGTCAAAATCAGTTTGAGAATTGACTGTAATTAGGTCTGAAATTTTAGTATTAATGGATAATAAGCACAAAAAAAAAGACTTCTATACATTCATCAACAAAACACACAACTCATTTATGCCCCAAATAATCACAATTTTGTCTTTAACTAGCTTAATTGAGCAGCTCGAAGCATCATTATACTTTGACCTTTCTAAATACTTTTGCTAATGTGGTATCATTTTACTCTTCCTTGTTAACAGCCTCATATTATCCCATTACAACATACTTTATTAGCAGATGGTGGGTTTGAAAAGGTCAGTAAGGGACTAAGGAAGGAGATATTAATTTTTCATGACAGCATAGTTCATGGCAGCATGGATGGCTGTCTGGATCCAACCATGTTAAAGAATTCTAGTGAAAGATACCACAAAACTGTAAAAAAAAAAAAAAAAAAAAAATCACAATAATGAGAACTGGAAAATTTAGCCATGACTGAACAACTGTATGTTAGCTTCCGCAGATAGGATAAGTCATAGGTAGACCTAATATTTGTACCATTATATTTTTTGCATGGTGTACACAATATCAAAGCCTAACATGTTTCTGTTTCTCTTTGTTGTAGGTGCACACATTTCGAGGGCCACACTGGTGCGAACACTGTGCTAACTTCATGTGGGGACTCATGGCTCAGGGAGTCAAATGCTCAGGTATGTTATATTCAAATAAAAAAACACTTCTTCTGTTAATATACCATTTCACATTGCAACCAAGTGAGCATTTATTTATGTAGGTTACTTGGTTTTTAGTGCATCTGGTGCTGGATTAAGAGCATTAGTATTAACCGAATCCCACCAGCAGTGCCATGCCAGATTAGTGGTTGTATAACTCAATGAAATAAAGGCCCTGTGTGTGTGATGTAATGCAATGGTAAGATGATGACAAAACCAATGCCCTAGTTTATTTTTTCAACCAGTCAGAAACAAAGTTGTGATTGTTTTTACTTGGTGTCAATCAGATTTAAATTTATGTAACATTTAACCTTTAAGATCAAGGGTCTGACAATTACTTATTCCCATGGAGATTTTCTTTCTTTACCAAAAATGTACCTGGTATAACAAATGTCTTTTGCATTAGTTTATCTTTAAGTAGTCTTAGCTGGATTTTGAAATTTAATCACAACATTTATCTTTTTTTCTCTCTCTTTCTCTTTTTTTTGTCATTTTTTTACTATTATGTAAATTTTGCTCCTGTTTCCCAGTTGACATTATGAATCTGAAACCTACCAGTTTTTATTACACATAATTCTGGCAATAATATAGTCTTGAGGGAAATACTAGATACTGAAAAGCAGGCTGTTGCTATGGAATCTTCCACCATTTGCCCTATTTAAAGAAGATGCTATTTCTGTAGCTCACACATCTACATATCTTGTGAATTTGTGATCACTAGCTCAACATTTGTTACCCTTCTGTGGACAAAAGTGTGAGAATCCTCTGACTAGCTGTGGTATGAGTTACTTTCCCATCAGTGAACAGTGTTACAATCCAGCTCGATACATGTCTGTCATGTTTAATAGATGAAACAAAGTGTGCCACACAGCTTTAGCGTTAAATATTATGCCCTGTTTTTAAGCTAGCAACAATAGCACTACAACCACTTACAGTATGTTCCCGTTTCTCAGCTCACATATTCATTTGGACTTTCATTCCTTCACAGTATCAGTATCTAGGACAACCCAGTTTCACATGATGTACGAATTAGCATACCAAAAAATGTCCTCAACCCCCTTTTCTGTGTTTGAATGTGCTAAGTGTTTTTGGCCGGTGCCACAAAGCCAGCTTCAGCTTGTGGTTGTTGTGCCACATTTGCTCATCAGTGTATATGCGCGTAGACCCCCCCTCCTCCAGTCTCATCCCATCACCGCCATGAAGGAAAACAAAGCTGGCATGTCTGTTTAATGAGGACTGCGAGCTCTGTTTCCACACATTAAAATTCACCAGCTTCAACCCCACAGCTAGGTCAGGCCGCACAGTCCCTATTTTGGTGTTGGGAACCAAAAATGATGATAATGAAGTGGCTTTGGGTTATTGTTTTGTCCTATATATTTGTTGGAGGTCTGTTGGTCTGCTAATGGCATAGCAGATACATTAACCAGAAATACATGTATACAAATGCTTGAATTTAATATTTTTTAAGGTAGTTGATCTAAATTTATGAACTTGTTTATTTCAGAGTCAATTATTTCATTTATTCTATTAATTAACAATATTCTGACAGAAAATGTACTTGAATTAACACAAACAAAATTCAAGCAATTTACTATAAAAACATTTTTTAATTGTATTTTTGTCTAAATTAGGATAAATGTTTTGAATTCAAGCTATTTTAGTTCACATAAATCAGTTATAGTTTAGTTGTGTTACTAACTCAACAATATTTTCTAATTGTAAATGGTCAACTTTATAATAAACAAATTAAATAATAAATAATTAACTTGACTTGTTTAGGAAATAATGTTTGAATTGCTTATGCTAATAAGAAATTGAGAAATTGAAAAGAAAATGCTATGACAATATTGACAACTGCTAAATTATCTTAAAATATGTGGGAAAAAGTAGAGCCAACAATTTTTAAACCTTTATCCAAAATAATTTTGCCCAATGCATCATACTCGCTATAGCAACCCAGACAGAGTTGACGGTGCGATAAAGCAGCCTTCTCACTCTCCTGAATCCTGCAGGTCCCAGGGGCCACTGGTTCACCCTCACCCGCCCACATGGGACCCCCGCCTCCCTGTGAATGCATCCAGACACTGATAACAGATCTGCCCTATTCTCTGCCTGTCTCATGCACTTATGAGAATCATCTCTTAAAGTAATTACATTTTTGCCCCAATGCATATCAATGTGGCTTGTGCGCATTCTCCAGGGAGTCATATTAATCAAAATGTTTTCTGCACCGCTCCAGAAATCTAGCTTACACAAGATCTTTGAGAATGTTAGATGATCTTTATATTTTTGGTGTTTGAAGTCTGAAAATGGCTTGTCATTCATCAAAAAGCCAAGTAGAGGAGTCTGAAGAGATGTGAGGCTTTGCAGAGCGGCCTCGTTTCAGTGTGAGAAAGTAGGTCTAGTGTAGCCCGCGGTGCTTGAATTGCTGCTTCCTCAGCCTTTGTGTGCCAGAGCTGGGATTTGGAAGAGAATGGAGCACGCAGCAGTGTTCAGTGTCCCTCCTACAGGCCAGACTGTTCCTCTGCTGCTAATACCCCTCTCATTGAAGTAAAACAGTCTGCTCTTCATGCTCATGCTATGGAGAGAAGGTGAATCTTGCCCTTAAACAGCTGTGTCTCTGGACCCATGGGCTGTGACTAAAGACTAGACGCACTGAAGGATACTTAGAGACTCTAATGTTCCATTTGAGCACCCACTGGGCCGCATTCACAGCACTAAACAGCATTCAAAATCACACAATTCAGACGCTTTCTTTGTTTCCTCGTTGTTTTTCCCACTCGATGAATAAATAAGCGCTTGTATCCAGAAATGGCCGGTTTTATCCAGTGCACAAGGACGCTTCAATGTCCCCTTTTGGCAGCAAGACAAGAGCTCTCCAGTGGTTCTCTGACATTGAAGGGGCAAATATTGATCAAGGGGATTAACAGTGATCTGTGAGCCAATGAGTTTAAAGGGCTAGCCACATCACAATTAACCCGCGTGGTGCAAATGTGTGAAGAACGCTTTAGGTCTGATTATGAAATGTCCACACCAGTAGAAATTCAATTACTGGGGATGAATTCAATTTCAGAGAAGAGCTGCGCATACATTGAGAAAGCAATGTAACTGTCCTAGATATGAAAGCTTTGGGAATCATATTTTCTCGACTATAATGCTGTGTGTGTCTTTTTGCAGATTGCGGGGTAAACGTCCATAAACAGTGCGCTCCCCTGGTCCCCAACGACTGTAAGCCCAGCCTGAGACACATCCGTAAAATCTACAGCTGTGACCTGACGACGCTGGTGAATGCCTACAACACAGCCAGGCCAATGGTGGTGGACATGTGCATCCGCGAGATCGAGTCCAGAGGTCAGTAGAAGACACCTGTACTGGATGTGGTGCTTCAAAGTACAATTTAGACAAAAAATATAAGGGATTATAAAACATTTAGCTCAACGTTGGCCCTATGTTGCAATGATACAAATGTTATCTGGTTCATTCACTGATTAATTTCAAGATTGTGATTTACAAACGTTGACATATATACAGTACTAAGCCACAGAATAGCAGGTATAAGGAGTGAATAGAAAATTACCCTATAAACCCACCCTTTTTCATTACGATGATATTCTAAGTTAGATCTGGTTAGCTAAACTGTTCAAAAGCCCATTTTTAGACAATTTACCCATTTCAAAACCTAGTCCTAATCCTTATCTTTCTTGTACATTAAATCAGATTACATTAACGCTTCACTTTAACACCACTTAACAATTGCTTTAAATATGATCAAAAACATCATAAACTATTGTTCCTGACCTTCAAAGACCTTGTGCATCTTACCTTAGTAAACCTCAGCTTGCTATGCTAGCTTCACAATCTAGACCTTTTGTTTGCATTTCTAGAAATAACATCAATCTTACTCTGACCATTAATTATTGTAAGAGATCTTGTGAATCAACCGTAAAAAGCTCACAACAAAAGCCAATAAAATGTCTTTGGTTTACTTGATTATAATGGTTGTAAACTGTATTTGCAGTGGACATAAAAACGCGACTAAGCGCACTTTACTTTTACAACCGACAGTATACAAAGATTGCATTACTTAAGCGTTTTAGAGCATTCAGACAACTGATGAGACTGTTGGTAATTTTCACTATAATGAGGAATCCATTAGTCTGTTTCCTACTGCCTTAGCGAATTGCCTCTCAGTTAAATCATCGGGCTACATAGGAAACAGCCTCATTGTCTGCCTGCTAGCACACATCTGGAGCTAACGTTGATTTATGTCTTTATTATTTTGCCCAGTGATGCGGAAAACTATTAGCATCTACCCGTGTTATTCCATTGTGTGACGTTGCGGCCATTTTGGTTTTAATTTCTTATGCATATTCATCGGTGCTTAATGGCAGTTTTTTTGATTACCCAGAGCGACGAAGAAGGTGAATTTTTCTGCATTAGCTCTGACAGCCATGACAGTGTTTAACTATTGTTTTTATGTGCATTTGTCTCCCAGGGCTGAAGTCTGAGGGGCTCTATAGAATATCAGGATTCAGTGATTCGGTGGAGGAAGTCAAGACGTCATTTGACAAAGGTTTGTGTCAGCCTTTCTATGTATGTAAATGTACTCTTTGTAAACAATATGGCAGCCAAAGGGTTTCAATGGACCAGTGAGTCAGTAATGTTTAATACAAACAGAGGGTAGCTACGTTGAATTTTGTTTAATTCACCAGTTTTCCATTTTGGCGAGTCTGAGAAACTTCCTCACCAAAACAAATGACAAAACAATCACCTATGCTAAAACTAAAAGAATAAAGCTAAACCAGTGGCATTGATTATACTTGCTACATAAAATTACATCTATAATTAAAATTGTGATTTGGTAATTCTTAAGAAAATGAAATGCACCACAAAATCTTATGCTGGAAAGTTATTACTAACTTTACTCAGTTTTATGTTAAGTCATGTGTAGTTGGAAAAAAAAAGTTGTCGGTAACGTCACGCTATGATGTTCAGAATAGCGTTGATTACATCACTGTTGAAAGCCTCTATACAGATTACTGTCACTCTTTGCGTGATGAATGACAAGGCACACACGTACTGTACATTTGCTTACATAAGATTCACAATTAATGAGAAAGTGACATGTAAGTGAAGGCTTAGTGTCCATCTGCTGCCATGCATTCTCCCTGCTCAATCCAGTGTGGACTTACAGACTTATAGAAGGCACATAGCAGCCTCTGTCTTAGCTGTAGATTGAATAAGCATCTTGGGATTCGGCAGCGGGCAGGGAGAAGGAGGCTGTCTTGCTTTGCCGAGAGCAGTTTGAATTTTAACTGCGAGGAGGTGCCTGCAGCACTGGGCTAAACTCTGAGCCAGATCGGCGTGTGGGAGATCATCCATGACAGAGTGTCATTCCAGCTCACAGCCCTGTGCTGTTCAGTCTGCCTGCACAAGTAGGCCACGGCCCGCTCACAAACGCATGCTTAACTCCCCAAGTCAGAGAGGAGTGAGGCCAATGATACGCAGCAAGAGTTTTCATACTGGTGGTCAGGAGATTTCTGTGAAGTGAAGTGCTGATGTTAGCCTTTCCCATGTAAAAAATACTCACTTACAGTATTTCATCATCATGTCCACAGATGGTGAGAAGACAGACATCTCAGCGAAAGCCTATGAAGACATCAATATCATCACAGGAGCGCTCAAGATGTACCTGAGGGAGCTTCCTGTGCCTGTCATCTCATACGACGCATACCCCCGCTTCATTGAGGCTGCAAGTAAGAGCAACTGCCACTCGTAATTTAGTTGTTACCAACACTTAACATGATGTCAGTGGATGAAATTACCTAAGCAATGTGTTTGAATAGCAGCAAAACAAAGGAACAAAAAGTTAATTAGAAATAAAAGGTCGAAATCTGGCAAAAAATATAGTCCTATACTTTTTCATGTATTATACTTCAGCTACTTGTTTTGGTAATAATCAAATTTGTACACTTTTGGCAACCCTATTTGGCAATATTTATGTTTTAATTATGAGAAGTTTGATTTATTTAGTTATAATTATCCGTGGAGCAAATGTTCTGTGCACAATGAAAACCTCCTCATAAATTAGTGAGTATGTCTGCAATATGCTGCCCTTACAATATGCTCCTGTTTTTCATTATATCTCCCAGTATTCTTCTAATTGCATCTATCATTTGCAGCACACCAGCAAAAACGCCTGAGGCCTTTGTTGTTCTTCCACTAAAAGCTTTTTTTTATTAGCAGATCTGTGAAGTCCCACCCTCTCCCAGTCTAATGGCTTTTATTAGCTCAGAGGAAATCACTGCAATGCTGATTTTATCTGGTCCCTACTCTGGACAACTCAATAACCTTGTTGTTGTTTTCCTTCTAGAACTCTCAGACCCAGAGAAGAAGCTGGAGGCATTTCGAGAGGCGCTGGCTTTGCTGCCTGAATCACACACTGAAACACTCAAGTACCTTATGGCACATTTAAAAAGGTCAGCCTCCTCCTACAGCCTTATAATAGCCTAAAGTCAATAAGCTTTTTTCTAACGTGACATTATAATCTGTTTGCAGGGTAGCACAGAATGAAAAATTCAACCTGATGAATGCAGAGAACCTAGCCATCGTCTTTGGGCCCACTTTGATGCGAGCTCCAGATCAGGACGCCATGACAGCACTCAATGACATCCGCTACCAGAGACAAGTGGTGGAGGTTCTGATCAAAAACGAGGATATGCTGTTTTAAATACAGAACAGCTCAAGCTAACCACTGTAAACCGTTTGTGTACAAACTTGAATCACAGTTTGAATGACACTTTTAATAACCAACCCTCCTTATTCTGGGTTTGAACCTTGTACTTATACTCTTAGTTTCCCCATTTTTGTCGGGGATGGTAGGCCAGCATGCAGCATGCACGGTCTTTTCTTGTGTTGCTTTGTGTCATATACTGTACTCCAGCATGTCTTCAGAAGGCGTACAGCTCTCATTTCACTTCTTTTCAGTCGTAGTTCTAGGCAAATGCTGTATAAATCCAATAAGCTACTGATTTTTGCACTGTACCTTTTACAATGCTGTATTTTTGTACCTCTTGTACCGTTTTTATGTAGCTGTTTCTAGCTCTCAGCCTCTCTGTCATTGTGTTCACACAAATGCATTTGCCTGACATTTCTAATGTGTTATATACACACACTGCCATACTTTGTACATTTAATTTGGGCTGTATATTTTGTAAACATGTGCATGATCACTTTAATTTATTAATTTAAACATTGTTCTGAGAAATGAACTTGCCATGATGAACATCAACATTAAATTCAAAAGATAAAGCAATTTGTGTGTAAGTCACGTTTTTGATTTCAGACACAAGATACAACACACTAGCTCTCATGTGAAATCACATAACAGTTTTGTCTGAGGTATGATCATAAACAACTCTTTGGCAGGAGAGAATAGCTAGTAGCATATGTACCACTAACTATGAGTAGGTTCATATAATAATTTAGAGGTTATGGTAGTTATAAGTTATAGTAGAGGTTATGTGGTCCAGATGAAGCTGGACACCCCATAAACACAATATAAATTCAAAGGTATATTTTCATAAATATGCTTTCCCCACACAAACAGGAGCATTGCTGGGGTGGGGGTGAGGGTGAGGATGATGGTGGGCAAGTGCCACCCAAAGCAAGATAGAAATAAGGCTACATTTATTTTTTTTTTACTTACTACAGGGAAACAATACATTTAAACTTGTTCATAACAATAGGACAAAATGAAAAGGTTTGGGATAATACAACTCAAACCTGTAATGAGCAGATCCATAGCAGTCCTCAGCACATAGCTAGCCCATTATACTCAAAATGTATGGTGTCGCCTCTGCTCACAAGAAATCCAAGTTTTAAAAGTAAATATGTAAATAAGAACATGTAACAAAGGAGAGATGATTAATTGCGAGCACTTTACTCATAAATAATAAGTGCATAATTACTATGCAGATGCTGACCTTGACAAACAGTCAGTTGATGGTGGATAGACGATGGCGTATTTTGCCGTTGGAGACATGGTTTGATGGAGCAGAGCGCCCTGTGAACACGCCCGTCACACTGATTCACACACAGATTAAAAACACCTAAGGCCCACACTGTCAGGAGAGGCTTAATTACTGCTGTAGGACCAGTCGTGTCACGTGAATGTGTGCCGCTTATGCATAATTAGCCACAGGTTATCATTTCTCAAGCAACAAGCCATTTCCTAGAAGCATTATGTTCTGTTTCCTCGCTAACTCACTAGAGAGGTACCTGCATTTTATGTACATTCTTATACTGCATGGTTTTAGACATGTATGCTATCTAATGAGGGTTGACATTTCACACAGAAAAAGAAAAAAAGCATTTGTGCAATGAAAATATAACTAGGATAAGCATTGTAAGGAAGCATAGCTAAAAATACATATTGATCTACAATGCTATTTCAGTACAATTAGACTTCAATTTGTTGCTGCTCAGATAACAGATCATTTACTAAAACTGAAGAAATACCTTATAAATCAGGGCTATTCAACTTAATTTTCCAGAGGACCATGGCTTCTGGGCCGGGTTCTTGCTCAATACGTCGCCATTTTTGACATGAGGTTGCACCAAACATTCACAAGACTAGACTTAGTGTAGTGATACCAACTACTGCTTCAATCCATTTTCATTGGTCTACAAAATGTCCAAATCAGTGTTAAACCACATAACCAAATCTGAACTGGGAGTGTTCAGCATTAAACCAAATCTAAACCAGGACTAAACCAGGTCTAAAGCGGAATTAAATCAGGACTTAAGTATACACTGTAAAAATGGCAATCTTAAACTGGATGAGAGAATAAATGCTTAAAAATAGGTCATATATACCTTTGTTTATGCATATTTTAACTGTCTTCGAATAAGATTTGCTCATAGAACAAGAGCAAAGTGAATTGCTTGGCTAAAAATGAAAAATACAACATTTTCGCTTTGGAAATTAGTCAAAAAATGCAACTGGAATTGGAAACAAGGAAAAAACACTACATTAAGTCTTATTTTCAGACACTTATTGACACATTAAGAAACTAAAGTTGGCCACTATTTCTTGAATAATAACCCAAATAATAACCCAGAAATCTACAAACAACCCAATCATCTCTTTGGAGGGCTAATTAGGCACCCGGGCCTTTAGTTGAATAGGCCTGCTATACATGTTTGTGTATACTTTATGGTTCAATCCACAGTTAAATAAATAAATAAATAAATAAATAATAATAATGCATTTCATAACAAGTGGTGCAACAAACATAACGCTGTTTCTATATTTTTCCTGCTTACACTGTGTAAACATCAACCTAAAGTGAAAGCATTTGGAGAATTCAGAATACTGTTCTCTGATTGGCCCATTTATCAGGATATGCTACAGATTAAACAAAACACAACACAGGTATGCAGTAATCTGTCACAGAATACATTTTCATTTCATTTTCATTATCATTAGCGATTGGTATTTGGAGCAAAGATAACTAATACTACTACTACTAATATTTCTAATTTCATTTTTTTTTTTTTTTTTTGCTGACCTCTGTATTGCAAGTAACTCTGTCTTGTAACTCTGTGTATTTCAGCCACATATGGTACAAAAATATTATATCAGATTCTGTCCACAACGCTCTGTTTTTGTAGTTGCCATCATTTTATTTGCTACCCCAAAAATACCAACAAAGAAGCATATGTTGCATTAAAAAAGGACATGTAGCCTTTTGTGAGCTGCTTTTGTACTGCCCGTCTGTAGTATTTTGGTAGCACATCTCGACACAAAAGCGACGTTGAAGCCATCCCTCACTGACACATAATCGCTGGGGTTTTGTGACCACATCACGTCCAGTTAATGTGCGCCAACTCAGCCATGTCTCTGCCGATTGTCTGCTGAAATTGGATTTTCACCCAAGCGTTTAGCCTCCTCTCGCTATCATGGGCCATTTTAAATATATCATACCTTCATCTGCATTAGTGAGAGGGGGTAAAGCACACCAATAATGCTATCAGGCTGTGTCTATCAGTCCACCAGACGCACTCATATTGTCCTCGACGTGGTGAAGCATCGTGCCGTGGATGGGCCTTGTTTACTGTAATGAGTAGAAAAGTGAAATTCCGTGATCCATGAGATAACTGACCTTTCTGTGACAACTCGGATGCTAATGTTTGAGATCAAAACAGGTCTGACTAGAATTTGATATTACCATATTCAGTAGAACAAAAATGTAAATGTAAATAGGTTGGAATTGTGAATGCTATTTATTTATTTATTTATTCATCTTTTGTTAGTTTGCTAGTTATAGTTATCTAAATGTTTCTGTACCACTCAAAATGCTGCGTAGCTCTAATCTATGAGTTGATTATCAGTATAAGGCAGCTGCTTTAAAACTACACTTTATGACATCACATTGTAGAACAAAGCATTCTGAGCCCGAAAATGTAGACAGACTAAAAGTGCAAGACATTTCTACAATTGTGACTGAAACTAACTGTTTTTGATCAATTCTAACATACACAAGCCAATTTTTTGTATATTAAACCTTAAAATATGCACAGTATTTAACAAATGCATTGCAAAAAAAACATATTTCTGGATTAGTCCGTGAAATCAGGATTTAAATCTTAATTTTGGTCATCTTTTCCGGTTAAGATGCATTTATTAGACGGACTAGATTATTTAACTTTTTGGAGGCGATTTTGCATTGTTTTAACACATTTGTTCTTATTTCAAAATGCGCTATTTGCCAATGATGTGAACATTTTTACTCACCTGATTGGCAACTTTGATTGTAATCACTCAGAATTGTCTTTAAACAGAGAAATGTGATACAAATGCAACCATCTAATATGGAAATCATAGATAATAAGAACAGAAAAGAAAAATTTTGCAGTGGCTTCAAGAATTGCATCAAGAAAAGTCAAATCATGATGAGGATGTTCAGTGGTGAAAAATAATTATTTATAGTTATTTTTGAACTCATTAAATTGCCTGACCACAACATCTAAGCACGGCTTTTAATTAAATCTGACCCGAAACTGATCTTCCAAGCATGTCCTAAATGATTACTGATATAATTAGGCTAGCACTACTTTAGACCTGGTTTGTGGTCCTCGCTTGGTCTATGCTTAATTCTGCTTTAGACTGGTTTGAATCTGGGTTAATCTTTGTTCAAACCTGGCAGAGTCTAGTCTTGTTTACATTTAGTTTTGGTTCAATAAGCAAATGGCAAAGTAATCTTAATAAAATCTTTTGTATTGTATTTTTCCACAACATTCCATTGACCCAAAATTGTGCTAAAAGTGCTAGTCCAGCTTGCTTCCCTGATCTATTAAAGACATTCACTGGCACTGGTCAGAGCACTTACAATGCATTAGTCACATTTACACCAGATTTCACAGTTACATTAAATACAATAATAGGCCACATCATTTGGATAATCCCCATCATCTGTATTCAAACATCCAGGCAGTATGTCACCCACTTTCCATCCATCCCCCGCAGATATTCACACCCACTGCACATTTAATCGCTTATGGAACAAAAACCACCAACCAACCCGGAATATAGTTCTCCTGAGACCTCTATCCTCACATGTGGTCAGCAACCCCCCACCGCAGTCCCAAAAATGACTCTGGACCACTCGACAGGGGGGTTTTCAGGTGGTCCGACTGATTGGAAAGACAGCGGGCGGGTTAAGACAAATCCTTCTTAATTCCGACATTGCCAAAACGGTCATTTGGGTCTAAGTGAGATGAATGAGGAGAGCGCTTGAGTGACTGGTTGATGGAACGTACAGGGGATGTGAGGAAATTGAGTCGCCTGACCCATCACTGGCCACATCTACAGAGGGTGTGGGGCCAAACATCTGCTCTCAAATCAGCCACTGCAGCGCTCACAAATGGAAATAACAAGGCAATATGCAGGAAAGTCTCAAATAAAAAATAAATAAAAAAGAATGATTACAAATTCTGAGAAAAAATAATAAACAAATATATTAAATGAAGTGACTAAGAGAATGTGTACTCTCTTAACATTTTTTTAAAGCACAATACAATATCTATTTTACTGTTATGTAATTGAATATTTTGAATACACATAAGTTTCTGTCTTCTGCCCAGTATATTCAAAAATTTAAGCATATTTCGTCTAGATATGTTTGCTAATGAAGGTGCAGGTTTCTGTATCCAATTCATGCAGTTCCGGCCCTAGCTCTTATGGTGCTCTAGGCAAGATTTCATATGACTGAAATAATAACCTTTCTACCACTGTGGTAGTTTGCATGATTAAATCTGCAGTAGTATGAGTTCATCAGCTTTTTGTGGTTGTAACTAATAAATATGTATCTGATTTACGCTAAATAAAAATAGCTATAGCTTACTTTACAATTTTCACTTTTATTCAATCTGTGTTTTAACTGAACACAGTATGAGTGATAATATAATACAAATTACTAAAAAAAAAATTAATTTAGTTCAACTGCAACTTGAAAGCAATACACAGAGGTACAATGAGCTCCTCAGAAAGAGAGATTGATGACTGGTGGAAATATCGAGCATCAAAGAAGATTAAGCCAAAGATGCAGAGATTCATGTCTGTGAGAGGAAGAAACAGCATCTGAGTAGAGAAACCAGGAAGCATGCAGGAGAAATCTATAAACTGACCAAAGTAGAGTTTCGACTAAGACGATGTGAGCAATCAAGAGACAACCGAATCCAGTTTCTTCTTGATAAAATCACAGATAAGACCCACCAGCTCAGAAGACGCATATAAAGCAGACAAGTTGTGGAAACAGAAGAAGAAGCTGACAGCAGAAGTAGACACACTCGAATCTGAACTGAAGCAGGAGAAGTTTGCTACTACAGAAGTTCAGGGCCAACTGGAGCGACAAGAGAGTGAGAATATGGAGTCTGTAGTAGGAGAACTCAGTGGCAGAGCAGGAGCAGATATCCAAGAGGAAAGAACAACATCCAAAGACTGCAATAAAGAGAAGTTCAGGCCAACTGGAGCAACAGGAATGAGAACATGGAGTCTGTAGTAAGAGAAGTCAGCAGCAGACTGCAGAGAAGGAACAGGCAATCAAGCAGTAGCAAGATAAAGCCTGCAAGATAAAAAAAAAAAAAGTTATGGGAGTGTCTGGTGACCAACAGAGCAGGAGCAGATAATCTAGCAACAGCTGGACACAACACAAATACTGAACCAGCAGCATCAAACAGAAAAAGTCACATTCAAAGTGATCATAGATAAATGCGACAGTGCTTACGCCTCTGCTCTGACACAAAACAGACAATCTCACAAAGCAAGTGAAGGACCTAAAACCGGAAAGAAAGCCTGAAGAACCTCCATAAAGAAGAGCAGAGGACTGAGGGTAGAAGAGGCTGGTCGTGGAGCAGAAGATAGGGGGAGAAACTCAACGTGTTTGGAGAAAGAAGGCGTCAGACTACAAGCCAAATAACACCATCTCACATTCACCGTATTAAAGGCAATGTGAACAGTGCAATGTGCTGTAATATTCTGGTGAGAACAATCGTGCCATCAGTGAGCATTCCCAAAGTACACAACCAAACAGCAAAGGAATGGTTCTTGTTTCCAGAAGGCAACCTCGCAACATCCAGGTTTTAGAACAAATCAGAAAGAAGGAGAGGTAATTAACTAGAAAAAAAAGTCTGGCTGCTCACCAATACCAGATACTCAACAAAGTCAATTTTTTTCTTCTACAAGACACACAAAAATTATACATTTAAAGGTTTTTGTTGTCATTTTGTTCCTATTCTATTTGTAGAGTCAACATACGTAAATGCTTCAATACAAATGAAAGTAATGACAATGTTCAATGGTCAATTTGCACAGCAATTTTTGAGGCTGATTTTCTTCTTTTGGCTTTATGAGAATGTATAGGAAAACAAACAAACAAACAAACAAACAAACAAAAAAAAGTTCAATCTAACCTATTATTTTGTCTCATAGTTTAATGAATAAAACGTGTTTTTGCACATCACATAACATTTTTTAAAGAGTAGAAAGTAGAAGACTGCTGCGGCTAACAGCACCCAAACAACTGCCTAATCAACTAATGACCAAAATTAAGGCTGATAGCCGTTATGGCCAATATGCAAAAAAATCTGTTTCTAAAAAATGTACTTCTCACTTTTCACAACCAGAAAAAAGAATTAAAGAAAGATGTACCTCTGCTGTGAGTGCGGTTCATATTATAGTTAATGTCAGATCTCTTTTAATGCCAACCTGTGATGCTTTTAAAGTGAACCTGTTATCCTAGTGCTGTCAGGAGACCATGTTTTCCACCTGTTTGTTTAAAATTCAAAACTAGAAATGCAATAAACCACTCAGATTAGCTTGTGCTTGTTAAACTTGTCCATAACAGTGTGGTCTGTCTTAACAAGCTGTCATAATGTGCTTGCACTGTGTTAGTACACCATTTGCTCCAAGCTTTAATAAGGCAACCCAACACCTGGTGATTAAACTAGCACTGAAGGGGGCACTTCCCAGGGTCAAGGTTAAGTTTATTTCCAGACAGGACTCCTTCACTCCTTCAATTGTGAGCCCACACCATCTATTACACTTTCAACTATTATTTAATATGTAAATCCTAATAGTTAATGAGTGGCAGAGGAAAAACTGAACGCTGTAAGCATGTGTTGCGTCTTTGCACCTTCAGGTTGTGTGCGGCCAACTTTGCGATGGGATATTTCAGTGGTGGATTAGCCCGGCATGTTGATCTCCTAACAGATGATGAAGTATGCGGCCCTCTCAGATGACAAGCATTGGCACTTGGTCATTCACAGACAATACCGCTGCGTGGCTGCCAGTGGAGAGCGCCGGGCCGGACAGTAAGTCATTTTGTCAGTGTTGAAAGAATGTTTTAGGTGGGTCAAACCTTTTTAATTGTGAAGTGGTCAGCAGGAGACGTGTTGAAGTTGGATGTGTTGGATTTGGATGCCTGGCTTTGTTGGCAATGGCGGCAATATTTTTTGTAATTCAGCTGTTGATATTGGCAGGTAAGAGGAAAAATCTGAACGAGAGCATAAGCTAACAACATTTTCTTAACCATTTAACTTTTCTTTTTATGTTGTACTAATTAATAATTACTCTAATAGTGAATAATATATCATAGCCAGCTTTTTGATTGGTAACAACATGTGGATTCTTTATATTATGCTATTAAAAATGTATAGAGTACAGGATGTTCTTTGTGGTATGTTTTGAGTAAGAACTAGTGTATTGAACCAAACAGAACAAAACAATTTTCTCTTGTAGGTCGATAAAAAAATAAATGGGGATCTTACACCAGTGCAGAGAGAGTATGAATATAATAAAAGGATCCTTACAAGAAGCCCATAACATGTACAAAAATTATGCATTCTTATTGAATACATGATTACAATAAAAAACAGTGTTATACTTTACAATAAAACAAGGATTTTCCTCCTTATCATGTGTCCACTATCTGCTGTAATAGTGTCATGGACAACTACATACATTGAGAGGAGAAATTTGAGGGTTCAGATAAATGTTGTGTAAAGATTATTTGGAGAAACTTGTACTATCAAGGACTTGTTTACAGATTTGTGTTACAGCTTCTTTGTCATCAAAAGAAACTGGACAAAAATATATACAGTCGTATATAAAACATACCTCTGAGCAGATTCAGTTCTAGAAGCAGAACAACTTTGTGTTATAAAGTACTGAAAATAAGCTTTATGTGCAAACTGATGTTTATGATTTCTTTTGTACATTATAACATTATAAATCTCACTTTCTACCAAACCGAAACACAGTGTGGCACTGATTCTTTTGGTCTCCCACTCTCACATGTAAAAGTGTGAAGTTTGAGATTGTTTCTATGAGGACAAAGTACAATTACATTAAGCACAGTGGCAGAGATGCTTGTACCAGATTCTAGTTTTACAACTAATTTCCATCTGTAGTCCTGGGGGAGAATGGATGCCACCAGTTCTTGGTGGTAGGAGAAACTGGAGAACTAGAAGGAAACTTATGCAGACATGGGAAGAACATGCAAATTCCATAAAGAAAGGCCCTGACCCACCCAGGAATCAATGTCTGGAGCTTCTTGCTAAGTGGCCAGAGAGCTAATCAATGAGCCACCCTGTTGCTACTCCATGTTGTAGCATTCTTTAGGTTGTGTCCTGATGATTGTCCAATAAGTTTATGAATCAGATGATTTTGTTAATTATTAACTGCAAAGTTAAATGCAAAACGTTTACATTTATTTTTGAATACACTTTGATGCAGTATTTACAAAATGTTGAAAAAATATGCCATGCTCACAAGACATTTCAGAAAATGTGGCAAAGCAATTGAATAAATACAATAAATTTACTTTACTTTACTTTAAAAATTGTAAAGCAATGACCCATATATGCTGAACTGGTATAAATCACAATCACAATGGCTTTGTTCCAGGTGCAGTGTGGGCCTCAAAGGACGAAACCCGCCTGGTGAAAACCCTGTTCACTGGGTACAACAAGGTGGTGCGTCCTGTGGCTCACTTCACAGACCCTGTGGTAGTGACTGTGGGACTGCAGCTCATCCAGCTTATCAGTGTGGTGGGTCTACGTAATAAAAACACCTGCAAACCTCCATCTGAACTAAAAATCACTAAATCTCTCAACGCATTTGTTATCATAGGACGAGGTCAACCAGATTGTCAGCAGTAATGTGCGCCTCAAACAGGTACTTTCATTGTCACTAAATATTACTTAAAATTTGATCTAATGATTTAATTTAGAAAAAACTTTCTATCCATGCTATGTTATGGTTTCCCTAGCATTAAAGCTTACGTTGCAGATCAATTCACCATGCATTGTTCACCCTCATTCTGCTCTATAATTGATTTCACCTTGTAATGTGCTGTATGACACTGTGAAAAAATCTGAAGGTGACTCCAGGCAGCGACCGAGAATTAGTCCTGCAGTTTTGGGCATTAGTCAATGGCCATCTTTCTGTTTTGCTTGAATGTCAGTTTAACGCCAAGCTCTAGAAAAAAGCATACATGTCTTCTGTGATAATAACACAGGATGTCAGTAGAAGTAGCAGTGGCCAGTACATCTGTCGCATTATCTCTGCTTTAGGCAATCCATGTCTTTTCCCCTACAATGGTAACATTCTGGACCAGTGACTCTCAATGATAGTTCCAGTTTCATTCCTCGTGACCCACTTGTAAACTTTATCCTACTTTTCTTTTTGGCATTAAGAATGTAAAATGTGTTGTAGGCTATCTTTTCACTAATATTTTACTTATATTAATATTACTTTTGCTTTGACCTGAAATGGTTTACCAAACAAAAGGATTTATTTTTGATGATAGGAAAATATGATAAGATTATACAGTTTATCTGAGCCCTGATTAAAAGCCCATGTTTTATCCTTTGTTCTGTCTTTACATTGTTCAAGTGTAGGCGACTATTAGCTTTAATGTTTGCATTGTTTAGCTACAACATCTCATTGTTATACATGCCTGTCTCTTTCTATATCCAGCAATGGAAAGATGTGAACTTACAGTGGAACCCGGAGGATTATGGGGGAATCAAAAAGATCAGAGTTCCCTCCACTGACATTTGGAGGCCCGACCTGGTCCTTTACAACAAGTAAGCCCCCTCCTACGACTATAGTTAACCCACTTCAGCCGTGTATTTAAGTACTCCATTTCCAGCAACAAATACAGCACCTGATGTTTGCATCACACTTTCCTATACGCCGCAGTTGAGTGGAGTGAATGCTCACACTTCAGGCTAAATCTGGCCTGGTGTTGCCCTCAAGAACACCCCCGCGTACACACACATACACACACACCCCTCCACACCATATGCCCAGTCTGACACACTGCTGCTTTCTCCCTGACAACCAGCGTCGCAGCAGCTAACACCGGGCCGTGCTCTGGTTGGCTGCATGTGTGAATTCAGTGGAAGCATCCTCAGGCACCACTGTCCCTCTGTGTTGACATTCTACTCATTATCTCCCCCACTCACCCTCCTCATGTGAGCTTTTGTTGATTTAAACAGCGGGAAAAATTGTTGATGCAATGCAATGAGGGAATTTGATCATGTATTGGAGAATTATAGGTTTCAAGCTAACAAATGGAAATGGTTTGAGTATAAGCTGAGGGGGGTCGTGATTCCACAGCTCATTGTGGTTGTTTTGTATTTGAACAAGCAGGATAACACTGGTAGAATTAATTACCTAATACTTTATTGCTTAAGAGGTAAAGGTAACAGGCATTTTTCAGCTAACAGGAGAAAACCGTGAGGTACAATTTGGTAGAAAAGATACTGAAAATGTATGTTCACAAAAAGTATAGTATATATAGAAAAACTATTAAAAGTTCTTGCTACTAGTTACATTTTAAGCAACTTTCATATGGATTCATGTCAGGCTTTCATACAAAACTTGTTAGGCAATTGGGATTTCAATGAATACAAAAAATTACAATTACATGGATAGATTTACGCTCAGCTGAATGCACACTTCTGCTTTGTTTGCATGTGTTTTTAGTGCGGACGGAGACTTTGCCATCGTACATGAGACCAAAGTGTTACTGGAGCACACTGGCATGATCACATGGAACCCTCCCGCATCTTTAAGAGCTACTGTGAGATCATCGTGCTACACTTCCCTTTCGACCTGCAGAACTGTAGCATGAAGCTGGGCACGTGGACCTATGATGGCAAACTGGTCGTCATAAACCCTGTAGGCACTAACTACATCTCACTGATCTGTTCAAAGTATGCACATACAGTACCCAGTACAACAGAAGGAAACAGATACTAGCTGCTAAACCTTTGTTGAACTGGTGTGCTGACCACAAACTGTCTAAAACGATTAATTTGGTTTTCAGAGTCTGTTTGTTTTTCATGCCTGATAGTTTGGACAATTCACTAACACAAGGCTTGTTCAACATGAGAAAGGTCTGCGCTTGTTCCATTTTTTCTACACTCTCATTGGACACTTCCAACTCTTGTCGATAGCTGCCACCGATCATATTTGTGCAGACATGTTGAATGAGCCTATTGTCTTCCTAGGAGTGGTCACATCATGTGTCTTTCTGCTGATTTACACTGGTTTTAGCATTTTCTTCTTACTGGCAAAGGTTGCTGTCCGACGTCTTCAGTACAGTATCCTGTCTTTGAAAGTAATAATGTCCCCTCGTTTAGGTTTATGTCTCATGTTTATGCACTGTATTTCAACTGAAACTGTGACAGCCTTAGTTGTGCTCAGTCCGAATGTTCCAATTATTTTCTTTTTACACTGATTGTTGGGCTGGACGAACTGGAAAAAAAAAAAAAAATCAATTTTTTTTTAATATATTGATCAATCTCGACTTTCGATTTGGTTTTGTTTAAGCTTTTCAAAAACAAAAGAATTGCTTTTATGAACATAAACAAAAACAAAAACGTTTAATATGTCCCAGTTATTATATTTTTTTAAATTATCTATTAATATTCTGCTTCAAAGCTTGACTTTGGCTCCACACCACACATTTTTACTGAAAGATTGGTTTTCGATATTTCGATTCAAAACTCAAAACCTAATAACTGATGATTCTATTCGATTCAATCTCGATTGTGCGATTTGTTGATTATTTGCTCAGCCCTAACTGATCAACAATTGTTTTGCATTTGGCATACTGTATATAGGATCATCACATGATTACTCAAAAGAAGATAGTGAGTGACTAGTTTTAGCTATCAGTATGAAAAACAAATAACTTTTCATCTAGTTTGTAAAGTCCAGCTATAATGTCATCTTTATTGGATTTATGCTTATATTGCAATATTGAAGGGCTAAACTGAAAGTAGTATCTAAGATCCAAAGACCCTATTTCTTCTAAAATTTACTCAAGTCACATGAGCTTTTTTCCTTCCCTTCTCTATATGTTACAATGTCCTGTCAAACTCAACAGTATCTCTTATCCAGGACAGTGACCGGCCTGACCTGAGCCACTTCATGGAGAGTGGGGAGTGGGTGATGAAGGACTTTCGCAGTTGGAAACACCAGGTTTTCTACTCGTGCTGCCCGGACACTCCTTACCTGGACATCACTTATCACTTCCTCATGCTGCGTTTGCCTCTCTACTTCATCGTCAACGTCATCATCCCCTGTATGCTCTTCTCCTTCCTCACTGGTCTGGTCTTCTACCTGCCCACCGACTCAGGTACCAACATGTGCACATCCTCACAAAGTAGCTCTAGTAAAAAAGGAGCAAACAGGGCAAAGTTGGTTAGAATGTAGTGTACATTCTAACATGTTGTTCTTCATTATTAAGCATGTTTTCCTTTGAAAGTTGCCTATGACTTGTGGATTGGCATTTTTAAGAAAAGACAATAAGACAATAGTATTATACTTTAAGCCTCTATACTTTTGTACCTATTGCTCATTTTGACACTCTTCTGAAAGATGTGGAAATAATTGATCTTTCACTGAATTGTGTCTCTAACAATTTATATAGTTTATTGTTGATGCTTCTTGGCCAAAACTCCTTTGAAACATAGACTTCCAAATCTCAATGGGAAAAAGCCCTAGTTGCAGTCTGCACTGAAATGTCTCCATAATCTCTTCAAATTTAGTTTTTTCTAAACACATATTTCACTTTAGTGTTTCCGTCTTGTGAATTAACAGTGCAAGACATTTTAGTCATATTTCTCTTTGTAATGGGCTTGTCTTTGTCTTTTTTACTCGTCTTTTCATACGGGTTTGAGTGGATTTCAGAATGTCAAAACAAAATGAAATTCCCACTGAGTAAATCTCATTTCGGCAGAAGCTTAGACCAAGACAGTCCAATAAATAATTCGCCAGTGAATTGTAAAATGTCAACCATGTTTAATCTGGAGGCGAGTCCCAGTTCTGTCGACACTCTCTTCAGTCTATGAATGAATAATACTGAACAAAAGAGAAAGATTAGCAGGAAGCAGTTTGAATGGACAATACAATGTTATATAACTTGAATGGACAGTATGCTCCAGTCCAAACTCTTGGCCTTTAAGTATGGGGAGTCTGGCCTCAACCTCCACATCTGGCATGGCTATGGGAGCAGCAGGCTCATTACCCAGAGTCCCTCAGTGCTGTCATGTCTGAACCAGGCCTTTGCTTTAATGTATTATACATCACTTGATCTGCGCCTCTGATATGACTGCTGACAGAAGAGTGTGGAGAGAGGCTGATGCCAGGAGATGCTCTCAGTGGGAAAAGTCGGCATCACAAACGACACGCCCTGAATACTGTTGCTGTGAATCGCTGTCAGTTTGTTTACTCTTTCTTTGCTTTGATTGAGAATGAAATGTCTGTTCAATGTTTTAAAGTGCAGTAAGTGTCTAGAGGCCTTGCTCACCTGGGCCTCACATGGAGCCTGGATTTGAATTTGATTGTGTCTATATGAAATACACAAAGTTTGTTTTAATAGTTTTGTTAAAATGACATCTCTTATTCCCTCGACTGTGCTCCTGGAAGAAAATAATTGCAGCATTAGGAAAAATTTGGTGATGGCCACAAAGGGTCCTGGGATTGACTCCTTTATGTGTATTTGCGTTACTCCTCCATTTTTGCTTTGTTTTGTTGTGTTAATTATAAGGTAATACATAAATGTGAGCAAATGCATTAACTGAATATTATGTGTAATGCAGGTAAAAATAGGGTTTTCTCAGCATGGAAAAAATACTGTAGCTCATACATCTTAATATTCTTACAATTACATTGCTGAATGCCAATATTATGTATCCTCAAGGAATCTTAAAGTGACACTTTAAACAGTAAAAAAATCTGCTAAATTGGGCAGCATCTTCAGTATAAGTAAAATGTACGTATATAGCACATTTTACAGATTCCAAAAATCACCAAAGTGTTTTATAAAGAGGGATATCGGCCGAATTACACACAAGAGAAATTTAGCACCAATGTTAGGTCCTTTCAAAGATAAGAAATACAGAGGCAAGCAAACAAATTACAATGACAAAGACAAAGATAAAACTGACTGACTGAATGAGGCTGAGTCTGGTGCTATAAGAAGCAGTGTGATTGGTCAGACACACAGACACATAGCCTACAGTAGGTGTTTAAAACTAGAAATAACTGCTGTAAATAGTGCTGTCCAGGGTGATGTTACAACATGTTAGAAATCCTAGGGGAGTACATTTTTGAACAGATTGATCAGAATGTTGCAAATTTGCATTCTTTGTAACATAAAAACGATTCAAAATAACTCAAAGTACAATACAATAGTAGTGAAGCACTTTACACACGCAACCAACAAACTACAAAGTGTTGTGTTTAAATTGCACATGACTTTTTTCATTAATTTATAACTTTGCCTTTTGATTAATACCTGTTGTAAATAAGAGAGATGTTTAAGTTGCTGCTTAGAGGAAAAAATGATAATAGTACAGGAAGCAAAAACAAAAAGCATTGCACAAAGGAAATCACAATTTACACAAACTTACATTTTCCTGAAACTTATGTAATTAACTCAACAAAGCATAACTTGACATTTATATTTTTGATAATTTCTCTAATAAGAATGTAGTTATGAGTTGTTTTATCATTCTTATTTTTGATAGACCATATTTGCAAGTATGATGTCATCATTTACAACCAGGAAGTTAAGAACAAAAATGCTAAACTCGGATAATAATAATAAAAATTAATGAATATAGGAAGGCGCTTTAATATTGACCTTTTAAATGAGCATACGTCTCTCTTTGTGCTTTGTTAAATATGTTGCAGGTGAAAAGATGACCTTGTCTATCTCTGTGCTCCTGTCCCTCACTGTCTTCCTGCTGGTCATCGTGGAGCTCATACCTTCCACCTCCAGCGCGGTGCCTCTCATCGGCAAATACATGCTTTTCACCATGGTTTTCGTCATCGCGTCTATCATTATCACCGTCATTGTGATCAACACTCACCACCGCTCTCCCAGCACTCACACCATGCCCGAGTGGGTCCGTAAGGTAAACCTGCACATTTATTACACAGAGAATGTCGCCCTTTAGTGGTAATAGAGTGGTACTACCTTTGTCTTGTGTTTGTCGCTTGACCCTGTGAGACCTGACTGTTTTTACTGTCTGTACTCTTTGTTCTATTGCAGGTTTTTATTGAGACAATCCCCAACATCATGTTCTTTTCGACCATGAAGCGTCCCGGAAAGGAGAAACAGATAAGATGCATCTATGGCCCAGACTTTGACATCTCAGACATCTCGGGTAACCAGGCGACCTCTGTGCCCTATCAGTCCCCCATCACCAAGAACCCGGATGTGCGCAGCGCCATAGAGGGAGTCAAGTATATTGCAGAGACCATGAAATCTGACGAGGAGTCGAATAATGTAAGCTGCTCCATTTTGTTGACTCTTATACCATGGTTAATGTTCATAAGAATAACAATACAACAGAACTACTCAACATGGCCCAGGGGCCAGATCAGGCCCTCTAACCAAATAAAACTGTCCCACTACTCCTCTTCCAAACATTAGAAAGTAGAATTTGTCTAATTTGACTAATTTAACTCTAGCTTCCAATTTTGTTCCAATTCTAGCTCAGTATCCAAAGTCTATTGTATTTTATTTTCCTACAATAGACTAACAAAATTAGTTGTTATTTTATGATGTTTTAAGAGATAAAGAGATCTAAAGCTACAAATATTTTGTGCAGCATAGCTACAAAAATTTTGTGCAGCACTGATTCGTCATACACCTCTGGCCCAAAAAAAGCTTGATAGCCCTGCTATACAATAACAATCTAGTAGTAGCCTACAAACACCAATATTTATTTCCAGGTTTATTTCCAGTATTCAGTTGACCTGTTCATAAATTTGAATATGGAAGTTTCTCATGTAGCCTAGTTGTTTGGTCGACTTGCTGTAACATTGTTCCGTATTAGTATGTTAATCAAATTGATTCATGTGTAAGTATGTCCTTTTTGTAAAACAAACAAAAAAAAGTAATACATTTTGCCTCTCCCCTTTATCTGTCCACTTTGGTGTATTTGGTGTTCTTACTTGCAATTGAACTGTCTGCTGAAGGACAGACAGAATTCATTCAAGCTCAAATGTGCCTTTGTGTTTTTTGCTTTTTTGGCTTTGGTTTAAAGTGATATTTACTTCTCTCGTTACTGTTTTAGATTGATATAGCTGTTTAAAGTTAACAAAGCAATGTAAAATATGTTGTTTTTATTAATACATACATGCAAACATTATGTCCTGTTTAACTAAAGACCTATTTGTCCCTACAGGCTGCTGAGGAGTGGAAGTTTGTTGCCATGGTGCTGGACCACATTCTGCTCTGTGTCTTCATGGCAGTGTGTCTCATAGGTACTTTGGGTGTGTTCGCTGGGCGTCTCATTGAGCTAAGCCTGCTCTGAAATCCTGAATCATAGGCCCAACACCAGTAGTTATTATTGTGGAATGTTTTAAGCATTCTGTATTCTTGAGTATTTGACTGCAAAGGCCTGCTTTACTGGTTTGGTGTTTTTATGTTCATATTGTCTGAGTTTTTGTTTATCCGTGCTACACTATATTATCTTGAAATGTTATGACTGTCTTTGCAATGTATAGGGAACAATTAAATGTATTATTATGTTCACCTTTACTTAATGGGCCATTTTTATGTGAAGTTAAGCTTTCATATTGTAGAATACATGTACTGAACATTTCTCAATTTGACTGTCAAATAAGCCACACATGCACAGTTTGTTTTTGCCTTTTCCCAAGCACACCCTTTGGTTGAATTTGAAAATTGATCTACATGTAGGAAAAACATTATCAGGTGACATTTCAGGCAGACTAAACTGAATTTCATCACCAAACAGTTTCAAATCCTAAACAAAAACAGCTTTGTTGACTTGATTTGAGGTTAATATCGATGTGATATAATATTCACATGAAACAGAATTAAAATTACGTTCAATGTCTTTTCTTTCGGTATGTGATTAAATAAAAGTTCATTTATTTTTAGTGTTGTAACTAAGTCTTAATAATTAGTTACTGTAGATTCGAGTGAAAATATGCAATTAAATTATAGTTACTAATAAAATATGAAGCCTACTTTTAAGTATGTTTTTCAGTGACAAAGATTATCATCGTTGCCAACAGAAAGCTCAGCCCTCATGATCAGCCACTTTGTCGCCCCTCCAAGAACTACAAAATTAGCCTAAGTCAAAGGCATGGGATGTGCATACTTACTTCTGCTAAATAGCCAACAATGAGTCCATGAACAAACTTTGGCATACAGTCACAAAATTCGGTCCACACATTCTTCCTATGAAAACTAATATAAAGTTATTTAGATAGCTTTTTTGGGGGGTCACAAAATTATCAACATTTTTATATACATCACTCGGTTTTTGTGCAGCAAAGCCGCAAACCAGTGGGATTTTTAGCATATTTTGAAAAGAAATATTAATTTTACTCTTGTTTCCACACAGTTGGACAAACTGCATTTGTTACATTTTCTGGCCTGGTCCCACTGAAAAAAAAAAAAATCGAAATAGGCGCGAAAATGCCCCCTACAGAATGAAATACAAATCTATATGGAGTGTCCAAATTGAACTTTTTCAGAATTGTATGACATTTTACACAAAATTCCTTTGAGTCCTCCTGATCAAAATGTCTTATTTTTGATCGTCTCATCGTGGTATGCCGCAGAAGCACCCAAATTATTCTAATGACCAAATTTCTATATATATATATTTTTTTTTTTCACTTTTATGAACTCCTAGAGCATTTAACCCACTGGGCTCAAATTCAGTGTACATCAACTACACAAGTGAGACATCAAAAGTTATCCCATTTATTTTGTTATGTTGTATGACTGCAAATTCTTGAAAGGATGCAAAAATGCCCATGTTATCCTTATGAGCAGTTCGAAGCACAGCCTGCGAGTGCCGCTTGCGGCTTTAGTTTTTGTTTTGTTTTTCAGAATAAGCTTTGAAACTGGAATTGGTGCCTTTATTCAATCTCATTTATGTTGCTGTCAGCTGAAAGAACCAGCCTTTAAAATATTAACCTTTAGGACATTTAAGGGATTTCATATGCTTTGTTAAAAAGAGAAGTATAGGCCTATAGCCATCTTATATTATGACCTAATTACATTTTAAGCCAATAAAATCTGTATGTAGGGATGGATGAATATGTGTTTTTATTGGCATTATTCCCCATTGATTGACTTTGCGTAATAAACCACCCCCACTGACGTCAGTTGGAGCTGGCCACGCCCACTTCCACCGCCTGTGATTGGCTGCCTCGCCGTGGACAAATCGAGCGTTGAGAAACACGCTGCTGAGAAGAACAGCCAGTGCAGCAGGTTACAATGCCGCAGATCGTGCACTTTAAGCTTTTTTAGGCATCTAATGGCACTTTATTTATGTTAATCGATGACTTTATTTTACTTTTACTTAAATTACTTGGTGTGATTATAATTTCAGTCACTTTTTTAGCTTATCAACAAGTTGGCGACTACTATGGCGACTCCCCCAGACTTTTTTGACAGATAACATGAGGACACAACATGCGGAGGTAAGCTATAATACAGCTAGTTTAGTTAAACTAAACTCAACATGTATAGCATTTTATTATGATAGGAAGGTTATTACAATAATAGGTCTAGGCTAATTGTTGTCATTTTACTCTTGAACCAATGAATAATTAATGTTTTCGCATCTTTTCAGGGTTGCTTTTGTTTTTGTGTTTGGTGGATAGCTTGGCTCACGTCTACAGATGACAGCTGACATGGCAACAGAAAGGACTTTCAACTTGCTGTACACGGAGGCTCAGGGGGCGCCTCCACAGTCTACTCCACTATGTCTATTGACAACTTGTTCCCTGCTTTACTGGAGTGCTTTGGCATCATTTTGTGTGGCTACATAGCTGGAAGGACTAACATCATCACCTCCACACAGGCCAAAGGGTTGGGGAACTTCGTGTCCAAGTTTGCCCTTCCTGCATTGTTATTTAAAAATATGGTACTACTGAACTTTGCAGACGTTATCTGGCCATTTTTGTGGAGCATTCTTATTGCCAAAGCTTCAGTGTTTGTTATTGTATGTCTTCTCACACTGGTGGTTTCCTGCCCTGAGAGCCGATTTAGTAAAGCTGGTCTTTACTCAATATTTGCAACCCAAAGCAATGATTTTGCTTTAGGCTATCCTATTGGTGAGTATGTTGTCAAAGATTCCCACATTTACTGCTGTCAAAATACAGTTGTGTTAAACCCATAATTACACCTTTTTAACATTTACATCAAGATTAATTAACTTGCCATTTATCTCTGTCATTTTATCAACCTTTTTCAAATACTTTTATTGTTGTATTAATAGCTTGCCATTTTTAGACTGATAATGGTTTCATTTCAATGTCAGCTTTACTGTTTTTTGGCAAGTTTTAAATATTGAGATTGTGACAAGAACATTTGCCCAGAACGATGATTGCTTTAACTTTAAAACTTTTTTTTTGTTGTGACATTTTATTATCACTGAATTTCATATGTCACTAATATTTCTGTTTGTTTTGCAGTTGCAGCACTCTATAAGAATACATACCCAGAATACCTCCAGTACATTTACCTGGTTGCCCCTGTGTCACTAATGTTTCTCAACCCCATTGGATTTGGGTTCTGTGAAATCCAAAAGTGGAAAAACCAAGCCAACCATCAACAAAGTAAACTTGTCATCCTGGGGCATGTGATTCTACAGGTCGTGAAAAATCCCATAGTGTTTATGGTCATTATCGGCATCATTGCTCACTTTGTACTGCATCAGAAAATCCCAGTGTTCATGGCAGAGTTTGTTGATGGCCTGGCTAACTCTTTTGGAGGAGCAGCGCTCTTCTATTTGGGCCTGTCCATGGTGGGCCAGCTGGGAAAGTTAACCAAGTCAACTGTTGTGACTCTCATACTGCTTATTACTGCGAAACTGTGAGTAAAAACTACCACTAGCCACAATTGAATGTATGTCGTATTACAAATTATACACCAACCTATTGTTACATTTACAATATTATAAGTCATAAAATATATAATAGCTTAGGAAACTTTGTGAAAGACTGACCACAGTGACAAGTTTCATCATAGGAATCTGGGTTACTCAACATGTTTTGAATGACTCACACTCTGGAAGCCACAAGTTTTACACGTTATTATATGTTTAGTACTTAATGTTAGCCCAACGTTATAAATTATGTAGGTGTTTATTATTACTCATATCTTGCATTTTATTCTTTGTAGGTTGTTATTACCTCTTGTTTGTAAAGACATGGTGGAACTGCTGGACAATAGCAACACCAGCACCTTAAACCATTCCAGTCTCTCCAACTATGCATTTCTTTATGGAGGCTTCCCAACTGCACCGAGTGTGGCTATATATGCTGTTTACTACAGTGCCGAGGTTGAAGTTGTAAGTGCATAGGCTACCTGATTTTATTTATACTGAATATATACACACACATACATACATCTATATGAGTGTTTTTTGCTTTGTATTTTAATTTTCAGGTGACATCTGGTATGGTTATCAGCACATTTCTATCAGCTCCAATAATGTATGTTTCTGCCTGGCTGTTAACAATCCGTTGGATGGATCCAGATGTTTTGAGGAAATCATTGCAGAATGTCAGCTTTAACATCAGCATAGTGGGACTGATTGTTCTGGTAAACGTAAAAGCTAAATTATTGATTATTAAACTTTAAATTATATTATTCAATTATAAATTATATTATATTTTGTGCCCAAATGACATTCAAATGTTTGTGCAGTAAGGGAGAGCGGGGTTGGTTGTCACATTTTTTACTTTGATTTGAATTGCTCAGAAACAGCAAATCTCACATTAACCATTTTAACAACATAGAAAAGTGCAAAGTCTGGGGTAACAAATGAATCCTTATGCTGTTCTCGGTCTTATTCTGATCAAAAGTTATTGATTAATTAATGGAAATTGTTCGTCTGTGACAACCAACCCCTAGTCTGGGTTGGTTGTCACAATGTTATGTCAATGGGAGACCAAAGACAAATGTCTTGTTTTTGGTCTGATTTTTTTTATGTCTAATTTCATTTTGATTTAAGAATGTTATACGATTTTTGAATCAGTAGACATTAAATTACAAGAAAAGGCAATTGGGAATTTTAAAAATGCATTTTTGTCAAGATTCTAATGATAATGTAAAAAAAAATGTATATTTTTAATGTAAATTAGTGATTAATAACTTTTGTACAGAATAAACTACATGACAAGACTTAGATTTAGTTATTAGTTGAAACTTTACACTCCTTTCCTGCATTGAATTGGAAAATAAAAATAAAATACAGTATTTTTGAGAAAATCTGGCTTTTGTAAAAGTGTGACAACCAACCCGGCTGTGCAGGCTGTGCAGGCTGTTTAGAAATAATCACGTGACAACCAACCCCGTTCTCCACTAGTAAATGTACTTCCACACATGTTAAACATTTAAAGGAACCGTATGTAAGATGCACAACTAGTGGTTTTAGAAAGGTATAACAATCACAAATGAACATGGGTTGCCAGATTGTGAAATGGCCCATACATTGAAGATAGGAAGCTACTGATTACTGATTCAAAATTAACTTCAGCTTCTAAGAAACCAAACTGGCAACCCAAATGAGAGAGTCATGTGAGGCTCATTCTGCATTCTGATTGGATAATAAATGTAAACATCAACAAAGGGACATCATGTCCATTGCTTTTTAAATTAAGAATACCTCAGAATTACATTGACTTTCAGTAAAAATAATAGTATATTTGGACTTGTTGACATTGTATCTTTGGACACATATAATTCATGTTTATGAAATCTGACATCAAAATCTTACATACGGTTCCTTTAAAGTATGGGCAATTGAATTTAAAGCACAGTATGAACAATTGAACAATGTTTTTTCTTTCTTAACATCTTTGTTTAACAGGTTTGGACAATAAGTGTTCTGTTTCTCAGTAAGAAAGTCAAAAGGCTGCCCCACAAGTTTGCTGCCAATTTGTTCTTTGCTCAGGTCTGCATGCTGACACATTAAATTGAAAACAAATGTCTTTTATCTAAAATTAATTGTAAAATTTCTCATTGTTTTATAGTTCATGACCTGCCTCGGAATGATTCTGTGGAACTATATTGTTTACACGGGCAACTTCATTGGACAGGTCTTTACATTGACAATATTATGCATTTCCCTCTACAGTACATATGTGTGGTCAGGTACATGTACATTTAAAAAACTAAAAACATACAGTATATATGAACCACATTTTAACATACAATTTTTTTGTTTAGGTTTGATTACACTGACTCTTGTCCTGCTAAAAAAGTACGAGGATGTGAAAGTGCCTTCTGGCATATTGGTCATTGTGGGTTGGGGGTGAGTTACTAAACAAAAAAGAAAGCAGAAATGAAACTATCACTCTTGCAAACATGTTTGAAAAGAATAGTGTATATTTGGAAATTAAAATGCTTTTAATTCTTTTAATTTTGTTCTTCAATCACCAGGATTCCAATCTTAGCAACAGCCATTTTGCTCAGTACAGGAGCTAAAGTGCCTGACATCATAGACTTTGCATTATTTTATGGCAAGCCTCAGGTATTTTAACCATGCAACTCTATTGACCAAGTTTACTGTAGCCGACTCAGAAATACCCACCATAATGTTGCTGTTCTGAATCTTATCTTTGTCCTCTCTCAGATAATCTGCTCCACGGTTGTGACTGCCCTGAGCATACTTCTTGCAGGTGGCTCTCTTGTGTGTCTTAGCAGAGGAACCTGGGAACAAAATGTTGAGAGAAACTTATCCACAAGTGAAGATACTCTGATTGAACCTGAAGCTCTAAGTATTCCTGGGTCAAACTGTCACTCAGACAATGAAAGAGGTACACTATCACATTTAACACACAACTGGTGAATTGAGTAGTTATATGGTTTCTTTTTTCGATACTTTATTTTGTTATCAGTTTGCCTCATATGTGACTGTGCCCCTCCTCCAACCATGCCTGACATGATTACAAGCACCTATGTAAACAACCAGGTTTCATCTAGAGGTATATTTTCTCTTCAATACCATGTTTTTAAAACAAAGCTAACTGGTCAACCTAAAAGTTCATCTTTCTAAAGAGACAAAGGTCCTTCATTAGTTTTTCTTGTTCTTCAGATGAGTGCGAGAATAACTGTGAGTCAACAGAGTGCCTGCTAATTCAACAGGAAGAACGGCTGCAGACTGAAGACAGACAGGTGGCTCGACATGTTCTCCTGTGTTTGCTGCTCACAGTCTGCTTATTTGCAGTGAGTAAATCGCAATTTAAATTTCATATTTGAAACAAAGTTCACAGCCATAGGTCTGGTCTATTCATTTACACAATAGGGCTGTACTCAATGTATCGATACGTAGACAAGCTCATTGGCAATACGCGTATCGTTACAGAGAGGTGTATAGGGATACGTATCGACATACTTAAACTCATATAATTTACACTTATGAACCTGGACAGCAGCTTTAAGGCTGAAACTATTGAGCTGTACAATGGCTTATTTGTAAGACACTTCATTCTAACATAAAGAGTAGTTTGAAAATACAATGCCTCTGCATTTGACACTTGATACGTGACATATAGAGGAAATTAAATCTTAATATATGTGTATCGAGATGCGTATCGTATCGTGACCTTTGTATCGGGATACGTATCGTATCGGAAGGCTCTTGGCAATATCCTATTACACAATATAGTATACATGACTTTATATTGTAACCCTTCCTTGCCTTTTGACAGAACCTGTCGAGTTGCCTGTGGTTGCTGTTCAGTTCTGTACCAGGTAGACTCTATTTAGAGCTGCAGTTTTTCTGTGCTGTGGCCAACTTTGGGCAGGTAACGACTGATACTTTTGTGGATAGAGCCATTTGCTATGCATTTCTCTGTTAATCTGACAGTCAAGTTTTGTGCATTCAGGGACTTATCTCATTTGCACTGTTTGGGCTGGACAAACATCTCATAATTTTGCCATTTAAAAGAAGGTACTTATACTGTGAAGTTTACTAAGCAAAACACTGTTTAGTACATGTGATACATGTTATAGGTTTTACTCCCTGTGGAATAGAAGGCAACTTCAACAGCCCTGGACAAATCTCTCCGAGGAAATAAGGATGACCTGCACTCAGTTTACCAAATATCACAAAGACCAGTGTAGTCATGATATTGTCAGACAAAGAAGGTGAGGTGTGCTGGTCACAAATCACAACAAATACATATAATTACAAATGTACAACTTTTTTGGCAAACCTTTTTTCATACCTCTTCTTGGTGGTTGGTCCTGTTAACTTCTAGGTGTAGAAGAACAACTATGGTGGCTTGTTTTGTGGGCTCTGAGCTGGTGGATTGGCTGCTGCAGGTGGGTCTAGCCTTGGACCGGGGAGAAGCTGTTCTGTATGGAACAAGGCTACAGCAAGGTGGTGTGCTGCAACATGTTAACCATCTGCACGGCTTCCAGGACAGTCATCTATATTACCGTTTCACAACATATACGTAAAGCATTTTCAAATATTCATTTAACATATTTTAACAAGTGTTTAAAAAACATATTTAAACAACCATGCTGTTTAGTGGGAAGTTAATTATAAAGCTACTAAGTTAAATGTCTGTCAAATAGAGCTTTAATTCTATTTATATAAAAGACATAATACGTTTCGTATTTGGCCAAGGCCAAAGTTTTTTATTTAAAATTAAGAGATAATGTGTTATTTAAAGATTTCTTTAATTCTAAACCTTTTAAGCATAAGCGTGACATTTCTGAATGAATTGTGTTCCATATTCTACCACTTGCAATTCAGTGTTTTTGTAATGTTTATTGCAATGTTATTTGCAAAAAGTGCCTTGTACATGCCTTAGTACATTTGATTGTGACCAGGTGTGTAATACAATATTTTACATATTGTTCCTAACGTTCTTCTTTGTTGTTAAATATTTTATTATTTGAGAATCTGACTCTGTAGCATGGTGAGATCTGTTGTTTTCTTGTGCTGTCCAGATTTTGAACTTTATGCGCCAATTGTTTTCAGCTACCACAGCCATGTTCTCTTAGCTTTTTTCATAAAGAGCCATCTCCTCTTGAACACAGTTTGAAAACAAGTTCACCAAGTGATCTGGCTCTGTAATGCCCGCTGAAACAATAGTCTCCATCTGATCAATCTTGTTTTTTTCAAGCCCTCTCATGCTCTTTGTGATCTTCTGTCCTCTCTCCTGCAATTCAACAATTTTAGTTGTAAAAACAACAAGGCAACATGAAATGCAACCAAATGATACAAAACCTTGTTGGACTCAATAATGGCAGATACAAGTTCATGCTTGACAAATAACTTGTGTTTGCGATCAGGTTTGCTCTGGAAACGAGGCTTCTTCTTCACAGGATCATCTGCTCCATAGTTCGGAGAACAGGTCTCTTTAATCTGTCCAGTGCCATCCATAAAAATGAATGGTTTGAATACAGACCTGAAAAACATTAACACTTCTAAATACTAGTATTTTTGTTTCAGCTTATAACAGATAAATAGTACCAACTCATGCTGCCCTCATGTGCTCTCAAAAACTGAGAAAGTTTGACCAAATTGGGAAAAACGCGTTTGAATGCTGATCGGGTGGGAAATTCTGCTTGTAAATTCAGGCGGAGGCCAAATTCCCAAGGCCCTGGACAAGACTGTTTGCAATTGGTACAGCTAAGTACTGACACAAATTGACAGGAATTTTGTTTTATATCCCACATTAAGCATACTGCTGCAGGAGTAAGACGCATTTAAAGCTTTAATGCAAACTAAATTAATTTACAACAGTACAAATTTATTATAATCTGTTACAACAATAACGTGTATTTTTCATGAATTTGCAACAAAAAAAAAAATCAAGGTTAAGGTAATACTTGTTAGTGTCACTGCTCCACCTGTGTTTTACAAGCTGCTGTCCCGAACGCTTCGATTTTGGGAAGTCTGATCATTACGTAGGTACCCCCGAGTTACCCAGAGCACGTGAATGCAGCATCAATAGATGGTAACTTTGTTAGCTAGTATAGCTGGTATTGTATGGTGAAACACAATAGAAAACTTTGTCGGCAAATGTTATAACAACTTGGCAGATGAATTAAATGTGATAGTTGCTTTTTTAAGATTGTGTGAGTGGGCAAAGGTTTTTGTCTAAAACAAAAAAGAACAATGTTTGGACATAGGCATAATATGAATTATCCTGTTTTGCTGTTGTTTTTTTATCACTTTAAAAGTACGACTGAAAAATAGAGATGATGTTGTGTAATTATAAGAGGTATGAACTTTGTATAATTACACTAGGGATGAACTAGGGATGCATCGATCTGATACTGGGATCGGACATTGTTGACAATCCAGGAAATTTTTGCTGGATTGGGTATTATATTGGTTCAGCTGAAAAAAATAGTTGTGCCTTTAATTGGACATAATAAGACTAATTTATTGGCTAGTACTGATTAAGAACATCTCATATTATTGGACATTATATTCACATTAAGTTGTGAAGTTGTGACTTGCTCTATAAATAACAGTTACATAGCAATATGTGACAAAATGTCTTATGTTTTAAAAAGAAAGAGAAGCAATTTCAGTCCTTACACTGGTATCGGTTGATATCGAGTATCGTAGATACTTAAAGCCAAAGTATCGGAATTGGTATTTAGTTCTAGTTAAATCTAAATAAATCTTATTAAGCAATCATCATACCGTTCTGGATCTGGGGTTGCTGTAAAGTAATGTACAGCTGGTAGAGCTGGATCAGTAGGGACAACAGACACCATGCTTCCTGTTGACATGAACATTCCCTCCATGTTGATGCCACTGTCTTTATCTCTTAGAATAGTTATCATTGTTTCAGCAGTAATAGAACCTTAAACATGGAAATAAAACATCATTGAAATTTCTCCTTAAAGCCTTCATTATCTAAAATCAAAAAATTGTCAAGACTGCTTACCATTGTTTTTCTCCAGAAGCATCTTTCCTTCACAGTAGCGACTTCCAGAAGCCTCAATTCTGGCTGTGGTCAGATAGGAGTAGACAGTGGCAAAATTAAACGGTGTCTTTCCATTCCACCAGCCCTTACTTCGAGCATAATCCCTCATCTCAGGGTGTTCTTTATCAATTTTTGTAGTAATGCCATACTGATTGGATATGTTGCGATATCCACCTAAAAAGGGGAAGATTAATTATCAACAACATAAATGTGTACATTGAAATTATCCCTTATTTTTGAGATACAGTATGAACAGGGCGTAAAGGGGCATAACACTGATTAAGTTAAATATCATGACACTAGATACACTTTTATTTGTTAAAAGATGACAATTGCATTAAGTAAACCAATCAGGCCCATTTTATGCTCACTTTCTACTCTCTCTGCAGCCCAATAGTTAGCAGATGTCTCCAGCAGCCAGGCCTCCTTCCTGTCAGAAATGAGGAAGCTATTGTGATAGGTGAAGCCAGTTTCATCCTCCAAACAGGATCCCCCCTGACCATATTTCTGCAAAAGCTCAGTGATCACATCCACTGCTTTCTCTGCTGTGTCTGCCCTCTCCAGTCCCAGTCTGAAAAAATAATGAAAATATATAGTTCTTGTAATTACTCCACAATTATAGTAGGCAATATGGAAAGCACAATTGATAAGCATTAGAAATTGTCTTGTCTTTTTGCTTATGTCTTCAAAAATATTTCCACGTTGACTTTTGTTTGATAGTTTGCATGGTAAATACCTGACTAGGTCCATTCCCAGAAGAGCCTCCTCACCATCAGCACTCTCTCGTCCCCAAACTGCTTCATTGCCAATGCACACTCCATGCTCATTTGCCCCCATCTCTGCTCCCCATAGCCAGGCTGGTTTACTCAACACCACTGCATGTGTATGGGGGACTTGATCGATGTCGATGTATGTGCACTTTACAGAAGAAAACAGAGATGAAACTGCAATTTAATTTCTCTTCATTCTTAAATCAGTTTGTTACCTCCACTGTTCCTCCCCTCATTGTCACTGGCAGGATAATATACCACCTCCTGCACTTCATCGCAGGGTCTGTCCGAATTCTTCCCAAAGATTATGCGCTGTCCCACAGTGGAGGGGGGCAGAGCTACAAATGTGTCACAGGATAATGGCTTCATGATACACTAACACAGGAAAAATAGAAAACGTAAGATTAAAATCAGAGGACAGTGCGGCTCGGTGAAATGCCATAACATACATCAAACGATTCACACAATCATAAAATAAACATATTTCATCTTTATGGGATAAACAGGGCCACGCATTGTGCATTACCTGTCGAAGTTAACTTTCATGTCGTCAGCTATCACACGGAAACATTATGTCAGGTGACGTAAACAGAACACAGATCACGCACATAAAAATGTTTCCACTGCATGTTTGACGCAAAAAGGCAAGTTAATAAAAATAAAACAAACACATTTAATACGCTATGAATTTGTATGATGTGCATATCTGTACTGTTAAAAATATTATTAAATATGTTTTTTATTTTGTCAAAGGAGAGATCTTTCATAACCATTTCCGGGTCGGCGCGGCCGTTGTTTACATGCGCAGAAGAGCAAGCTAAAAATAATTTGGGTTACTGTTGTTTTGCTTAAAACAGTGGTTCAGAAATGGGGAAGTCATTTGCGAATTTTATGTGCAAGAAAGATTTTCATCCTGCCTCGAAGTCAAATATCAAGAAGGTTAGTGTGTAAAATTACGTGTTGTTTTTTTGTAGTTTTTTTTTTTTGCTAACATAACTTAACTTAGCTAGTTAACGTTACGTGCCCATGTACGTGCCAGGCTTTCCATGGTTTGCTGTGGCAGCTCGACCTGTCTCTAGTGCACTGTTTATTAATGTGTACTTTTACAAATGTTCGTGTTTGCTACATGTGTAGCTAGGTAGACTCGTTTTTATTTATTTGTTAATTAACACGGTTAGCTAGCCAATGTAACGTTAGCCAGAATACGTATGCGGTAGTTCTCATAGACAACTTAACGTTATATAATTTATGTCTGGTTTTCTTGTTATAAGCGGATCGGACTTTCGATAATTTTTTGATTAGCAACATAGCTTTCATGCTATATAACTAAAAATTTAAGAAAAAAATGAACTAAAGGCAGCTAGCCTGTATGCTAGTTATGACCAGCTTTAGCCTTTGCTTACTGCAGTCACTAATATCATCCAGCAGAGGGAGACGTTCTGCAGCTAGGATTTATTATTTCTTATCATACTAAAATATGTACGGATATGTACAATACATTTTTTATTTTGATTGTTTTGTCTGTTTACCTGACAAATATGTTTTTGTCTCTAAGAAAAAACTAAATGAGCCCCAGTAGAATTTATCTCATAGTGATTGTTTGTTTTTTGTCTTTTTTGTGTTGTTGGATAGGTATGGATACAAGAACAGAAGCTCACCTTCGAAAAAAGGAAACAGGAGGATCTCATGCAGGCCTACCTGAAGGAGCAAGAGACCTATAACAACAGGTTTAATTTTGTATTCCTTGTTACAAACAACCTTTACCTATATGATTTGGTATTTATGCATAATTAAACTGTCATTTGTCCACTTTTTATAGGGTCTTGATGGGTGATGATCGTGTTAAAAATGGTCTTAATTTCATGTATGAGGCTCCACCTGGAGCATCTAAAGGTAAAAGAGTTGATTTAAAAGAATGACAGATCTAACTGAATATATGCAAGTAACAATTTTTTTCTGTTTTGTCCAACCTGAAGAGGAAAAGAAAGAGGTACAGTATGAATGCCTTACTCTCTTTTATTACACGGTTTCTTACAAGGTTTCTGTCTTAAAACATCTAAGTAAATACAGTAATAATGATAATAATAATAAAATGTATTTAAGACTTTAAAAACGTATTTAAGACCTTAAAATATGTGTATGGATGAACCAATTTCGTCAGATTTCACAATCATCACACCGATCACATTCTTACAGCTTTTCCTGTCTCATATTTTAACAAAAGTGGTATGTTTCTTCTACTGTTATGGAATGTTTGGTTGCTGTGTAAATTGCATTCCTTTTTGTTAATTCATTAGATTTTTCATAATTGTAGCAAAATATAAAATTATATCATAAGACACCCTTTGGAAAAAAAGCAGCATTGTGAATTACTATAGGTCACGACTCACGTGTAGGTCCTAATTTGTATCTTTTGTGGTCGTAAAGATGTCTTTAAAATCTTTTAACACCCCATCCTTGCAAAAGTCCTATAATAGTAATTTAAATTATGCCTCTGTACTTTTCAGGAGGGAGATGAAGAATGCAAGTTTGAATGGCAAAAGGGAGCTCCTCGAGAGAAGTAATTTTTTTTATTTCTTATAGGGATAAAATAGACAGTTTTTATTTCTTGTTGTTTCTATCAATTGTTTTTTGTGAATCTTTAAGGTATGCAAAAGATGACATGAATATTAGGGATCAACCATTTGGAATCCAGGTGGGTTGATATTAGTCCAATGCAACAACCAGTTTCATTTAATTTGTGGAAACCAACTGTAGCTGGAGTGAAATAAAATAGTGATTAGACTAGATTGATTCTAATTGTATTTCACAAACTTCTCATTTAACCTAAATATATTCCAATGATCATCGATGTTTCCATTCAAGAATTGTTTTAATATAAATTGAGTATGTTTGTATGGTATTTTTCTGTTTGTGGTTTGATATTTCTTTGCTTTTAATCTTAATTGCACCTTTATTTTTGTTTTTCTTGCTCTGCAATGAGCTCATGATTCTCAGTTTTTAGTTATTTTGCTTGCATATTTAAATATTAGTTTAATGCTTTGAAATGTTTTCTGAATAAATGTTTGTCAGTGTTTGATAAAGCAAAATTTTAAATTGGTGGATAAACTTAAAATGCACTTGTATGATGGGATTTTTTTTTTAGTTAACCCATACCACACAAACAACTGCTGTTTCTTCAGGTCCGTAATGTGAGGTGCATTAAATGTCACAAATGGGGCCATGTGAACACAGACCGAGAGTGTCCACTCTTTGGACTGTCTGGGATCAATGCCAGTCATATGGCATCCGACGATGGAGCAGGTATTTTTTTTCTTTTTATCTGTGAAAGTAGACAGTAAAACACTCTTTGTGCTCCCACTGTATTCTTTCTCTGTCTCTCTGAGCTCCCAGTCTAGCTCTTGATTCTAGGTTGTGCAATCAGCAAGTTGAGTAGTAAAGTAATAATGTTTACCCTGGGAGAGTCCAGTCAGTGCATGGTCTTGATGGTGGAGTACCGTAATGGTCCCCCTCCTGTGCCGGCAGAAAAAATGTAATTATTGTGTATTCTGCTTGCCCAAACCGCTGCTTTGGCAGAGAATGATATTGTATGATTTGCTCAGCCGGAAGTGGAGTGAGTTGATTTGATGTCCCATTCTGTTAACAAAGCCGCCCCCGAAATTCCCACTGTGGAGATAGTGTCTGGCATGGCTTTGACATGAATGGGACTCTAACGCTGTGATTTGTGCTAACAGGTCCGTCGATGCACCCCTCCGAGTTAATGGCGGAGATGCGAAACAGTGGGTTTGCCCTGAAAAAATGTGTCCTTGGTAGGGATGCGACTATTTGTGATCCAGCACAGGTAATTGTTCTATTTCTTTGAACATATAATATGTTTAATACATATATACAGCATATATAGCATATTCCATGTATTCAGTGTAATATTATTACTGATTTTTATTACTAATTATTTTTATTAGATTTATATTATTGTTATTTTTGTTCTTAGATAATGTATTTTAAATTTTGTGTAGGAATTTGTTGCCAGTGAAGAAGAGGAGGATCCAGAGGTTGAATTTTTGAAGTCATTAACATCAAAGCAAAAACAAAAGCTGCTCAGGTAAAAGGACAATGGTTACTATTTTATTTATAGATGTCGCTGAAAGTACCCAAGAACACAATAAAATAATTTTTAAAATGTATATTCTTTACCTTGAACATTGTATGTTTGGTTACTCTATGCAAGCAGCATAAAAACACGTACACACAGTAGCCACTGAGTAGGCCGCTGTGCTTAAACAGCCAAACTTCTTATTTTTACATTATGGCATTGTAAATTTGAAGTGTCTTATTTTAGTTTATATTTGCACATGTCGATGCAACAATAAAATGTAAATTGAACGTCAGTGTTTTATTAATTCTATTGTCTTTGTGTCGTACAGAAAACTTGACCGCCTTGAGAAAAAGAAATCTAAGAAAAAAAAGACAAAGAAACAGAAGAAGAAGAGCAAAAAGAAAAATAAGAAAAAACAGACCAGTGACTCGTCAGACACCGGCAGCAGCAGCAGCAGCGACAGTGACAGTGACAGAAGCGATGACTCCAGCCCCAAGAAGAAGAGTAAGAAGAAAACATCCCGTCGAGACAGCAGCTCAGACAGGCACGCCAAGGGTCACCAAAAGTCCTCTTCTCACAGGTGCAGGTCACCGAGTCCGCATACCGATCATGACGCGGCCCATTACCGACAGAGGGCAGAAAGGGAAAGCAGTCCAGTGAACAAGCAACAGGAAGGTCAGGACAAGCAGAGAGGTAAGAGAAGCGGAAGTAAAGACAACAACAGGCATTATGAGGACAGAAGAAGAGACAGGTCAGAAGAGGAAAAGAGGAAACCCAAGGAAGGAGCAGGAGTCGAGACAGAAAAGACCGTCGAGATGACAGGAGTAGAAGTAGAGAAAGAAAGAGGGCTAGAGAGAACAGGGATAGGAGCAGGAGTAGGAGCCCACGGAGAAGGGAGCGTAGTCCAGATAGGAGCAAAAGAAAATACTGATTGTTTTAGCTGTTTCCCTCAAAATAACTAGTTCAAAGTGGAAGCCAGAATCTCTTGATTTCTAAAAATGTGTCCAGATGACTGTCTTTGAAACCTCTACCATGATCTTTTTTTGTGAACATCTCCCAGTAACTAACAAATGAGACTCCCGCAGTTTTTCCACACTTAGTAGGCTAGCTTTATACCTCCTTTCACCAGTAGAGGGAAGCAGTCTACAGAGAATGTAGAAAACAGGCCATATTTGTCCAGTTTGTCCTATTCTGCTAATTAATTTATTGGCGTCAGCAAATCGCTTTTGCGCGTTAATGGGATTAGATTTATTTTTATTTTTCAGAACTTTGTTGAAATATAAATACATTTTTGGGAATATTTCTTTAGTGTGTATTAAAGAAATGTTGGGAACAACTGTAATTCTTGGCTTTTCCTCTCAATAAAAAATAGACATTAAAATATAATTGTGTGGATTGAGGAACACATTCTTTTCGGCACAAAAAAAATACATGTTTTGATTTGACGAGACATTGGTGGCACAAATAGAATAGAACGCAGGGTAAAGGTCGACACAGAGAAGCGAACTCAAGTGTAACCTTCACACATGTCAAACACCGGCGAGCCCGATTTCTGGAAATTAATTACGTCTGGTTTATTTTAGCAGGCAACAGTTTTTATTTTCTGGGGCCATATTTCTAAATTGCGACATTTGCTAGAAGGTTGTAGCCCACTATTCAAGTTGAAAGTGCCGACGATCTGCGCACTCAATAATAAATAATGTTGTCAATAAAATACATTAATAATTATTGCATGTATTTTATTTTGCTTTCCTCTATTTCTTAAAGCCACTTCAATGTACACCTGTTTTGAACAAAAAATATTTTCCATCAATGAAAAATTAATTACATTCCAAAAATAATAATAAAAAAACAGCCTAATAATAATAAAAAGCACACATTGTTAAATATTGTCTTCAGACAAAACATTTGAGCATTTTCCTAAATGGGATCCTGTCTGATCGCTCGTTTAAAAGCCTTGTTGCGCCAAAGGAAATGAAAATAATTTGCCTGTATTGCCTTCTGCTCAATTTAACCGGCGCCTGAAAGAGGCTGTGCAGGATGCCTCTCCCTGACGTATTCCCATCGTGCACCGAGCTGTAATTATTATTCCTGGGATTTTCCTTGAGTCGGACGCTGCACTGGCTACGCACAAAGAAGTCAGAGAGCATCCTTGAACCCTTTCAGCGCGGGGCCACTGATATTCAAATAACACACAGGCCATTTGACTGCACCGCGCGCACTGCATTTCAAATTCATCATTTGCATCTGACTCTTGGCCCTGTCTTTTTTTTCTCTGAAGTTTAAAAACTGTTCCCATAATATCTTTGTGGTTTGTGGTAAAGAGGAAAACCCGCCATATATACAATTTTCGCTCCATGGATATGCAAATTCTAGCAGTTAATTTGGACAATTAGAATAAATATTCAGGGACCTCTGTCATCAAACCTCCCAGACGGCCCCCGATAAAGTGCGAGTGAACAAAAGACGCTCGCAGATTAATTAGATATTTGATAAGACACGAATCCCTAATCGCACAGACAAGACACATGGGGCTGCGATGTGCTCCAAGTCATAATTAATAGCATTTAACAAGGTTTTCATTTGGCCATGAAATGTCTTTTCCGGGGCATTAAACATTGATCTGTTCCGTAGGGAAAGCGTCACAGGCGGCTCACCAGACCTGGTTTTAGGCAAATAACCTTTACATCAGGTCTGCACTCCAGAATTAAATATTCAACCTGTGTTTTAGCCAAGACAAATAATTCACTAAGATACAATTAAAGCCTTTTAAGACGTTTTAATTAATTACGATAAAATGAAAGTCTTATACGTGTGACTTTATACAGGTAAACATTTATATATAGATATTTGAGCAAAGAAAAATGGTAACCGAGGTTAGGGTAAGCTTGGTACATACATATCCACAAAGTGCGTCCAAAGTAAACTCCCTGATGTCCAGGATACCAACACGATAAAACAATAGAGCCGAACATTTACAGAAAACACACAGTTGAGGCGTCATTTACAAATGCAGCTCACATTGTCCAGAGTTCAACAGGCTCTGTGTTCTGCAACATCCGTGTCCCCGGCCTGAGGTGAGCCGGTGCCTGTGTGAGACAGTCCTCAGTCTGCTTAGACCCGTTTAACAGTGCTGTATGTCTGTGTCTGTGACAGGCCTACGGCTCGTCGTGAGGGGACGGCTCTTTCACAGTGATCCGAGGGTTGACCCCTTCTAAAATCAGTTCTGGGGACTCGGACCTGGGGGTCTCCAGGTTACTAGTGTCGGTGTCACTGTCACTGCCTTTTTGCCGCCTCCTGCCGTGTGCGTTTTGATGTGCTTGCTCAAATGGTCACTGCGCATGAAGCGCTTATTACACACGGGGCAAGCAAACCGTTTTTCGCCGGTGTGCGTGCGTAGGTGTCTCTGCAGCTCATCTGAACGCGTGAACCTTTTCCCACAGAAAAGCCAGTTGCACACAAACGGCCTCTCGCCGGTGTGCCAACGCAAGTGCGCCTTGAGATGTGACGTTTTCCCATAGACTTTCCCACAGCCTGGGATGTGGCAGCTGTGGAGTCCCTTCCTCCTCAGGCTCGCCCCTGCGGGGCCCAGCCGCTCGGCCTCCTGGCAGTTGGGACAGTCACATGTGGCCCTGCCTGAGTAGCGCCGGGACGACCGAGATGAGCTGCTTATTCCTGAACCACCTCCGGAAATCATGGCGTTGGCTGAAGCGTCTGTGTACGTGGGAATGACGGTCTTGAAACCGTCTTGCGTCAACAGGTGCTGGCTCGTGGACAGAATGTGTGAGGCAGACGGGCTGATGCCAGTGGAGCTGAAGGCAGAGTGTGTGAGAGAGGAGAAGTCTGGGTTGTAGCCGCTGAGCTGTGGGATGGCCTGCGGTGCACCGGAGTGCAAAGAGCTCTGCAGAGAACTCGCGGGGTTCTGAACATCCAGCCACGAACCGGGGTTCGTGTGGACGTCCCACCATGAAGATGCGCCATTGGCTACGTCCCCGGAGATGGTGGAGTGGAAGCCGGACTTGTACCAGGACTCATACGGGTGTGCCATGCCCACACGTGGGTAGAGACTCTCGGCAGACGTATGCACTTTGGAGATGAACGCTGACTGACCGGACTCCTGAGATGTGACGCTGGCGGAGTTGGAGAACAGGCCGCTGTATTCGCTGGAGAACGCCGATGATGTGGGAGATGTAGAGGCTAAGCAGAAAGCGCTGTTCCCTGCTCCACTGGTCGGGGTTAGTCCTGTGGACGCTCGGGTTGTTGCTACTGTGAACCCAGGCAGACTGGAACCTAGGTTACAACTGGACGAGGACCTCTTCCAGGGATGAAATCCACCCTTGGAAAAAGCGCTGGAGTCTGGCAAAGTTGTCAGGGGACTGGTGTTGCCGATTTTGTTACAGGTTGCTGCCAGCATTGCTAAAGGTGTAGTTCCAAACCGTGGCTCTTCCTGCAAGCATGAGACATACATCAAAACAATGCAACATTACGCACAGCTGTATGTTAAAATTAAAGACATAAATTATTAGAATATGTTAGACTGATAAATTAGTAAGCAAAACATGTAGCTTACATAAGTTCTACTTGCGCACAAAAAGTTGTGAAGTTGTTGAATTGAGCGTTGATATCATTGTTACTATTAAACTGAGTCTATTATAATTTTAAATGCAAAGTTGCGACCAAAAGCAAGCAAAAATGTCACAGCAGCACAACACGTGAAAGTAAGACTCCGCTAAATAATAGCCTAAAATAAATATTTCCAACTTTCGCAAGAACTTATGTGCACAGAAGCAAACTTACCCCAAGTATAGACGTAGCCATATCCAGGGTCTGTGCTGCGAGGAGAGAGTTCGCCAGTTCGGTGCCGTACAAATCCAATGTGATCCAGACGCACCGTGTTTGACTTTGGTCACACGGTTTCTCTCTCTTGGCTCACAGCTCGAGTCTCTACCTAGTTGTACTGAGCGTGTTCTTTGAAGTACAGCTGGCGAGGACGCGCAGCCAATCTAATTGCTGCATCCTTGGTCGAAGATGAAGTCAGCCAATGAGAGACGTAACCGCAGACAGAAACACCAAAAGCCCTCCGTCAATCATGTGCCGCACAGCCTCTGCTCTGACTGTCATACAAGACACGATTTGGTGTTTTTAATGCATACAGTTATTTTATGTATCCTCTCACGAAGTCTCAATGTCTCATTTCTGGGCTGAATTGAGTGCACACGTGATTTCGACAGAGAGGTAAGCGTTTCACTCTTTCTACAAGCTTTTGAATCTTTGAACAGTAGCATCACGATCCTCCCAGGTTTTCTATCATTTCTACCATGTACTGCACGCGACTGTTAGTTTGTAAATGGAAGACTATAGACATTGCGTGTCTGTTAAAATGATAAGGCGACGTCTTTGGAGATAAAGATTCTGTCTGTCTAATTAGTCTTCCGGCGAAAAGGAGGAAAGCATTGCACATTGCACCTCGCATAGATTATTTGGATAAATTATAAGGCGCCGGAATAAACCCCAAAAACTAACACAAAATTGATAAAGTAAGCCCACCTGTAAGCGTGCAACAGCTGGTGCGCGTAACCGTGTTTACGCACGGACGTGTTCCCGCGCTGCGCACTGTTAGGGCAGTGCAGGTGAGGGGTTAATTAAAAATGACAGCTCCCTTTTACAACACGTGGATTTTACAGTTGGAAAGTTCCAGAGGATTTAAGGCCTCACTACTGTCTATTAAACTCAATAATACGTTTTAGATACCAAGTATTAAATCATTTTACTGACAATTTAGATGACTCTGTTTCACCAATGTCCTAACTTCTGCGTGTTTTAATACACATATCCAATAAACTAATACGCCCCATAACTTGTTAAAACGCCGGAGGATAATGGCACAATGTAAAATTGACCTGCACCAATGTGAATCATCATCATCATTTTTAAAAGGTAAAGCAATTTTCCTCAGAAAGGCTTGACCGAAAGATGTGCATTACTGTAGCCTATTCAAAACGGACAGATAATGCTCCATTATGTGTGAGAACGCTGCCAGTCAACACAGGCGCAATTTGTTCAAATACTCCCCTTTGCTTTAAAAACCTCCTTTTGGACGGGCAATAAAACCAGCCATATCAAATACCACGAGCAGAAGATGGAATAATTCTTGCAATCACGGCAATTTGCCAGAGTGCTATTAAAAATATCAAATGTCTATTATGGACGTAATTAACGCGCGCGTAAAATGGAAACAAATAAGAAAATAATAATGACATATATATATATATATATATATATATATATATATATATATATATATATATATATTATATATATATATATATATATATATATATATATATATATATATATATATATATATATATATATATATATATATATAGCAATAATGCTAGTACAAAAGTGTAGGCTATTTAGTTTTTATTCGCTCAGTTTGAATAGAAGTCAGTTTGAATAAAAGTAAAATTCAGATTTCTTTTTCTGAAAACGTTGTCCATTAGACTTTTTTTCAAATGGTAAAATATCCTTATAAATTGAAAACTGAAATTTTGCAGTGAATAAGTGTCAAAATAAATATTTCACTTGAAACTTGTGATAAGGGACATAGCCTAAAATGGCTATTCGTCGTGGCCTGTTTGGTTTTGACAAAGGCGGGGACATGCTCTTGCCCTGTCATTGCTGTAGCATTTCTGAGCTGAATCTGTAATTCCGTACTCCATTCGTGAGCACTTCTCTGTGGCAATTAGGAGCCTATTACAAGCCATTAGATTGATCAATGTACCTTAAACAATAGGAATGATTTATTTGGTCGAACAAAACGCAGTGCATCTATTGTGATGAGTCTAAGTGGGGGAGCATCCATCAACAAAAGATAAATGATTAATCCAGACCTATTCATTTCAATTCTCACTACAAAAGGCTGCCACCCTTCGCCTCAGATCCAGATTATTAGGGGCTGTTTTGTACATGTTAAACCAGACAAGCTCCGGGTTTTAGTTGTGCCCCCGCGCGCTTTAATTTGTACTTCTGCCGAGCGAAGTTTATTTGAGGACATTTAACTAATTGTTGTAATTTGGTGTGCTCATGTGGCTACACCTGTTTCACTCAGAGTGGGATGCAAGAAATCACGAGAGCAAGGGTGGCACACTTTATTAGCGCGCTGCATTGTTGTCGTAACTGGCACACTTCATCTAGATCAGACTCATTAACACAGCAGAGCATTTGGTGAAAAAAAATACATATTTTGTAATGTCATGCACGAGGCCTATAGTTCATCACTTTACACTTTTGAAGGCAGTAGAGTTAAAATGGTGAGGCTTGAACTTGTTGCATCTTTGTCTAGGCCTGTATTAATTATTACATTTATTACATATCATTTTTATGTATTTTTTTTCTCTCATAAAACTCAGTTCAATCTGGAAAGCTTAATTAACAGTAATGACTATTAAAATGTTGTTCACTAAAGACAATGAATTATTAACTCATTGCCATAACCCCCCTATAGGACAAATTATGAACTGGCTTCAGAGTGCTGAAAGCCAAATTTAGCGCCAAAAGTTGGCTAGGCAGCTTGCAGTGTCAACTTTCATTTCTGGGCAGCATGTTCTATTTTTAAGTCCAGTGAGGGTACCCTGTTAAAGTGTAGCTGACTAGTTACATGTGGAGTCTTCTACTATGAGAGAACAGGCATCTACTGTAAGCCTTTTATGATTTTTTTTTTATTTGGAGTTCTTGAACTTGTGCGTATTTTAAGTGGCCAAGATGGCTCCGAAGAAGGTTAGTCAGATCTGCAGTGCATTGTGTGATTATGTAACAGCCAGTGCTCTCTCTTGACTGCAGATATTCTTGCATTTTAGGGAAAAGGAGACTCACCGAAGCTACCACCCATCATTGGAAGATTTGGAACCTCCCTGAAGATCGGAGTGGTCGGCTTGCCTAATGTTGGGTGAGTAAAGTTGGTGCTCAAGAACCAAAAGAGTGCTTGTTAGGTTACTATGTTGCCCACTATTCATTCTAGCTAAAACTAAATGCCACTCTGCCAAACTAAGAATAAATACAGTATGTACTATAATATGTATTATATATGACTGGTGAGTTAATAATTTAAAAGTGCTCAAGTAAAGGGCAGTGTGTTTATGGGTGAAGAAAGATAAATATCATCTATACCAATCCCATATATTAGACCTTATATTTGCTAACTTGGCTGTCTGACAATCCATCCTCGCCTGAACTCCTTTCCACCAGCAGGGGAGCCACACCTGCCCCTCCCTTTGTGTGCACTCCTGTTTGTCATATAGACTTGTCCTTACGTGCTGTACTGCTGTTACTTTACTTTTTATGAGACTGCTGCGCTCATTCATCCTGCTCTATTGACTGCACTTACAGGAAATACTGTAATGTCACACAGTCGCTTATTAAAATACTGAACAACTCCATTACACTTTATTATGACTGGTTACAATCAGTCAGAAAGTATTCACGCAATCCAAGTTAACCTTTTGGTATGTGTAGCTAATAGATCATAGATAAATAGCTCTATTTTATAACCAATTTTTATATTTTTTCATATTTCATAGTGTTTTTTTTCTGTTCTTTATTGTGGTTAATGAGATAATTACAACTATGGGCCTGAGGCAGATTGCACTCTAAACCAATGGATTTTTATTGGTCGGTCTATTTTTTCAGGTTTCCCTTACCATGTAGGCTTGGTAGCTTCATAGGAGATTCTGATTCTGATTATTATCTTTGTTTGTTTGTTTGTTTATTTGAACAGTAGTGTCTCGTACAACCACATCTTCACCTAACAATCAGCTGTTACATTTGGAAAATATGTTTAGCGAAAGGCTTGTCAGAGGCATGTCTTTTGACATGTGTAATAGACTACAGAAAGGAAGGCGATAGAATTTTTTTTCTGTTAAAAGATCAGGGTGTGGTTCAATGAGACATTTTATAGATTAATGGTTGTAAAGGTTACACCTTTACAAAATGCCAATAAAAATCAGAACAACGAACAGGGCATGGCTTATAGAACATTTTGGGCTAACCAAAGATAAATACACTTCTGTTTATTCATCATCAAGCACTCATTTTATTCCTATTATTGAACATGTCATGCATTACACATGAACTTTCCTTGTTTTATAGTATTACGTTTAGTGTTCTATTCTAGTATTTAAGAAGAAGCTTTTAAAAGGTTGGATACAGTCAAAACCAGCCCTATATATAGAGAATTGAGTGCCTTTCTCATGATCCAATACCATTAACATTACCTTGATGCCATAGTACGGTATATCAAGTATTACTATGATAGCCCAGCAAAAAGAGACCACCGTGACAGTGATGGAGCCTCATTCTGATGTGGGCCACTGACTTTTGTTGTTATTAACCACTCAACTGATTTACACATTTTTTCTAGTTCTCTTGTGTTTTTATCTTTGTCTTTATGATTATTCCAAATATTCTTACCACACTTTAATTCATACAGTCTTCTCATTTCCAACGATAGAATCAGGGAAACAGTAGCATCATCGAGGAGAATCAGGAGCTAACAAGAGGAGAACTGAGATGATGAGGATTAAGAAGGCATTCAGCGCAATAACACACAATCACACAAATGATTCAAGAAGGACTCATTATCGGTCATATGAGCTGGATCATAAACAATCTATATCCAAAAAACACAATGCTGTTGCTACATCGTGCAATACTGTCGTATGTGGCGAAAGCACTCTGAAGTTCTGGCGTAAGTTTGCAATAAGTTTAAAGTCCGAATTATTTTCCCGTTTTTGATTACTAATTATATTCTATAACTGATTAGACCTCATGAATTGTTTTGCATTGAAGAATCGTTGTTAATCAAAGCAAAATGCCTCTTTTATTTTTAAGCATTCAATACATGTTTTACGGAGGAGTGTCAGCGAGTAGGGGTCATGCAGCCAATTAGTGTCTGATTAACTAATCAAGGTAAAAAGTGGGGAGGAAAACTTACAAATCCATTTGATTACCACATATCTCCACTCTATATTAGTCATATGCAGAGGTGGACTGAAACTAGATTAGTACTGCAATTTAGTTTAAGCCATTTTATAACATTTTGTGCCAGTTCAATTAGTCAAATCAGACACTAATCTTGTAATAAAAATCAATAAACAGACCTTTTGTAACAACAGTAAGGAGTTATAGTAGTGATTACAAGCTGGAGCAAATCAGAAGATTGAACATTAAGTTTTGGTGTTTACTGCCAAACTAGAGACAAAGCAATAACATCACCATCGAGTTAAGCAGAAGGCTGATTCATTACCACAAAAGTTACATATCCACCTTTAAGAGTGAGGAAGTATCGACCTTGCTTTCTTTTAGCTCTGTTTTTCAAACTGTGCTTTGCCCAGATACTTTGGTGCAGTTTTTTTTAAACTCGATAGTTAATACAACTATATTAAATAGATTTTTTTATTCTTTTCATACTATTCCTACTAGTGGTAGAAATAGGGGATCAAATACCTGTTATTTTTCTTAAATAGTCAAATAATTGGAGTATTTCAGTCAACTCTTTTGAATCCAGATAATAATAATGTGTTTCTTGTTTCAAGGTGATCTAAGGATAGTCTTTGCGTATGTTGAAGGTAACTATGTCTTTATATAGGGGTTTAATGTATGCACTTAAGTAGTCTCTAGTAATTTCATCTCCATAGGACAGTGCAAACAACCATTTCAGTGAGAAGCACTGTGAGGAGTGGGATAAAAACTACAGGATTATACTTAAGACCGGCTGTCATTACTCTCAGGCACTCATCATTGTCTGTAGATTCTGAAGGGTTCTTGAGATGTTGCACTAAAAAGACTTCCTTTCACAACACAAGGCACAGGTTTGGCACAAATCAATAAGTGATGGTAATTTACCTCTCGAGTCCACATACAGTTGGTCTATTAAAGGATTACTTGATCTTGTAATTTAGCCTAGCATTTTAATATATATAATTCTTCTTTTTTTATATAGCAACAAACTAACAACAGATATACAACAATAAAACTAAAGAACACATTTTTACATCAAATAGTGGATTAAATTCTCAAATCTTTTGAGGTATTTTTTTTCTAACTCAGTCTGTTGTGTCACTACGGTTTGCAACAAAGAAAATGTTAAGGATTAGTGAGAGCAGTTCAAAAAATGCTGTTTTTCAAAGTCAAAAACATAACATTAAAGTGGAGAGATTAGTACGTAATTATTGGTAAAATATGGCAGGGGTGGGCAATTTTTTTTTTCCGCGGGCCTTGTTTTAACTAGTGGTGGAGGGCCAGATCATTGGTCATTGGTGTAACAAATTATCATTATTGAGGCACATTTTTGTAAATCATTGGGTTTTTTAATCCACTATTTTGGCTATTAAGTAACACTTATTCTAGAAAATGTGCTGGGGGCCACATTGAAACAGTCAAAGGGCCGCATCTGGCCCCCGGGCCACAGTTTGCCCAGGTCTGATATATAGGTAAATCACCATGTTACATTTTATTGGTTTACAAAACCCAATACTGGCCAGTAATCTAATGTCATAAATTAAAAGAATATTTTTTTATGTGCCATAAACACTCTCTGTTAGAAATCACAATCAGTGATGTACATTTCCCAAAACAAGTAACAGTTTTTCTTACCAAACATTGATTTAAATGTTTCCCCTATCACTAAAATATGTTCAGTAGTGTCTCCCCTTCCCCAGAATCGCAGGAAGATAGTCTCAGCTTAGGTAGAGACTAAACTGGATATTTAAAATGAACAAATAAGCAATTTATTATAGCTATTATACTGTATGTAAACATCTCACTTTGTCATTGCTTTGCCCTTAGTCTTGCATCTCATCTTCTTTCATGGAAATAAAAATATGTTCCAGTTCTACTATTTAGCTTGCATAGCATACTCACATATTTAACCTGCGTTTTAACAACATTATTAACTGAAATGTTTAAATCTGAACTTTTACAATGAATACAGAACAAACAAAACAATTATTAATTGAAGCAATTGCGAAATCTGTCCATGAATTATGTCTACACTTTCTGTCGTCTATTTAATTGTTAGGTACCTGTACCTTTAGGCTCTATGCCACTAGTTCCTGTTCCTTGGACTGACCTTACTGCTGTTTTGATTTTCAGGAAGTCAACCTTTTTCAATGTGCTGACAAAGAGCCAGGCTGCGGCAGAAAATTTCCCCTTCTGCACCATTGACCCAAATGAAAGCAGAGTGCCCATTCCAGATGAACGCTATGATTTCCTCTGCCAATTCCACAAACCTGCCAGGTATGGGGTCTCATCGCGCACACATTATTCACACTTGAGTCTGCGCTCGCTTGAGTCGGCGGCCTGCTATAGGTCTGAAGACGTATAAGCATGTTGTTGACACGGACTGCCAATACAAGGTGTGATTGCTCTGGTCTGGCCGCTGTTAAAGAGGCAGCATCAGGATCACACCTGGTTATCATACATGTTTACAGTGGCTGTTAAAGCAGGGCCCATTCACATTTGCTCTGCTCCACTGACACCTCACACCATCTTTCTCTGGATTTGACAAGTAACTACAAAGAACCTATCACTATGTGCATTTTTATCTCTTTTCTAAGACCAGTGTGGATGCAACTGTAGACTATGCTGCTTTTTGTCTGTTTCATGATTTAATACACTTTATATCGATGAGCAACATATCCATATCAGTATTGATATCAGTCGCTATTGTGACAAAAAAGGGTTCTTGACGTCAGTATTTTTAGGTCTGTGTGATATATGTTTGTCTTTAGTGCATGAGGCTTGTTATTTTGAAAAGTTAAAATAAACAATTAGTCTAAAATGTGTTTGTATGTTTACATAAAAAAACAGATAAATATATTTGTTTTATTCATTTAAATACCTTAAAGCGGCAATCACCAACCTTTTTTTCTTGTGAGGACCACTACAGTCGCAAATTTCTTCACCAGGACCGGTCAAGGTTGGGTAGCACAGATAAAAACAACATTGTTAAATGCAAACAACCGATTATTGTGTATATTTTTAGCTCTCTTAATGCTTGAATCAGCTGTTTATTGGATTAAGTGGTGCTTAATTCTCATAGTAAAGCACAATAAAGTATAGATAAAAATTAAATACATTTTAAAGAACCTTCTGGGGCCCAGTAGCAAATGGCTCGCGACCCAATTTTGGGGGCTAGACCGGTGGTTGGGGACCCCTACCTTAAAGCAATCTTGGAAAAACTGGACCAAGATCACATTGAACAAGCCTTGTCTCAAATAGTGCTGCACCAGTAACCACTGTTTGTACTGAGGCTTGTTCTAATAATAAATGTAACACAAATAATAGCTGAGTTCAGTGACTACTCTCTCTTTTTGCCGCTATGTCCAGTAAGGTCCCAGCTTTCTTGAATGTTGTTGACATCGCGGGCCTAGTGAAGGGAGCTCATGCTGGACAAGGGCTGGGCAATGCCTTCTTGTCCCACATCAGTGCTTGTGATGGCATCTTCCATATGACACGTGAGTAACCAACTTTACTAAATAATTAGACAATATGTTCATTCACATCCTTTACATCCAGTGTTGGGTAAGTTACTCTAAAACTGTAATATATTATATATTACTAATTACAGGGAGAAAAATGTAATACATTTGTATTACAATATTACTGTCTCAAAAATGTAACTGAGTTACACTACTTTTAGTTACTTTGAGTTACTTTGAGGTAATCACACATTTGTTAAGACATTATACAACACTAATCCTGTTACATTTACAATTGTTTACTGGTTAATTTGTGGAAATGTGATGTCACAACATGTTTTCCTCATAATATTTGATTTACCTTTAAGCCACAGACAGTATTTTAGTGGTGTTTTGGTTCTGAAGTGTCATTTTCAACAGAATATAAAAGCAATTAATTTATATAAAAGTAACTTGAGTTACTCAGATTGTAATTGTAATATATTATCAACATTTTTATAAGTAATGAGTTACACTACTTAGTTACTGAAAAGTGGAATATATTACAGTAACTAGTTACAAAAGTAGTTACTCCCAACACTGTTTACATCCTATGCATACTATATATAAAACATATACAAAATCTTCCCATTCATCTCAAATGAGCTTCAGCATCTTGTGTGGTTGTTGCCAAGATCAACAGCATGATTAGGGTAAGTCAAATCCAACCACACATTCCAAATGGGAGGATCTTTCATTGGAATAAGCAGAACAAAGTGGTGAGCTAGTTGTGGCAGTTTAAGTGAGTGATGGGAGCATTCTATAAGCTTGTTTGTGGCACTTGTTTATAAACATATTCATTTTACTGTTTACAGACCTATTGTGCTTTGATATATTATGCTTTTAATTTTCTAAGAGCCTACCAAGAAGTTTTATTTTATTTCAAAAAATAAGAAAATCAAAGCAATGAAGGTGTCATTTGGTAACATATTAGAAGGACAAACGCTACAGGAAAAAAAAGCAAATTTATCTGAGATTAGTTAAATTCAGCTGCCACTCTCTTGTGTAAATGAAATTGCATGTATTTCAAAAGAGAACTGTATCAAACAAAAAAATGTGATATAAAATTTTAAAGAAAAATAGCAGACTGACACAAGAATGTGCCTGTTATTCAATCACCATATTGCCCAGTCATACTTCTATCTACTGTATAGTTTTAATCTAGGACAGCAGTGAATCATTATGTTATATCCATGTATTATAAATCACTGGTCTGAGCAATGGCAACTCACCCACCGGAGAATAAAGATTCCTCAAATATTCATGAATCACTCAAAATGAAACTTCTAGAAAAAAGAGAATGCAAAACAACTATAAAATTGTTAATGGCTTCGGTTACACTTCACAACAACTACACCTTTTATTAGCCTTATTAAAGCTGTAATAAAGTGTGGATAAAGACCTAATTCATCATGAACACATGAAGCATTTTTGTATGAAAAGTTAAGGTAAATACTACAAAGCTCCTATTCCTACTCCCAACCATAAGTCCCAACCTTAAGCAGTTATTAAATTCATCTATTATTCATCATTTGCTCTTTGTTCATTTAGTCTTTATTAATGCTTTATTGAGGTTTTGATAAAGATGCCGTTTTTTATAAAGTGGTATCAAAGGTCAAGATGAAACCAGTTACACATTTTCATGTAAAATGCTCTCTTATCCATTAAGCAATCTTGGATTTATAATTTTCAGGATCCTAGCACAAAGAATTTTATCCAAAAATTGCCATTTCAGTTGTCAAAAAAAACTCAAGTTAATCTAATCTAATATCAATATAGAGACATGGATTATTCTTGTTTATTTGTGAGAACAGTTAGTTTACATGTGATTAGCTCAGCACACACAGCTCTCGCACAGTGCTCAAACTAGACATCCTTCAGATTATTTAGCAGGTTTCTCTTTCTTCGCCCGCCGTTCCCCTGCGCCTCTGACATTTTTCTTTGTCTTACACAATTAAAGTGTTACACGCTCGAATAATTCAAATTGCAGCTATTGAAATGACTGGAGAGGGCCTTTTAAAAATAGCTGAGTTTGTGTACTGATTGTGTGCTGTTATTGACTTCCCCTCTGTGTGAAAAGAGGTTGATTAGAGGCTCCAGGAAAAGCTCTGATACAAAGGGTTAAGATTGAGACCATTTTCTATATTGTTTCTAAGTACAGTATGTTGTATGTGACATAGTTTGGTTTTTACATGGCAATGACAAAGGGCCATCAGTGACTCTCTTAAGAAACACTGGACGCAATCTCTGTGCATTTTACAAGGGCCTATTCCGATTCTGCATTTACATTATGCTTTTTGGATATAAGTTATTGAGAAACCTCTATAGCCCCCACACACCACCCACCCCACCCCAAAACGCACGCTCCACACACACACACAAATACACACTTTAATAAACAGACAACTGATGTATGAACTGTCACTTCATCTCTATATTGCACAATAAAATCTTAGTAGACTATTGTTGGTTTATTTGACTAGACTATGTGGTAAGACTTTCTCAAAAATATGTATCTAGACAATCTGTTTTGGTAATACTTTAAAAATTCTCTCTACTGTAATTTAATTGGCTTAATTGACTAATTAAGTTGTAATGTGTGAATAATACTTATAAACATTGTGTAGCAGTGTAAAAACACATTAACATACCAAACAGCATTTGTCTAACAACAAGTCTTGTCAAAATGTCATGCAGCGTTCCACATTTTCACGTCAACTCTGTTTTTAGCTTGAGGTCTAATTACTTAATGCTTCCTATATGTTTCCTTATGTTTATTGTTTTAAAAATGGCTGTTAAACGGACAGACCACTCCCTTAGGCCAAACCAATTCTTTTGTGTCTACCCCTCACAAAGACAACTCCAGTCCACAGCAGTCGGAAATGGGCACATCAAACCCACTGCTTGTGCTGTCTGTTTACATCTGGGGCTATGGCATGCTATTGTTTTCTCTGCTCGGGTCCTTGGAAACAATGTGCTATGTTTCACAAGTTAACCATTAAACATAGCCATAGTAATTATATCTATCTGATGTCAGGCAGACTGCAATGCTCTAGCCACTACTTTTATATAACTGATTATATGGTAGCGAGAATCTCACTTGGTTCTGTCTGAAGTGGTGTGTTTTCTGTCTGCGAATTAGCACAAGAGTTTAGAACGATTGAGAAGAGAGATGCGTTGCATTAGCAGAGTGGAGTTGGTTCTTGTTTGGTTTCAATTGAAAAGCTATGTTTGACCCATTCTCATTCATTCCGCGAAAATAAATCCATTAGATTGTGGTTTAGTCATTGTGATGATAATTGTGACTGGTTTTCAGTCTAGACGTTTTGTCTTAGAGCTTCATTTGGAAATGCAATGAACAAATTTAAGATAAAAGTGGAATTCAGTTCTGAATCTCATAATGTGCAGCTTCACACTTAACAAGCTATTCCGGAAGTGTGTTTTTTGCTATTGTGTAGTGTAGTATGCTTTGATAGGGTATGGTGTAAGTATATGAAAGTAAATACACAAGGACACAAGTTAGGCTAAATTCTTACTATAGTTACGTTTAAGATGCGATATATATCTGAATATCTTTGAATTGATATTTTTAGCTGAAATGTTTTTGTTTTTTTTCTAAGCCTGTAGCCTGCTGAATATAAAGCAGAAATGTGATTTTACTTAGAATGTTTTGGCTGATGCCTTTTGGTGAGTAAAACTATACAAGATATAATTTGATTATTACAACAAATAGATCATTCAAATGATCTTATCATTCTCTTAGTCACTTTTCTCTGTAACTGTAACTGTTTTTATCAATTTTATGAGGTCTTATTACCCAGGATTACATTATCTCGATATTTACGATATGGCCAAATTCATGTCCACTAAAAATGTGGATATACAATATATATCAATATATCGTGCCGTGCAAGAGAAGAAGTGTCCGTCACATGCTTGTCTCCATAGATATTCCTTTACTTCAATTGCAGCACTGTAGTATATGACATTTACTGACTGATTAAATGCATTTTGAGTTTTTAAGGACAGCATTAAACAACTGGAATTTAATGCACCATAAAAAGGGTTTTAATGCTTTAGTGTGGAGCATTTGAGGCAAAGCAAGAGACTCTAGACAGGCTAGAGTCAAGCAAGCTGTTTTACATGGTACATTTATGCAATTATAAGGCCTAATTTCTTTCAATCAAAATAGGCAGTTCCATTCTGATGTAAACGTCTGCCAACACACCTACATTCGTAATTGTGTGTAATTCAGTTTTGTCATCTTTTAATTGGCCGACACTCCTTCCCTGCATACAGGCTCCTAGCTGCACTATGTCACTTGGAAACAACGCTCAACTATGTTTGCTCTTGTGGCGCCCATCCCTTAATGACTTTCAAAAGCATGTGTAAACAGTGGCTTGACTTTCAACTTTCCCCAAAACTACTGCAATGACATTCTAAATTTCAGTCTATGGTCTCACGGGTGCACAGTTTGGAGGCGTGTTGTTCCAGTACCTCTGCAGTGACTGGAACGGGCCTCAGACAAGACACAGACACGTTCTACTCCATCTCCTCCTCTGTTTGCCGCCAGCCGCTCCGCCAACTCACCTGGCGCCATTCCCAGAAGTTTGGTTTCCAGCAATTAGATGTTTGAATGCTCACCGACGGTCCCCAATCACACCACAGGGAACCTCGAACCAGCTGCTAATAAAGATGTATTTTCAGTTGTGCGGCGTAGCCCTGAGATACTGCGAAGTCGCAAGTGTAATCCCAGGGGATAGACAGTGGTTGAGGCCAGTCAAATGAAAAGTGCCTGTTATTTTTGGGTAACTTAAAACTGTGAGATAGTCATGGGTTTCTGCGTACAAACTCCATCTGAAATGTGCTTTTAGAACTGCCTGATGTAAAGTTTGAATCAAATTTGGATATATTAATCCATTTTGAAATAGTAGCAAACTTTTGTAACAACAAATACAATAGTTACAGTTTGTTTATTTGTCATTTTTAATGTTGCAATAAAAGTGAAATTGTGATTCACACATCACACCACAATTTTATGCAACAGAGAAGCAGAAATAACTAAATAGTTCATTGAAATGGCAAAAAATCAAACTGTTGCAATGGTAACTTGATGTTGGTTTTGAACATTGCAATGTCCCTATTCAGTCAAGTTCGTTGTCATGCATTGTTGCAATTATGCATTTAATTTAAAATTGCATTATAGTAATACATTTTCTGCAGTGAAAAAGTAAAACAGAGTTGTCCCTCAGTGTAATCCCTGTGATCATTTCTGTCTTAGATGTTTTGTGATAACTTTTATATATATATATATATATATATACACTTTCTTTTTGGAGTACTTTTTACCATAAGCGATTTTCTTAATAATTAGTTTATGGTCTTAGACTTCCACAATAAACTGTATTGTGTATTTTGGTATTTCCTGTATTTTTTACTGCTATTCATGCATCAGATGAAAATTATCCTAGCACTAAATTCTGGCGTGTTTACATTTCATATTTATTAATAAACCCCTGATCAAATAGGCAAATAAAAATAAAATTCACACTACATAAATGATTACAACACAAACCTGATTCATAGCACAGGAAATGTTTAATGTTTACAATCTAGCTACAATACTTTTAATGACTTCACACGACTCTAAAGCTCTGTGAATGCTAGTTGGCTGTTGTATCACAGAGAAGCCAGGCCGGCCCACACTGCACTAATCGCTTACACTGATCAAATCAAAGCCATTGTTTCGCCACAGGCCTGGGGAGCAAACTGCACTGAGACGAGATGATTTATGACCAACCTGCCTCCACACTGACGCCAGGCATGGCTGCTCTCCAGGATCCTCACTGTCACTCGGCAGCTCACAAAACTGACAAACATGTAGCTCCTCGCCCATTCTGTGTTCATCGTTTAAGTGCCTAAGCACATCCTCCTAGTCTGCTGCACTGCTGCTGTGATTAAAAAGTATACCTCTATTAATAAGATGGTATAAAATAATGTTTTTGCCTGTTTTTTATAGCTGTAAGGACTGCGAGCTATTCCGGGTGCTTAGAGCATGAAATAATGGAAACAGTTACTGTTTTGAACAAACAACAAAACGATTTATAATTACACGTGTAAGAGCATGAACCGTATCATTTATAAGTGAAAGAACATATCATTTAGTCCCAGCTATAGAAAAGAATGAAACTCCCTGAATTCCAGGAGACGCCACTGAACTTATGTGTGCGGAGCCTCGTCATCTAATAATGTGATAAATTACAGCATGCTTTGTCTGATTATCATAGTCATTGATTTGTCATTTATACAACTTCTTCTTTGCATTGTTTTTATTACATTAAGCATTTTTTTTATTTTACACTTGACCAGGTTTTGATTTGTCATAATGTTTGTGTTTACATTTTGTTTTACCTCTGGGGGTTTGGATCATTGTAGCGTGACAGCCCTGGCCTCCTTTGTGTGCTGGTGGCCTGCTTGAGCGCCTGTCACAGCATTTAAATGAGCATTTTGCTTCAGTGAGAATGAAGAGTTTTGTCTGCCTCCACTCATGGTGGATGATTAGAGAAAAATGTGTGCCCATCTTGACTGGAGATGGCCACAGCTCCAGATAACATGCTCAGTGATTGAAGGTCGCAATATTTTGAATTCTAATGGGCTTGTCAGATGAATTGCTTGAAATAGACTGTAGAGTCTGGGTGCTTCCTACTTGTGCCCCCCTCGCCTGTCCACTGTGAAAAGAACCACTGGGAATGGCAGGGCCCGATGATCATAGAATTATTGGATGGTGATTCTAAACCCTTCAAAGAGGAGTTGCTATGGTGATCTGCTTCCAAACTGTGAAATGATTCACCTCTGAAAGGCTGAGGGTCTGGAGCTGCTCAACACATCATTGTTCAGGTGCTGGTTGGTTAGGAAATTGCCGGTGCCTGTGCAATCAGCAGCTCTATAGTAGTTAAGGATCTAAAAAGGTTTGTTCTGAGAATGGTGTGGGACAACAGAGCGCTGCATAGGACGCTTCACTCAGGCTTCACTTGTATTTCAGTCTGAGCTATAAGAAATGAATGAAGAGGTTAATGATAAGATCATTAACATACTGTAGTTGTTTCTGACAGAAGCTTGAATAGTCATGTCATACTGGCCTTTCTTTGCTCTACCTGAAAATGCTGCTGACTTTGGGCTTCTCAGTCCATCATATCAATGTTATGCAAAGTGCTCCTCAAATGCTCTGTACTTTATTCTCAGATATGCCAGCAGATTACACAGGTATTGGGGGCACCTTGAGCTTTTGATATTATACTATCAGCACTGTCATTTGTATGTGATGTGTTTGAGAGATGGGATCATGGAGAAAACATGAGTGTCGCTCAGAAGGCCTCAAACCCTCCATTTACTGGTGTCAAACAGCTTTTTAGCAGCCAATGTATTTGCCATAATTGACTCACACCAAGAAACAAGGCTGAATGTGCCACAAACTCTGTTACAGAAGCAGCACATTACAAATTGCCTGTCAATTTTTGCGATTTTTAAAATGAATGTCAAGGCAATATTTCCTGAATGAACGCAAATACTCTTGTGTTTGCCAGTGTTTTATCCTTCTAAGAAGACATCCATAATGCGCCTTTCCTGACAGACTCGTAAAATAGCTTTTACGGCTCTGAATACCAGGAGAATTGCCGCGGCGCAGAGTTTGCATGAACATTTTTAAAGGCGGCGCGAGGAATGCAGCTTCTTTAGATGTGCTCCTGGGCCAGACTACATGTGAAAACACGCGCAGGAAGTCACAAGTCAATGCATACTGTAATTTAGCTGAATTATGATGACCACATATCCTCCCAGGTAGCAACATCACAGAGGCGGCTCAATCATTATCGATCCAGCTTGACTCTGATGACTGCCTTGTCTGTGCCCCTGACAGGAGAGTAATGGTATAAGTAAGCTGCAGCTACCTGTGTATACTGAGAACTTTCTGCATTACAGCTGTGGACTCGATGCAAAATTTGTATTGTTGCACAAGAAAAAGTAAATAAATAGTTTTTACCAACTTATTTTTCAAAACTGCAAGAGATTAAAACATAATAGGAGAGCATTATATCACTTAGCGTATTGACTATCTGACTTAAACCTCCAGTAGAGACCAATCTTTGGGCATGAGCTTGCGTTGTTTTTTCATCTATTTGCAGGGGTGTGAATCAGTTTGCAGTATATTCAAATTGCATTATTTGAATTGTAAAAATAGCACCCAAAAGTATGAGAGCAGAGTCATTTGTTTCTCTAGATTCAAATTACTATCTGCATCAATTAAAAAAAAAAAAAAAAACAACAGCATATATTCTTCGATCTCTATTATATGATGTATGTTCTTCTTTAACCTATGAGAACTATTAATTATGGAGCGCTTAAGCAATGATTCATTTCTTTGCAATTACCAAGGCAGACTTTGTGTCTCTTTCCCGTCTCTGTCAAAAGTAGGTCACATGATCACACAATTCAGGAGTCAAGATAAAGTTTCAATTACATCTGCTCTGAGAACTGCAAAGCATTTTTTTTCTATTGCGCATTAGATAATCAACATGAAATATCCAGGTACAGACCTTCTTCGCGCTTTGTGTCAGCCCCATGTCTGTTATTTTGTTTTGCTTGGAAAAAAACATCTGTAGCAAATCCCCAATGTCAGAATATAGTGAACTGATGTTAAAGACTGAACATCCATCTCTATTTAAGCAGATCTTTGGTTGTATCAGTGAAGAAGCACCTGTTAGCGCTGCTCCTAAATTGACTGTGTACAATAGTAACAACATAAGGCAAAGTACCGTCCCTCACCCTCTGTCTCCCTCAGTTGTGTTTTAGTGCCCCCAGCATAAGTGTCTTTGTGGCGGCGGTCCTCTGTGCGGCCCTGTCCAGACCGCCTTGTTAAAGCACTAATTGTGGAGATTGCCCCCTCGGATTGCGCTCCTCTCTTTCACCTCATCTATTTGTTCTCGCGGCTCTAAGCTGTGAATGGGTCGACGGTAAAGTAGATGTGAATGTTAAATTAGGCGAAATTAATTAAAGCAAATTACTGTGGAATATGTGGCAGTCAGAGGAGAGTGTCAGCTGATGACTAAATAGTGACTGATCAGCTGCTTTCAAAAGCCCCTTTGAAATCTTACTTATCAGCCCTTTTATTGGGTATGACATTAGCCGGGACACTGATTGCCTTTTTAAATGTGTTGCAAAAATGACCTAGTGTTTTCCTTGGGACATATGGACACGGATATATATTTTAGATGCTCCAATCAGCAGTAATTTATACAGATTCATTCTGTTTTATTACCCATGCAAACCCTTTCAAAGCACTCTGCTCATAATTAATACTTGCTAAATTGAACAACAAACGCATATCAGAAACTGTAAATCATAATTGCTTGTAATGTATGTATATTCACTCAGCTAACAAAATGATTACATTGCATTATATTTTCCGAGTTCACAGAGACACAATGGCAAATTTTCATTCCAATCAGTGCTGAACAGGGAGCTGGTAAATTGGAGCGGCAAAACAATAATTCCACTGATTAGCCCCTTTCTGTGTGGCGTAAGTGAACTGTTTATACTGTGGAGTACCTCTGCAAGAGGAGAGGAACCAAAACAGCCTGATTAGGCAAAGAGTAATTGGATAAGTTCATTTCAGCATGAGGACAACGCACGGGATGACAGCTTGCACAAAAGTCGTGAGGCAGGATTGAACTGTGGAGGTTTTGACAAATCTGGAGCTTATTTTTTCATAAAGATGATCTCAATAACTTCAGAGAGTATTGGACAAGAGCTATTGTTTAAACATCACATGTAAATTGAGTTACAGATGAAAATGTTTTCAGTTGGTTAATTAGATTACTTGCACTTTTATGTGACACCCTAGTCAATCATATCTTTCATCTTATAAATTTCCCTAATTAAGTGTTGTGGCATCTAATTATAATCAAACATTGCTAATACACATAGCAATATTTTCAGAAACCATCACAGTTTTTGAAACAAGCAGAAATAACTTTGGTTACAGTCATCCAAATTTATGACCAGCTAGGTCAAATTTTGTCCAGCTAGAAGAATTCGTACAAAAATTGTGAATTCACAAAGTACAAGTAGAACTGACTACATATTTCCATCCTGTGTAAACCAGGCTAGGTTATCCAAATCTACATATATTTTCAAAAACTTCAAGCTAATTACTTGCTGTCTATTAATGTTCCAGTGAACATATTTTTGTATTTATTATGCTTACATTAACGTATTACTAGATATTTTAATGTTTGTATGCCAGCATGTCCATTCAAGGCTGCTACACCAACATGAGAGTTAATTTACAAAACGCCGTTTTCTCTTCTTTGTCATTTTACGAAACCACCACTAGCTGTCAGTCAAAGAAATGGCATTCGGCTAAACAAACGTTATGTGATTAGTGCTACTTTAGATGAGAACCACTTCAGCTGAGCTTTAAGTAATATTGAATAATGACAACAACATGACTCATCATCAGTGTAGAACATGCATCACTGTCTTGGCACGGTGAGTGATATGGTGACAGCTCTGTGAATGAGTGGTTGCATCTTCTTGTTGATGTTTCTGTCTTGCGGGGCTTCTCCTGTCAACATGGTGCTGCACATTTGGGTTGTCAGTGCTCTAATCTGCCACTGATAACACTCTGAATGTGCATTCTTCACATACTGTCCTACACTGGAGCCAACCATCCGCCACACCACTTCCACTTCCACACTGACAGAAGCAGCATTCCCACTCTGACACAATATAAACTTATGGGTAAGGTGATGAATGAAGAGCAGAAAGGTGTAAATCATTTGGCTCCTGCATGGGCTGCAGATGGCAGAGGCAATATTGTACAATATAAACAATGTTTTATAATATAATAAATACTAAAATAGAGATGTAAAAACAACTGAAGTTAATGTACTTTTTGTGACACACTGCAAGTTTGTCTTGAAAATCCAGTTTGGGTAATAGTGGAAAGTGGTTTCTCGGACATTGTTCCCCAATGCTGTAAATAAAAGCTAGACTACATTTGGCCTTACTGATATTGCGGGCTCTCTCTTGTGTGACACCCTCCACCCCCACCCACCCTGAGGAGCTCTGCTGGAGGAGTCCTTAGAGGCACTGGTGCTAAATGGCCTTCTCCTGCCTCATTACCTAATCACCAGCACAGCTCCAGCTTAAGCACTAAAGAGCACGGCTGCCACCATTTTCTTATGACATTTTGCTCCTAAGCATGCTCTTTTTAGACGAACATTAGGGTAGGCTGGGTTTTTCACGAAGGTAAAACAAGGGTTGCGTTTAAATGCAAATGCATTCAAGAATATTTAAAGGTGCACTGTATGAATGGTATTTGAGTTCTTTATCTCTATGGAGACTCCCTGAGCCAAGGTACTGATCTGGTCTGTGGAGAGGTGAGCATGCTAAGAAAACACAGCATAAAAACACAAACATATATTTCACGCCTATAGCGTGGAACTAAAACGGGAAGGCAAAACAATAAAGTACTTGAAACTGGACACAGTGTTACATAGTGCACCTTTAAAAGCATGTTCCTAAGGTAAAAGAGTGAAGCAACAATGGTCTATGCAAATTATTCCATTGTTTACCTGCTGCAGATGTGAGAAAAATGTCTTGCTATAAGTATCTCTAGAGTTTTGGCAATAGCAATTGTTAGGAGTGTATTCCTTAGCAAGGCTAAAGAAAATGTCTTAAGCTTTATGGAAGGGCAAAACAAAGATTTTTGTGGTGTGTTTGTAAAGCAAAGTATTTGTAGGCAACATGTTTCTAATATAGAACTATTGCATTTTTCATTTCACTGTATTTGTCACAATATAAATTCCCATTGTGAGAACTTTTGTAAATGCCTATTTTTCCCATGTTTCTTATTGCACATAATGATTTCTTTTGCAACTAAATCTAATCTCTTGCACAGTCGATACCATTGATCTTTTTTTCTGGTGATTCCAGATGGTGCCTTGGCTTGTGTCATTCCACATGGGGGTTTACAGCATGTTTTCGCTCCCATCTCTACAGGTGCGTTTGAAGATGAGGATATCATTCACGTGGAGGGGACAGTGGACCCCGTGAGGGACATGGAAATCATCCACGAGGAGTTAAGGCTAAAAGATGAGGAGCTGATCGGCCCCATTATTGACAAGCTGGAGAAGACGGCCATCAGAGGAGGCGACAAGAAGCTCAAGCCAGAATATGTGAGTTCACGTCCCCGTAGGCCTTTTGCTTCGCCTCACAGCATGCTACTAAAGTATAGCCCTCCCACACACATGCCCAGGGAAAGAAAATTATGTTTTTTATAATCTCCCTCCAATAAGAACCACCTCCCCTCCTTCCTCTCCTCTTTGGACGATTTTTTTCCCCCTGTCTGAGATGGGAAGTGATCGGGGTCATGGTTTTCTGCTGTAGAAATCATTAATAGAGAGTTACTTATTCAGCTGCTGACCCTGGGTCGCGCTACCAGGCTAATGAAAGTGTATCTGCACAGCTCTTTTCATCTAAAGTAATACTCAAATCAGACACCTACAGCAGCAGCTCCGGGGAAAATTGTGCTAGGCCAAGCGCTGGGTGAAAGGGAAGCCTATATGTCGTTATGAATAGCATAAATGTTTGGCATATACTTTGACAGAGCGGTTAGGGTTAGTCATATAAGGAGATCAGAGGAAGTGTGTGGAGGCGCTGTTCATATTGTTAGGCTAATGAGGGTTAGCGGCTAACTTCAGCATCCATTTGCTGGTGAATGTCTCCCACTACCCTATCATGGTGCGAGCATGAGCAAACCTGGCCTTTTGCTATAAGCTGCATGCACAATTTGAGCCTCTGACCAGTCATTACACTAACGAGAGGGGCTATTTCACCTGCTGCAGCTGCCCCCGAGCCCGTCACCCCCCCAACCACCCATCCACCCCTGCAGACGCCCCACCACACCTCCTTCACTTCTCCTCCTCCCTACCAACAGCACTTCCCCACACCCCTGTCGCCCGCAGACAGGAGCCATTCAGCCCAGGCAGGTGGCCGCTTACGCACATAATTGCTAACAATTTTAGGCAATGAATAAAAATGATCTACATTACTTGTCAAAGGTTGTGCACACGTCGGCAAAGTGAAATCTATAGAAGACCTCTTTAGATGGAGAAGAATGGTGCTTATCAAAGGCGGGTGCAGCTCGGAGACGCCGGGATTGTCTCGCAGTGCCTCAGCTGTGTGTTGTCACCTCCAAACATGTTTATGTCAGCATCAGCCCAGCACCGTAGGCTAGAGATGTACATTCTGACAATAGGATGCATCGTATGAGTGGCAGGGACCTATTAAATCAGAAACAATATATGAAGCAGGTGAAGGAACAGAGCAAAAATACTGTCTACACCTATTATTATGTCATCAAACTTCTTCATTTTCTGTCACCTTGTTTCAAAGAGATCCTCTTTCATGTAGTTTTCAATTTGATCCAGAGAGACAAATAAGCCTCAAAGTTTGATCAAGACTATAAAAGATGTGAAATAATTTCATTATTTATTTTGGTAATTGAGAAAAGAAACTATATTTCCACTCAGTAAAATCAGTAATACTTAGGAAACTGGATAAGGTAGAGAGAGAAATGTAAGAGAAATGACTGTAAAGATTAATATTTGTCCCATTGAGGATGTTCTTCTTACTCTACTGTACAGCCTCATGCTGGAGTTTAATGAGCAGGCTTTTATTTATTCAGCAGCTTCCGGTTTAAACTTGATGTAAGAACACACACATAAGTGCACTCATCTAAACAATAAGAAAAGATGTAAACTTTTGACATTATAACTTAATGACTAAGACATTTAATAAATAAATAATGAAATACTATTATAGAAAATAAAAGCTTCTATATTTGTTTTCAGGAAAAAGGACACTTAATAAATCCTTCTGAGATGTATTTAAATGGATGCAGCAGTACGGCCTCATTTTTATTCATTGTTTTAAAGATTTAAATTCATTTGCTGGTGCTGTGTTTACAAGAACAATATTTCATGCTTTTGTTGCTGCGAATCCCTGTGAAATCTCTGTCCTTAGAAAACAATGCAGTGGTGGCGGGCCCACCAGCGGCGCATGATGGCGGCAGGCGTATGTGCTGACCCCTGTGGGACCTATCTGCCTTTTATTAACACCTGCCTGTTAGAGCTGATGAGGGAAACCTGGAGCGGGTTCAGCCCGTGTCACTGGCCGTTTGCTGTTTCCATTTCACACATGATTAATCTCTCTGTGAAGGCTGGGCCGCGCTGGCCCTGCGTCCGCGCCTCTTCCTGCGCTCTCTCCCGCTGCTGCTCTCTGGCCGCACCACTAAAAGGCCTTTAGAATTCCTGTGGAGAGAGATGTGCCCAGAGCGAATGCAGCTGGCCGGGGGTCAGTGTGTGCCGCTCTCTCTGCCATTGTGTAATTGAGGCTCTGGCAGGATTTTTTCCTCACTTCTTTCAAAAGGCAGTGTGATTGTGAAGTGCTGTGAGGCTTTGGGGAGGGAAGAGCAGGCTGAGGGAGTGTTGCAGGGGGTGGGGGACTTTTATATGAAGGGGGAGGTCAAGTTGACAGGAACAAAAAGAATGTGTTCCGCTAATTTCTGTGGGGCTGGATCAACAATAATAGGCTCAATTTCTTTATTACAAATTTTATAACTACCTCCCTCCCATTTTCCCACCCTTTTCCGCTTCCAGATCCTGTCAAGACCCAGTCCTGCCTGTGGTCCCAGCCCACAAGTGCCTCAGTAATGAATGTGGCTTACATCGAGGCTGATGCTCCGTGTTTTCTCCACAAGAATCCCTGAATAAATACTTGTGTAGCTCACTGGAGTGCATTCCAAATGACTGCATTCTGAGTCAGAATGTGAGAGGGAGCAGATCATTTACACTTAAGTAACTGACTCCGATTAGTTCCCCTCTTGTCTATCCTTTTCATTAACAATATAAAGTATGTTGCTATAGCCCTGAAGGTTTTTCTCATACTTTTTAAGGCAAGAGGGGGTCCTGTGCGTGCCATCTATGTCAAAGCTACACTCTTGCTTCAATCCCTGCACAGCCATTGTTCATTTGGGCATCAGGATGCAGTGCATTTAGGAAATAATTACCCCATACCCCGCTGCGTTTATACCCTTTTTCATCTCCTTTAATGGCTTCTTGTTTATTCTCTTTTAACCCCAAACAGGACATTATGTGCAAAATCAAGAGCTGGGTAGTGGATGAAAAGAAACATGTTCGCTACAATCACGACTGGAACGACAAGGAGGTACGTCTTTGAAGTCACAGAGATTTATGAAAAACTCCAACTGCTTTGTTAGTCTTCCTTTGTGCAAATTAATATGAAGCTCTGTCTTGTGTTTTTTATTTTTGACATCACTTTTGTACAAGCTAATGACATCTGGCCATGCTGATCTTGATCTTTATAGTGGCCCCCCTACTGCTCTTATATACACAACAGACTGTGCTCACTGTACTTTGTTTGCTGCTAAAAGTTTCAGCCTTTTTTCACTGTGTCACTGTCTTTTCAGATCGAAGTGCTGAACAAATACTTGTTTTTGACATCCAAACCCATGATTTACCTCGTTAACCTCTCGGAAAAAGACTACATCAGGAGGAAGAACAAATGGTAAGTGCAGGGAGGTAGAAGAGGCCGCCATGTCTCATTGCACTCATTAATCACCAGCAAAGAGCTTTTTTTCTCCTACTTACGAAGCGGCTTGCTGCTAACTTTGATTGGATCTTGCGTCCTGACTGCATTAATACGGTACAGTGGAGTGTGAGAAGTGTAGACGCAGAGATCGACTGAAGGTGCCCCCCCGCTGGCTTTAGCGGTCATATCTTTGTGAGAGGATCTGCCTGGAGGTGGCAATAAGTACAGCACAACAGCCTGCTCTGCCCTCCGACTCTGCTCTTCATTAAGCCACATACGGACTCCATTTCACTGCGAAATTTCCATATGATATCAAAGGCTCTGAATGACAACAAAACAAACATGAGTAAATTATTAATACAGTGCGGAGAGGGGACAATAAACTCTAGGCATAAACACCACTATTAATTTTATATGGCCGTTTAGGGTTTGTGTCAAATATTTGGTTTTGTCTACACATGTTGTTGTCCAAAACGTGGATTTAAATGGCATGCTTTACAAGACTTTCTTTACAGTCATAGCTTGCGCAACATGAGCTTGACTTTTAGTGAAAAACATGTCCAGCTGTAGTGAAAACTTTTAGAATGACATCATACAGTTAAAACTGCGTAAATCAATGTATGCATATTCTTTGTAAATTAGATTTGAATTGAATGAAAACAATAGAAATAATAGTTGCATACGTTTTGTAACAAGTGTCCAAGAACAAATGCAAACACGATTGTCTTTGCAACTCTGTGGTCTGTTTTGTTCCAAGTCCGTTTATAGTAATGTTATCTCCAGAGAGGCTGCGGACACATCCATTACATGTGAAAGGGCTACTTTTCCTCACTCCAGCAGTTTGTCAATAACACCAACTTGTGGATTGTTACCACACTTTTCCAATTGCCCTCTAGGCTTTGTGGTGTCACTTCTTGCAAAATTTGTTTTCAGTGCTTTACTTGGCAGCATTGTATTACAAGGGAAGTTGTTTACCTATGAGTGTTTGTTAAAATGTTCTTGACACGAAAGTATGAGTGTCAGACAGAGAGAGGAGGGAGCGAGCTCATAAATCAAATGATTCATGGCATGTGGAACATCCGTCATCAGCAGAAAGACCTTTTTTAACTTGCGTGTGTGGGGATTTTTACTGTGAGAAATGCAATAAATCCTGTGCTGTTTAAAACAGTAGTGCTCAGGTGTCCTGGGGGCTCCCCACTGAACAATACTGACATCAAAGTGTTGATGTTTGACAAGTGATGAGTCACTTCCCTTGTCCAGAGAGCAGCTCACACCTGTATGGAGATGATTACAGGTAGATCGAGCTGGCCCTAATTGTACAATAAATGCCGCTCTCAGCCCTAATGGCAGCTAGTCTGCAGCGGAGACGCCAGACTGCCATTTGGCTGTCGCCATGCTCTCGTGTTTTTCCACCGGCACAGTTGAGATGATGATACGCTTTAGGACTATTCAAAGCAAACAGCAAGACAAATTGCAATCTCAGCTTTAATGTGCTCTGAAAAGGAGGCGAATCCTCGAATGAGGCAAATAAGCCAATTTTATCTGTGTCTTTTAGGACATTCATCGAGGCCATATCACAGGTTTAGTTTACACTGCTCTACAAGCACCTTTTGATTTCCTCTCTTTTGTTGATGGCATGTTGCCAGTCACTGTTTAGGTAAATGCATTTCAAGCCTATTTTTAGTTGTGATGTTTGTACAGGTTAGGAGTGTTGTAACTTTTATGTGGCTGTATTTGTCAAACTATCTTATGATAATGTTATCAGAATTTGCAGACCCTGAAGCAGCCCATTGTTAACTGTCACCATCTTGTTTGGAGTATGGGAGCCACATACCAGGCTGCTCTTGTTTAGACAAGAATATAGCGTATTAGCTTTAGCAAACCATCATTAATGTGGATCAGACAAGGAGCATTGCCGCTTTCATCCCAGCTGCTCTGCTGGAGACAGAACATCATTTACTGTGGAGAGCAGCACATGGCTCCGGTCGACAGTGTATGTGTATGAGAATGTGTCCATGTGCATGTTTGAAGTCTGTCTCAGAGGCGACTCGGCGCTCATTTGGATGCTGCTGTAATTGCGGTGTGCACATCAAAGGCCTGTGATGTTCCAGAGGAGACTGCCGCTCCTCTGAGCAGAGGGCCGCCCGCTGCTCCCCTCTCCCTCCAGCCATCACTGCCCCCTGCACATCCCTTCTCGTAAAAAATGATTAAGGCCGCATTTGTCCTGTGTTTACGACTGAGAGGCATTGCGTGATAGGGAATGGCATCTACAAGAGTGTATCAAGAGCCTTTCTCTTTTGCTCTGGTCTGGGAGCTGCCTGTAGACTTTAGAAAGCAGCACATACTACTGGGTCATTAAAGGAGTACTGATGATGTGTGCTTTGGCTGGCATATTTACACCTGTCAATCAAAACAGTGTTTATTTTACAAGAGCCAACATAGATTTATATTATATTTGTTAATCCTTTTTTTATTGGTCATGATTTGCCGAGACAAATAGGAGAAAAAAGTCCAGATGTGCTGTGATGTTTTTGATGGCATTTTCTTTCCTCTTCCTCTTGTTCTTTTGGACAATGTACATTAAAGTAAATTGGTGCCTCTTAAGTAGATGAGTTGACCTTTAAGGAAGCCGACGAGCGTGGCCTGCCTCTGAGTGCTCTGCCTCTGGAGAGTGTGAGCGAACTGCGAGCTACTAGCGCACAGAGCTACTATTAACACTGTGCATGGTGTGTGTATGTAAGTGTGAGTGCACTACTTTTTATTACATTTTGAGGACGAAGAGACTTTTCCTCTTGTCAGAATCCTCCTATACAAACAAAACATCGATGTCCAAAGGTAATACACAAAAGTCTTCAAAAAGTGAATATAATGTCCCTTAAATACAATGAATAGATTTACTAAGTATGTTGAGATTATGATTATATTTTGCTTGTGGTGTCAGACAGGTACAATTTGGCAAACCGCTAAAGCCTGTGAATGTGCTTTAATGGCTGCCTGTCAACATTAAAGCATGAATAATTGTAATTAATACAACACTGAGCGTTAACATGAATCATCTAATCATAAATCATTCTTTTTAGTTTATATTTTAAGGCAGTTGTGGTTCCACAAATACTACAAAATATTACTTCCCAGTTTGTGTCCCACATAAACAGAGGTATTTCTTAAAGAAACTTCACAATTTTATTGCAACAAAATTGGTAATTTTTTGCACTCACTGTGGAAGAACAGAAGAATCCTTCTTAACAACAAATGCATTATAATAGTTACTTTGCTTTTAGTTTGTTACAAATAGTATGTCATTTTTTCATTATTATGAATATTTATATTTTTTGTGGTTCATTCATGTTTTATGCCAGACTTGAACCAAGATATTTACAGGCACGTTTAGCCCATTCCTGGTGCTTTGTTTGAATATAATTTGTTGAATAATGTCATTGAGATGCTGAAAAAAAACAAAGAAGAACCATAGATATTAATTTTTGCCCCTAGAAGCCACACCTAATACTATTTCCCTTCCTGTGGTATGAATATTTTATGTAATCAATTAATGTTTGTGCAACTTATAATTCCTATGTACAAATCTAATACAATGTTAGCTTGTTAATAAATTTGCCTTTTTGCCTGTGTAGCAATTAAAATATTGATCTAATTTGTGAAAGGAATCAAATCTCTGTCGAAATACCTGTTTTGTCCTTTAGGGGGAGCTTTAACAGCTCCAGTGGCGAATCATTCAGTCACAGGCCAATTTCTGCCCACCACAAAAGCAAAGCAGTTACAAAACTCAATTCAACCCAGATGACGTATGTTTTTGTATTATCTGCCGGTGCAAGCCATTCATCCCTTAGGACTTAAAGAGGATGAGTCCCTGATTCCTCACTTCCCTCTGTAGTCAAACTCCTCCAAACCAACTCTCTCATAAACACAACTTCAGTTTATTGAGTGCAAAACCACTGGATCCATCCAAGTTTTTTAAGGAACCACACTCCAGTAAGCTCCAGTGCTGCCTTCTAAGCCAACATCTAGTTCGTCCACTCCGGTCTTGTTCTTGTTCAGCGTGAAATCCTATCCAACACTTGCCAGACTACAATGTGGGCTCGGTGAGTTTTAATGGTGGACTGTGGATAGTAGAAAACAACAGAAAAGGAGAGGCAGAGCAGTAAAGTTAGACCAGGTGGTGCTAATGAAGTCAGTGTGTAAGTTATAGAGCAGTAGACTGTCCCTAGTCCATATAATGACAGGCCCGTTGTTATGTGTCAGCCTTCTGTGTCTTTGTTGTGTAGAAGAACAGACACAATTCTGTTACACTGACTAATGACATCAACCTCAATCAGGTTCTTTTTCTTGGTAGAACTAGATCTTGACATGTTGCAAACTCTATATACAGTATCTTTTGATTTTAGTTGAACTTGCACATTATTGTTGTTGTCTGTTGCAAAATCTCAGTAAGCGACCAACTGGCTCAGTGTACAGAACATTAGTTGACTTGTTCATATTTTAAATCTTAAACTTTTGTACATTTAAGTGTTTTGATTAGCATTAGCATTTGGACACAAACTTCTCTCTTTATAAACACACAAGTGTCCTTTGGTGGAGTAATCTTCTGATTTGTAAATTCTTTAACATGTTTTCAAAGACGTTCACCGCAACTCACTCTTCACCGCCTGATCTGCCAAGTATTTATTCATTTTAGACTGACCCAACAGAAATGAATTGAACAAGAAGTACTTAGTTGTACATATGCTAGCGGTTTTAAACACAAAGAAGTCAGAGTTTCACCTTAGATTCAAGTGCAGATCGGAGTTTAGACTACCATTTTATTAAAACATAGGGAATTATTCCAGTAACACTTTTCTTATTTGAGATTTTGATTAAATAGACCACTTCACACCATACAATGCACAAAGAAGTGCAACTATGCAATATTTATTTTTTAATTAATAAAACATGTGACAGCATCTTCAAATGTAGTTTTTCTACTTATGAAGTTTATTAAAGTTAAAGTTAATTTATAATGAAATGATCTAATCCTCAAACCTTTTCCCTCTTTATATGCCTTCACTGCTATGTGTATAAAACACACATAAATAAAATCATTGCCTAATTTCAGTTTACTGAAATGTCATGTAAGCAGTTATATTTCATGTATTATATTTCATTTATTCCATTTTAAATGAACATAGTTTCTCTGAACGTTAAAATTACTGACACATGTTTTGGTGATAATTTTTCTCTAGATAGAACCTAAACAATCAAAAATTGTTCTAATTGTATCTACTTTTCTAGTTCTCAGATATTTTTCTGTCCATATAAATGTATTTGTGTATTTGGCAACCAGTTGCTTTAACAATACTCATACTTATACTCATACTCAACTACAGTATTTTGCACGTCTGTTATTGTGACTTTTTGAAGCATTTAAGTAATTTCTAGTTAATGGGCTGTGTGCACGGAATTTCAGTTGGCTTGCGATTGTTCAAAAATGCTAACTTCTGTACATACAACCATTTCCTGTTAGCATTAGCATTTAGACACAATGATGTCTCTTTTTAAACACAGAAGTGTTCTCTGATGAAATATTCCTCTAATATGTAAAGTCTTTAACATGTTTTCTGTAACATTCACCACAACTGTCTGATCTAACGAGAATTTATTAGTTTTAAACTGATGTAATGAAAACCTCATTGAAGAGTATTGAACAGGAAGTCGTTGTATGTACAGGATGTAGTATTTTAAACCAAAACAAGACAACTGCACTCAGCCAATTCAGTTATATTTTTTTGTGTCTGATAAAGAACTGCAAAAAATGTTGTTTGATCATTTTCACAACACCCTATTGCTTTTATTAGTGTCATTTTAGGCTGAACACAGAGCTCAGTAAGTTATAGTCCAATAACGGGCCTTCACGGCACTGTCTTTGTTTGCTCTGCGTGTTAGGGTTATGACCGGTGCACTTGGCTGAAAGGGAAGCCCCAGCCAGCCTCTCTCACCTCTAATGAGACAAATAAAACGACTTTAGTGTTGCCACATTGCACTCTCCAACATCTATTAGCAGGATTATTGTTGAACTGTTATGAATGGGGACATAGACAGAATTGGAAGAGGCCATGATTGTCTGATGTTACATATGTCCTTGATTACCTTGCTCGCGCTTTATTCTAATAAGTGGCGTTCATTGTGCCGGGTCGGACAGCTCGACAGTCTGACACGCGACGAGAATAAATATTGCATGTGGTAGACATTAAGCTGTCATGGCGCAGAAAAGACGAGATGGAGGAATCCGTGTGCTGTGCGCCGCCACTACACTTTGCCTGCTCTTGTCACAATTGTCACATCTTGATGACTCCCCCCTCTCTCCTTCTCCCTCAGCCCTTATTTTCTCTGGCCCAGTCAACTGCTCTGAATGACAGCACGGGTACCCCATATAGAGAATTATTTTGGGGGATGTAGGATGTGCTCCTGGCTGTGGATTTGAATATTTTGTCTTCTTCTCGCCATTTGCTACTATCTCCCCAAACTTTTAATTGTTTTGTGCCTAAAGGATAAATTGTTCTTTGTGCTGATATAATTCCTCTAGTGTATTTCAACTAGGATTTCAACACTTTAAAATGACTCAACAGAAGTTTTCTTTAGAAAATCAAACTGTCTTTAAAGGGGACCTATTATGTCAAATTCATTTTTCTAAGTTTTTAACCTTGTTACAATGGCCTTCCTTTATCATTAGTTTACTCAAAGTTATATTTGAATTGATTCATGCATGTTGGAGTAATCTTGTTTTGTTCTTCAGCTGGAGCTCAAGTGCTCAGAAATCCCCGTTCTCACCTACCACCTATCCCCTCCCACTTGTCTGTATTTACTTGTTATAATTCAAAAGATTAAAACTCAAAGTGAAGCTTTAATGGTTTAAAACTGCCCCATATTCACTTTCCAACAATAAAAAGATATTTTTTAAAAATCTGTTTTTACAGTTACATTTTAAAGTGAAGAGGCGGGCTTATCAGTTCTGCAGTTTTGAACAGGAAGTCAGTAGAGCTGTTCCTATTTTTAAGTTGTTTTAGATCAACTTTGTGTTTTACAATGAACAAAAGGTAAATTACTGATCTGCATATGTTCTAGTTTCTTACTAAATATAAAAAAAACACAGTAGGACCCCTTTAAATATGTTTACCTGAATTTGTACAATAAGCACAATCATTTTAAATATTAGAACCTAAGCATGAAGTTGATCCCTTTTTAGCTTTGCTTGGCACAAAGCTTGTATTTTATTTTAAGGAAAAGTATGAAACATACACAGAGGCTACCAGTTGAATTGGTTAAAGGCCTACAGTAGATGTAGTAGCAGTTCACCCACTGCATGCTGTAATATTGGCTCTAAATTACAAGGGTTCCTAATCTAGACACAATTCAAAGTAAAGGTCCTGCATTTCCAATAATTCAGTATGATATATTCCACACATCTTCAGAACTTCTAAAAAATCACAATTCACCCCCACCTTATTTCACCCCGCCCACTTTTCTTGGCAGTACACTTCCTGTTTTGCTCTGGTAAGGTAGCTTTGTCTTCTACAGTGATCTCAAATCGATATTACTGACTTCTACTGCAGCTTTCAAACGACGTACAGCTAATCCGTAAGTGTGTTGTCACAAAAAGTGGCAGGGAGTAAATGAAAGTGGGAGGCACAGGTGGACCAAAGAAAAACTGCAGCGCCACATAGAGGCCGGAGGAACAAAAAACAATTGGCCTTTCATGCAGCGGCTTGGCTAGTTCTGGTTTGCGAATACCTGTGGATAGTTCCATCTCGCTCCATTCATTACTTAGGGGGAATTTGCATAGATGTTCTAAAATTCATTTAATATTTTTAAAACTCAAACCAAGGGCGGATTTCAACTAGATTACCACTGGCAGACCTTCACATACAAGGTAAATACTTCACCAGGGAAAGACTATGGGCCAGACTTAACAAGCATTTGTTCATCTGCAAAACAGGAAACAGATTAGTGGGAGCAAAAACTTGGCATAGCTGACATTTTTCTTTCACACAGACACTAAAGATGCAAAAATCTGAGGTAGTGCATATCTCTTTTGTGTAATATGTAATATGTACATCTTCCAATATTAAAGTATGCATAAATTGCTCACAAATAACGTGATTTTTTAATTATTTTTTTTCCGTTTGCACCCGCAATTTAGCTCCTGGCTTGATAAATCAGGCCCTATGTGTTTATAAAACAGTGAAATTCTGGCACAATGCTAAATGCTAACAAATAAATTGACTTGAATAAAAAGTAGTCACTTTGATACAAATACATTAAATGCCAAGCCAAGAGTTTTTGTAAAAAGCTCAGTGTGTAGAGAACATTAATAAATCATTTAAATAGAGGTTAGCATTAGCTTCGAGACACAAACATGACTTTTATAAACATGAAATATTTACCTTATATGGGAAGGTCTTAACATGCTGCAAATGATTGTCTGGCTGTCATTTGTTCTTCGCTTTGTGTCAATTAAATATTTAGTTATTTTAGGCTTTTTCCACAATAATTCCCATAGGGAAAAAATAGGACGGGAACAAACTATCCAAAGGTATTTTCAGGAACAAGAACAAAAGGGCCTATAGAAGATTTCTGTTTAGGCATGACTTGTCTATGTCCTTGTAGACATGCAGTAAACATGTTCACATCAAATATTGATTTTACTGACAGACACTGAAAGTTTTAATTGAATAAAATATATATTGGACAAGCTGTTGATGCTGCTTTTGTATTTTGATTCTCAAGCAGATTAGACAATAAGAAAGCAGAATCAGCCTCTAATTTTGGATTGTCAGCTCCTAAGACTGGGAAAAAGTCCTCTCTTGGATCTGAATACTCAACACCAGCTCATACTTAATTAGTCATTAATAAACCTCTGGTTCAGTAACTATCTGTGGTTGTGAGCCATTTTCATTGGCTTAGAAAAAGAAAACCTATAGCATTTTTGGTCAGTGACAGAAAACGCTTAATTTTACAAACATTTAGGCGGAGCTCTCTTGATTCAAATGTAAACTGTCATTCTCCATTCTCTGAACAGCACCCCTGACTGCAGCAGCCCTCACAGCACAGAGCGGGTGCAGGTATCAAAGCTGTGAAAGTTGTTCAGAAAGCTTGTTATCCGCACACCCTCGAGCTTTGTTTGAGCTGGGATGTGAAATGATGCTCTTAATTAAAGTTGCTCCCAGTGTGCCTGCGCTGTGTTGTGTTTCTTCCAGAACTCTTCTTTGAACACTAAAAGGAGTTGACAATAAGGGTATTGTGGTTGTGTGTGTGTTCTGTGGGGTGTGTGTCAGTCAGATGTGGTCTGATGGTCCCTCTGCCTCTGCCTGCGTGAGGACAGTGTCTCTCCACAAATTCTCTCTCCTCACCCCCGTCTACCCTCTCTCTTTTCTTCTTTTCTTACTCCTCTCTTCACCTCTCCTTTCTCCCCCTCATGTCTGTTTCTCTCCTATCCCTCTCTTTCATTTCTCCTCCCCACTCTTTCCTCTCTACTTTTTCTTTTCCCTTCTCCTCCTATCTTTCTTATTTTCTAACTCCTTCTCTCAACTATTTCTCCTTTCTCTTCCCCCCTTCACCTCTTGTCTCCTCTCTCCTCCCTGTCTCCTTCCATCGGCCTACGTTAAGGAGCTCAACACTAACTGGGAGGATGAAAAGCTTCCCACTGAGCCCCCCTGATGTCCCAGCCTCAAAAGACACCATGAGCTCATACCTCTTGTGTCTGTCTGCCAAAGCATAAAATAAAACCTAAGATAAATGCAACGTGCTATTAAAATGATGCCACTAAAGTCTAATACAAACAATTTCTACTATTTACTGCTTATTTCTGTTTCCTATTAGATGTTCCTTCTTGTCAAAGTTAAGCATTATGGACTGGGAACAGGTGCCACAGTGAGGTGGCTAGAGTTATATCTTTAAGAAAGGCACTTCGCCCAGCATGAATCTAGTTTTGAATGGTTTGTTTTGGTTGGAGGAGACAACAATGCAGATTGGCAGCCTGGCCTCTGCCAGTCAGTCCCGGGGCAGTTACAACTGCGAATTGAGATAATGAATAAAGCACAGTAAAGAACTTTGAAAGAAACTTTAAAAAATAATGAATTACTTTGTATTCAATGTAGGTAATGGCACCATAAGTGTGCTTCAGTCTTATTTTACAAGGTTTCTCATTATATTATGCAAAATGTCCTCCTTTTTTGAGTTTTTAGTCCAATTCTAAAATTGCTTCCTCATCATAAACACTGCTGAAGTTTTGTTTGTGAAATATTTTCCGTTCCTTCCAAAACACCAGTCCTAATGTCCTTGATATGTGATGTCACAGATAGATCGCTGAGATCTTCTTCATTATTTTCAAGTCCATAAATCATCCAGACTCACCATAGGCATTTCTGGTGTATTATCATATCAGGCAAGATTGATCATTATTTTCCACGTGCTATTTTCTTTGCAGTCAGTAGGTAGAGCGCTAACTCAATTCTTGATGTGGTAATTACATTGATATCATGGGGGCTCTGATATTTAGGTTCTGGTGCTTGGGAATCTTAAGTGGACAGTGCGCTCTGGTCCTGGGAGATGACACAGGATCCTGAATCCTGTGGGGGGGACACTGAGGCTAAGACAGGCTGCTGCTGCTGCAGGTCTATTAGGCCAGGGGTTCCCAAACTTTTCAGCCCGGGACCCCCAAATAAACCGTGCAACCAACTCGCGACCCCCAGAGCAAAAATGATATACTTTTGTTTTAATTTTAAGTTACAAAACCATTTAAATTAGGCTTAATTGTGTTTATTTTAATAGAGTATTGCTTTTTATAACCCCAATTCCCCCAAAACTGATTAAATTCCCAGTTATAATTGTAAAAATACATTTTGAAATCATCTCGCGACCCCCAGATTTTGCTTTGCGACCCCCCAAGGGGTCCCGACCCCCACTTTGGGAACCACTGTATTAGGCTATATAGCTTATAGCTACAGGCTTATTAGATTCATATAAGAAGTCCTTTATTTAGCATAACTGATGCTTTTTTGTTTCTAAAATTATTTTATATATAATAATTTGTAAAAAAAAAAAAAAATAAAAAAATACACAACTATCATGTAGGAATTACAATTTTGACTGAATTATAATTATTTAGTTATAATTAATTATAATTAAAATAAAATTCTGAAACAGAAGTTTTTAGTTCTTACGAGTGCTCCTGAGTGATTTGTTCTTTTAGACAAACATTTTTAGTTAAGAACAATTTTGTGAATGCCAAAATGTTCGTAAGAAGCCCTTGAGAACTAATTTCTTCGTAAGAACGTGTCATTAATGAGGCCCATTATTTCATTTTTTCCAAATTTCTTTGAATAGAATGAAAATATAACTGACAACAGTATAAGGTTCGTTGGTCACTGGCTCACTCCTTGTTGTATTAGTGTGTGTTTACACAGCCATCTGCGGAGTTTGGCTGCACCTGTGGGCATGTCAGTGGAGGATGCAGGTAGCGGATTACTCCTGAGCTCAAGCGCATGTGAAAGGAGCTCTTAAAGTGGAGGTGTTGGCCCACCCTGTACAGCTTAACAGGTCTAAGCACTTCTAATAAGACCCACCTGTATGAATGCGCGTCAGGTCATTGTCCCAGGTAGCTGGTCCTGTACTTGAGTGGCCTCCATTGTCTTCTCCTCCTGAGCCCTTTAAGCAGATCAAAGCTGCTGCAAAGCCCAGAGAAGCCCAGGCATGCGGAAACACAGGAATTATCTCCCGTCAAGATTCCCACACAAAAAGACAAATAGACTAGCCCCAGAGGGTGGCCCCCGCGGGACGTCCCCATTCAAACGCCAGGCTGTTGTGGAAGCGACAATTGTTTTTCTATTTTGTCGTTCCACCATATATTGTTCTTTAGATTGGATGCAGAGTGCCTAAAGCTAACATTACGCCCTGACGCTGGTTCAGATGGTGCATAAGTAGATTGACAAATGATCTGTTTGTTTAGTGTCACTTTCAAATTTACCAGCTCTAATCACTTCCTCAATAATTCATGGCCTGTTCACATATGACAAGTAGAAGCAAATGTAAAGAAGCAAAAAGTCTGCAATCCGTATGGAAAGAAGGCACAATACACCCGGAGTCTTCAAGCCAGTGAGTGATTAGCAGAAATAATGTCCCTGTCACCCTTAATCACATTAAAACGTGGTTAACATTTAATTTTTCCCACTTGATATGCAAAAATTTCCACTTGATTTGCAGCGAAGGCCATTGGAATTCCATTAAAAAAAGAATAAAAATTTCAGGCATCATTTGTTCAGAGAAGGAGACTAGAAGCTGAAAGTGCTGAATCTTTCCGTGAACATAGAGCTGAAAGATGGCTCTCAGAACTGGGGCAAAATTGAATCACACAGTCACTTTGAATTGAATCTCACAGTGTTAAGCTAAAATTGTAGAAGATGTTTGTGAGTTGATTTGTTTATGTACAGATGACTTAACTGAAAACCGTATACTCTGTATTGTTGTGATAATAAGGAAGAAAAGGCTAGGTTTGGAATGGCTTTATGTAAAAAAGAAAGCCCTGTCAAATATGACAGTTTGAAAAGCTTGTAATAATATTATTGCGAGTGACACAGATGTTCTCATTGTTTTTGAATAAGAAAAACATGGATGACTTCATTTTACATCCTCCAATTTACCTTTGCATGTTGAGTTTTGGTTCAAATAATTGGAGTGGACAAAGAAACAAATTGTGCAGAAGTTGTCAGAGCCGGTTTTGGGCCGCATGTTGACGGAGGATTGCGGTTCTTAATTGACAGTGCTTTGTTTAGGGAGTTGGCTTGAAGGGGGTGTTTCCTGGTGTTAGTCTAGTCCCGTGTCAGTCAGGGCCCGGACCCCCTAGACCCCCGCGCTCATTTGTTCTCCATCTCGCCTTCACATTATTAAAATCATCCCTCAGCCTTGCACCAAGAGCCTCTTTGTTACTGGGCTGCCTTGGCTGCGGCTCTGTCAAGTCTTCACCAATTACAGTCTCAGGTACAATGGTCTATTCACAGGATCACAGCCCTTGACTGGTTTGGAGAGAGTGATTTGTGATCATTATTCAGCCGCCCGGAGAGAACAACGCCGTACCTGAGGAATGCAAATAACGTGCCACCAAATAGACAGCTGTGTGCCCAAAGTGACAAACTACAGCTGTTATTATCTCAGATTGGATTTTTCTCCGCACAGAGCTCACCGCGGTCTCCTGTGTTTCATGTTTCGGGATCTGACTAAATGTGTTTTATTTTTCCCCTTATTACAGAGACATTAGCTAGCTCCTTATTGCAATGGCAGTCAGACGTCAGCCAGGCACACACACAATAAGAACCGAGAGGGAAATATTAGGTTATACTTCCTGGTCTAATAGATCTGAGCAGAATCGAGATGACGAGATGTGAATATGAGCTATTGTCAGAAACATTCTTCTGTGTCGCCACCAAATACATCACCTTCTATGTCCAGACCTATGACACACTATCTATTGATGTGTTGCTGCCAAACTGTTGTTTACTGTTCACAGTCCAAGATAATTACGGTAAACGTATGTCCTTCTCCTAACCAAACCTGGTTTTGGTGTTGCGCAGCACATTTAAGTTAGTTAAATTAAGTTAAAAGCTACTTTAAATTGATCCAGTGTTCTAAAAAATATAACTATTTATGACAAAATGTGTGTTGAAACATCAAAATCAAAATTGAAAACCCATTACCTGAATTGCATTACTTATTCTCGCACTTAAAATCCAAGCTAAAATACTAATTGTAGTTTGTGGTAGAGCTGCACAATATATCTATATTGAATCAATATCGCAATATTAACTGCGTAATCATAAAAGCAAGTTTACGATTCAGTATGTGACAGCGTCTGTGTGGATGCAGACCAACAGCCTCAGTAATATTAATGCCTACATTTTTAGCAAAGCCTTTTAAAAACATGTATGCAGTTTGTATATTAAATAACGCATATCGAAGTGAAATTGCTATATCAAACAAAAAAATTGCAATCAGAAATTTTGTCAATACCGTGTAGCCCTGTTACAGTATGTGGGATGTTGCTCACTTTGATGGACCTTGTAAATGGACTTTTCCTCACCTCTAGCCAAAACCGTCTTTCTTAATCTGAGTATTCAGTAAGAGATAACTTTCAGAAAGACTCTAATTCTCTATTTTATTTGGACATGAAGAAACAAATGTTCCGGTAAGTTAATGTCTTATTTGAAATTACACAGTTTCTAAATTTTTTTTATTTTTACGGTCTGCAGTGCAGCAATATATGTTAATTACTTTTGATTAAACTTGTTCTGTTAATTGTTACATTCACAAAAGCAGTTGTTGTCATTGTTCTAAATCTGCCTAAAGCTGGACTTTATGGTATCTGTTTTAGTTGGAAAGCTCCGATAGCAAACTAAAGATCAACAGCACAGAGGAAGTCTACATCTCAACATCTGATGGGATTCCTTTTGTCATTCTCCTTTCAGTAAATCTATAGTAGAAGATCAATTGTTCTATTCTAGTTGGAGACTAAAACATGCCTTTGATTTGTTTAGCAAGATCTAAGGTCAGGAAGGACTGAGCTTCTTCATCCTCAACAACATCGTGTTTGAAATGAATAAAAACAATGTGACCATGTTTTTTTCTTTTCTTTTTTCCAGACTGTTGATGGTTTCGCTCAGTGGCTCATTGCTTCTGTCGAGAACTAAGGCCTTCAATCCAATATGTTTTCATAATTACCAATAAACATTACTGATTGTTACACTTATAGAAATACATGTTCTTTATTTTTCTTTCTTTTTTATGCACACAAATTAAAATAAACAAAATAACTGATCATTTACCACTATAATGTGATATATTATAGGATCTAATGGAACAAACTAAAAAAAAACAAATTTGACAAATTAAAGTGTGTGTACCTTTTCCACTCATTTCAACAACATACATGCTCTAGGTTCTTATTAATTTAATGTCTGTTTTTACAGTGCTAAAAAACAGAAGTTCTTGCACCATGACCCCATTTTGCTCATAAATATTGTGTATTGATCAGATGGATCTTGGTGCTGTAGGTGATAAAACGGTGACATTGTTATAGCCGTGGTATTGAGGTGTCCTGTCCCTCCTACTCTTTGATTCTTAAAGGCTTTAAACAGGAAACTAGGATTACACATAATGATGGGGGCCTTCTAAATCAATCCAGCCCAGGAGCTTGTGTGAGAGAATAGATCTATGTGATGTTTTTCTGTGAGATCTGACCAATCACAAACCTGGGATTCTCGACCAGCTAATCTCATAATTGCCCAAACTCCCTTGTATTGTTCTGACCGAGGGTTACCATTAGGTGCAAGGATATCTTTGTCCACAATGTCAGGTGTCCTGCTGCACGGGAACCACAAATGAGAGCAAAATGACAAAAGTGTTTAAAGTAAGGGGAGTTTCAGACTACTTCCTGAATTTAGTCTAATGGGGAGTTGGGAGTGAAATGGGAGATGGAAATAATGAGAGATGAAATAAGGCACATTTCAACCAATTAAAGTTTGATGTTTTAAAGATTGCAGTTTTCCCATTAGCTTGGTCTCAGTTTGATCACTTACTTTACTTATGCCCACGGTGATTCAACATGTGGTAGATATTAAACTATATTTCATGATATGCTCTGCATGTCAATGTAAACAACTTAGATGTAATCAGGCCACTTCTTTTCAGCATCAAACCAAATTGGACTTTGAATATTTTTATGCAAAGTCCAACATTCCTGCTGTTTGAAGGAGATTTTAAGTATAATGTTGGAATTGCTTTTCTTATTGAAACGAACAAATTCAGCTAAGAGAACTTCTTAAAGCTTTGAACCATGCCCATCTCATGTATTGACTCCAAGTTGTATGTCACATATACTGTAGTTCTGAGCATGCACAGTTTATATTTGTTGAGCGTAGCTCGACGATCGTGCAGCCACTGGGTTCATTATGGCTTAACATGATTCAGTAGTGTGACACTGTTGTGATGCTTACTCCTCTTGTTTTGTTGTTTTAGATCAATGCTACCATATAAAATAAGCAATAAAATGTTATATATAAGTAGGTCTTCTTTAAAAAGCCAAGTTTTTGTCCAAGAAAATATTTTTTCTTTCTTTCTTTATTTCTTTCTTTATTTACTTATTTCTTTTCCTAATAACTTTTTATTTTAATATTACTTTATTCAAAGAGTGTTTGAATGTGCCAATCTAAAGGGTTTAATAACCTAAGTTAATGGTTCTGTGTACTTTATAATTTATGTTTTGTTATCAATACAACACTTATCCTCTTGATAGTTTGGGAACCATGGGTCCCAAACTTTTCAGCCTGGGACACCCAAAAAACCAACAACACATCAACCAAAAAGACAACAACAAAAAAAAGTTTTAATAATTTTAAGTTGCAAAACCATTCAAATTGAGTTTAATTGTGTCTATTTTCTGAGCGTATTGCTTTATATGAGCCCAGTTCACTCAAACGTACGTTTTTCAACATAAAAAAGTTTAAATACCAAGTCACATATGGAAAAAACTTTTTGAAATCATCCCACAACCTCCAGATTTTGCTTAGCGACTCCCTGAGGGGTCCTGACTCCTACTTTGGGAACCATTGCTCTACACTATTGTTTCAGTCTTCTAACTATACCATTTACTCAACTGCAGCTGTATCTTAAGTGTCTTAAATCTAAATAAACTGTGGATTCTTGGTCAAACTAAAAAAAAAAAAGTCTGAATGCAATTGCAAGCAGCCTGTGGCCATTTACTTCTTCTATGTTTAAATATATGTTTCATGATGAAAAAATGAGAACAACCTGCTCTAACCTATTCTTGTGGAATCCTCAGGCTGGTGAAAATCAAGGAGTGGGTGGACAGTCACGACCCCGGTGCCCTGGTCATCCCCTTCAGCGGCGGGATGGAGAGTCAGCTACAGGACATGACAGAAGAGGAGAGCCAGGCCTACTGCACAGAGCACAAGACACAGAGGTTAATTAGCATGCAGTCTCCTCAGCACCGCACTATCAGCCGTGTCCTCCATGCACTCCTTTAATTGCATGTGCTGATAGAATAATAAATGGCAGAGTAATTACCATTATAAAGCCAAGGATCCCTCTTCCTACCGAACAACTCAGTCAAAAGGGTTTTCCTCTAAATTAAGTTTTTAACTGTCATCTGTCATCTGTAGGTATAATTATAACTTGGGCATTCTGCCGCATTGTTCTGGTCTGAAAACGTCTACGGAGAGAAAAATTGTGACAGCGCAGAAGAGGCATCGCAGTGAATCCTTAAAAACGCTAAATGAGTGTGCAGCTTTGTGATTAATCAAAGAAACCAATGGAGAGCTGAACGTAGGGTTTGAAATGGAGTGACCTATCTTAGTCAATTAATGAGTTTGTATAGGAATGAATGTGAATTATCTTAATAAATGAAATACTCGAAAGGGCAATATGTACTGTAGTTTGAAAGCACTGCGTTCCGTAGTTAACAGTTGTGAAGTAAAGGCAAAGTCTTCTGTTGTAATGTGATCTTTACTTTGCCATAGCTGCTTCTTTTACCTTGTGGCAGAAGTGACAGTTTAAGAAAAAAGTCACTTCTTCACTTACATGCTTTTCCTGTATTTAATTAAAGTAAGAAGAACACTTTTAGACAAAAAATTTGTCCTAACAAGGCAGTTGTACACTAAATTAAAATGAACTATATGTTTGGTAATAACATGATAAAGTTGTGTGTTTTTTAACTTGATAAAATTTTGTAAAAGAAAAAAAAAATACACACACACACACAAAAAAAAATAAAAAACATTTATGTATTCTTGCTTTTATTTTTCTGCCTTTTATCAAACTTTGTTTTTGGGCTCAAAACTGGATGATACAGATCTAGACCAAACTGCAAATATTAGTATTGTTGTTGTTTGTTGTTGTTGTTGTTGTTTGTTTTCAAATTGTATGAAATATTTGAAATTCTTACACCAAAATTACACAATTGGTATTCTGACATAACAAAAATATAGGCTGCTGATAATAATCTGTATAAATATATTTCTTTTCTTATTGTCATTTTGTATCCAACAGTGCTCTAAGTAAGATTATCAAGACTGGCTACGCAGCGCTGCAGCTAGAGTACTTCTTCACGGCGGGCCCAGATGAGGTGCGGGCCTGGACTATACGGGTAAGAGAAACCAGCCAATCAGCTCGCAGCATCCACGGTTCCACGCCGCTGCCACCCGCTTCCATATCACACTCTCTCAACTTTGTCATGGTGCTGCTTTAGCCGGTCATTACAGGCCAAGGATAACTTCAATTTACTGGTGAGCCGCTGAACGGTGAAAGTGGGGGCCACATTGATTGAGGAACAGCAACAATTGATTTTGCCCATTACGTGCGTGAGAATGTTTCCATCCGGCGCCGATCGCACTGCCTCCTCCTGCCGCAGGAGATAAGGCGCGGGGCATTGTGGCTGCCTAATCTGTGTGACGGAGGGTGTCTGTGGTAGAATTGATGTGCTCTTTCATTGGAGTGTTTGTGGGGCTCACAGGGGCTCCTCCTCTCGGTGCGTCTCCCCCGGATGTCCGCTCGCTGCTCTGTGTACGCGCATCACAGAGGTTACATCAATACAGATGTTGGATTTACATGCACGCATTGTGCAAACATTCACTTGTGCTTTTTTCACAAACAGAAGTATTGCAATTGAGGAGAACAATGTTTATTAGAGTGTAAATACTTATAATTAGAACTACATTTGATTTTAAACTATTATGTGTATTTTACATTTAGAATGATAAGATTGCCATAATATTTGAATGTAGTTTTGTTTATTAAAGTCAATGTAATTATGTTGACTTTGATAAATGAATGAAAACTGAAATCAAAACTTTTTTAGTCCTGATTTTTAGACAAAGCATAGGTTGCGAATATTTGTTGGATCTTGCTGAAAGTAATAAATGTATTATTTTCAATTTCAACTCATGAATATCTACACAAAATAATATTAATATTTCTTGGCAATTATTATTATGCATTCATTTGCTATGACTATTTATTTTGAGCCATCATAATACCATTGAAAGCATTGTCATTTGTACTAATACAGCAGCATGATTTTATTTGAATATTTATAGTCTGACTGACACAGAAATGTCTACTAGGATTATTGGATTTGCAAAATAAAAATATATATATTGACAGGCCTGAGACAGGCTATTTTATGTACCTGATAGAAACCAATAATGCAGGATCATATTTAGCCATTGTCTTAATTCCCTTCGTCTTCTCCTCAGCTCGTTAGAATTTAGTACTCTACCTGTAAAGTTAGTCTTTTATCGTGTTTACAGCCAACTGTTTACAGGCCAGAGCAGGACGTGAGCTCATCACATTTGTGTAGTATTTTTAATGGGACACGCTGCATTCTAGTGCAGTGACATCAGCGTGTTTTTGACTGATGTCGTGGCTGTTTACTCCCTCAGTCCCTCACACTTCAAAGTCGCTCCTATTACACATAAGTGATTACACCAGGCCTTGATTGTGTGTGAGAGGCATTTAGTCAGGTAAGCATCACTGACTAACTATATTACGCCAATATATCTTGCATTGTAAAAACTCCACTCAGTAATGTCGTGTACCCAAATCCTTTAACATGCTTTATTAGGCAGCCTCGAGGTGACCATTATCTATCAGCCCCCTCTGCATAGCTCTTAACTAGGACAATGTGGCGCTCTTGTAGTGCACCTTATGGAAAAAAAAATCCCCCCCTTAATCTATTTTTCTCAGCATAGACAAACCTTGATGCTGATTAATGGTAGTTAAACTGGCGAGCGCTCCGTCAATGAGATTGCAAAGAGATGGTAATGTATTAGAGTCATTAAATACGCATCATTCTTTTGGCATGAAATATGTTGACCCCAACCTGATTATATACATAATTAAAAGTGCTCAACAGTTCCTGAGCACAGACGCTGGAGCGAAAGAGCAGACAGAAATGATGCACAACACACACGTCACTTACTCACATCGTTTGTCATTCACGCCCGCCATTATTTCAGACGCATATAAATGACGCTTTTTATCAGTCCCCACTCCAGTCGGGACTCGGACTTGAATTCCATCTGTAGGTGTAAGATTTAACATGGTTAATTATGCTGCCCAATAAAAATTTACTTTGGGGATTTATTGACAACTACAAATGTATTGACTCGTATTGTAATATAATAAGATTATTTATGTTCTAATAAAAAAGTATGGCTTGTTTTTAATGATTCTTGTCTATGCAAAGTGAAAGTAGAGAAGGCTCATTAGAAACAGAACTTTTTTTACAAGACCAGGTTGTTCCCTGAATAAAGATGCGTCTTCTGCTCTCACTGCATGTTTCAGTCAGGTATTTTTCTACACAGTCGGGTTTTTATTCACTCTGCACGCTTTGAAATGCTATGTCATCAAAATGTTGAGAATATAAAACACTTGACATTTTTAATTGATGTCAGATTTAGGTGCTGGTGTGTAAAGAGTGCTAATAGGCCTATAAAACAAAGGAAAAGTTTTGAATTTCCTGTGTAAAAATGTAAGTTAGCTTCCTATTCTGACACAAAAAGTTTCCCAAGATGTCTAATTTGTAATCAGTTATTGTTGTTATATCTGAATAAAATCTAAAACACATGATCATTTATTGAAAAATTCTAATTTCTCATATGAAAGTCCAATATGTAGAGTGGATTTGTTTACTTTTTCAGTAAGTGCATTTAGTAGCATTTAAATACTCACAAAAATAACTGAACTCAAAAAGGCCATACAAACCAAAATAAAATCAACAATAATGCATATCTCCTTTCATTGTGATAGAAAAAATTGTGATATTTGTGTTGCCGTGTTTTACAGAGCACTTTGCGATACTTGAGGAAGTGTCTTGCTCATTAACACAAGAACCCTTACTAGTGGGCATTGAAACACCAAACCAACCTTAAAGTGGGTGAACTACTGTCATTGCTCTAAAATGTATAGTTTAGTTGCTGTGTTGTTCAAGATTGTATAAAGCCCATATTTCAGAGTGCCCACTATAGGAGCTGTCCATAGGTCCTGGTGCTGCAGGGGATCTGTGCCCTGGCCTCTCACTGCTCTCAGAGTCTCACTGTTCTGACCACAGAGCGGAGCAGCGACCCACAATGAGCACAGATTGCTTGGACAGAAATCAATACCTCCACGGAATGGGAATCACACTCGCATTGATAGCAGCGCTGGCGTCTTATCGGTGTCCAGGCCGACCTAGCGTGGGGCACAACCGACTGGAAAGCTATCCTCAAATCAGCAACCCCCGAGCGAAAACCACCTCTGCGTACTGCTCAGTCCACTATCGGCCTATCAAACAGCATGTCGGGCACGTGGCGCAATCCATCTTCCAGCAAAACAATTCACTGTCCTTTCTCTCTTCTTCTTCTCTTCTCTTTGTGACAGAAAGGAACCAAGGCTCCACAGGCTGCAGGGAAGATCCACACCGACTTTGAGAAGGGCTTCATTATGGCCGAAGTAATGAAATTCCAGGATTTTAAAGAGGAAGGCAGTGAGAACGCTGTCAAGGTGAGGCGTCAGGGAGCCCGAGCGCAGATGAGCAGTAGTCTCCAGTGATCAGTGCAGAAGACAGTTCACCTTTACTCAGGGGAAGGAATTACTGCGCACCACTTCTGACAAGCTGGGCCTAAACAGTGGCAGGGCGCTCCAGCTGTGCATATCTTATCACAATGTGTCTTAACTGGCGGCTGGCAGCACTTGTTCACCTCTCCAGGCGTTTAGCACATCTATAGAGAGCGCTGCTGGCTCGGAGCGCTAGTTCCAGAGCTGCAGTTCCCGAGCTGGTGTGACAGTGATGTAAAGAGGCGAGTTAAACAAAGTGTGAAATGGCCCAAATGAAAGAGCTTCATGGATCAGGACCACAGGAATGGGCTTGTATGACTCACTTTGATTATAGGCGCTCACTGAGTTCATTTGTGAATGCTCTGTAGTTTACACATGCACTTTTCCACATGAGCTCTTTTGTATCTTGAGTTTGGCTTTAAGTTTAGTGACAAAAAGTGAGTAACTTAGACGTTTTTGGCGACATCTGCTGCTGATGAAAAATGTGCATTGTAAAACAAATTTCTCAAGTCAGTAGAAGCCAGTAAATATCTGGGTTATGTATTATGTCAATGTTACTTAATAGTTACAATTATAGGGTAGACTTAATAATCAGAATCATAGTTTTCAATTACTTATTTTGCATAGCATTGTTCAAAACTCATAGCTCTTGTTAACAAATATCTTCAAGATTTCTCCCTAGAAGCTTAAAATTCTCACATTAAAACTCTATTTTGACAAGAAAGTTAAGTAAAGAAACCTGGGCACGAAGGGTCAATCAGTGACATGAGAGCGTTAAAGCCCTTCAGCAGTTTGAGATTTACTCCCCTGAGTGTGCAAACTGATTTCATGGTGAATTTGTAGGACAATATGGGAGTGACCTCAAGCACACGCCAGTCTATCCTACAAATGTGACAATGTTTTTCATTCTTCACTATCAATTTAATTTAACAATAATTGTGTTGAAAGTAGTTTTCAATTTCATGCTTAAAGAATGCAAAATATTGTTCTATCAAGAGTTCTATCAAGTTCCTTTTTATTCATAGACGAACACAAATATATCTTGTGCTCTAATGTAATTATGTCTGTGCATTCAGATCTCAGATGGCAGACTTAAACCCTTAAAAATCTATTTACAATTCAGCCCTTTTTAATGGGTATTTGATATTTAATGCAGTACCCATGTATTGTCCACTCCCCCCATGAGCTTTAAACAGTGGGTGAAACGCTGCGGTCTCTTGGGATGTCTGACTATTGTAATCGGACGAGGCCATCTTCGTGTCGCCTCCTTACTGCTCTCTTGCCTAATCCCTTACAAGAACATGAAGCCTATAGCATTAAGGGCCTATGCTATTTAACGCCAGTTGTGGGAATATAGGCCCGGTCTGAATGAGGGGGCCAGCGTATGGGGATATCACATTATTAGTAATCATATCTGCTTAAGCCAAGCTCGCTGCTCCAGATGGCTGCTTTCAAGTGCAAATGAACCAGTTAGCCGTGTCTGCTTTAATACATACTAGCGGATCACAAATAGCCATTGATTCCCCCTTTCCCTCCCCTCGCTCTCTCTCTCCACTGTTTCTGAGTATCGAGCTTGGATTAAATGGTCTCCTGAGCGTTTTAAAGCCACATTGATTCTTCTAATTAATTGTGCGCCGTGCAGAACCAGAATGCATAAACCTGTCCGTGTTAGCACTTCAAGTCAATTATAGCAAGTTGACAAGGCAAGGAGAACAAACACTTACGATACACAAAAGGAATCAGAGAAGTTATTTGGGTTTCCTGGAGAAGTTGGATGGTGTGGTTAATCAAAGGCGTGGTAAGATTGTAAGATTGAGCACAAACTGGGCAGGGGACGGGATTATGAGCTCAGCAGGGGGAAGAGACTGAGCCCCCCACCCACCACAGTGTAACATGGATACAGGTGTTCAGAAAGACCACTTACTGCATGACATTTGCACTTGGCTGGTAAAAGGCGGGGTAAGAAATTGTAGGACGTACGAGTTTAAGGGAGAAGTGGTGTACAGAATTTACTACTAGAAGCTACATACTTGCAGTTACTGTGAATGGGAGATGCATGAACACGGCTTTGAAGTATCTTATCAACATATAACGCATACATGTTTCAGAAACTGTAGATTGCTATGATGTATAATTTCTAATCATATGTTTTTCTGTGCTATCTGTGCAGGCAGCCGGCAAGTACAGACAACAGGGCCGCAACTACACCGTGGAAGACGGCGACATCATCTTTTTCAAATTCAATGCACCCAACGCTCCCAAGAAAAAGTGACAGAGCCATTTTACCTTTTTATTCTTCCTTCACATCACACCTTTTCTGTACTGTATTTGTCTACTACTTTTTGCACCCACCTTTTGTACATATCACATAACATCTGACAGGACTCCCCCCAGTCCTGTTCCCTCTCCAGTATTTGAAGCAGCATATTACTCTCCAGATACTTCATTAATCTCCATCACAGTTGCCAGCGGGTGACACAGCTGACAGTGGGGACAAAGGCACCTGCTCCTCCAGCCCGCGCCGCTAGATAATGCTTGTTTTACAGTAGCCCAGATGTCGGCACTCAATAAAACATTTGACAAAAAAAGCGATTTGGTTGTGTTGTGGGATGTCTGTATCGAGTGGGGACGGAGATAGTGCCTCTGCCCAGCCCTGATTAGAGAATTAAAAAGACACAGCTGACATTACTGTGGCAAAGGCAGCGGGAAAGAGGACACAATCACAGTGTAACATGTTAAGTGTTGGCTGATTTTTAGAAGGGCACAGAGCAGGTGTGAGAGGCTGAGCGTTGGGCCATGTGGAGATATGTGCGGAGGGAGGCTTGTACATGGAGCTACAAGTTGTAAAGATACAGTTTTGTTAACATTAAAGTTCATTTTTAAACCGAAACAAAAACAGTATATCTTTTAGAGCTGGGACGATGCTTTTGTCAGACTACGATACAATCATGATGCAAGATATATTTTGCAATACACAGGATATTGTGACTTAATATTATATAATGCAATATTTTGACAATAACATAAGAAAATAATTTATAATAAAGTCAGTGTATAATGTTTATTGCTCAATATAAGTAGAAGCTACAATGCTGCAAATTTTTTTTAAAACAAATTCAATTGTGAAACTTAAAATGTATTTACATTTAAATCAAATGAATGGCCAGGTGGTTAGACAATATGTCTTCCCTTTATAGCAGATCCACTTTGGGGCTGATTGATTATGAAAGATTTGGTGTTGACACAATCCTGATGTGAACAGCAGCTTCAAACTGTGACATGTAAAAGTAACAGAGCCTGAAAGTACATTCAAATGTTCTTTAACGCTGCATTTTATTCATACTTACATAAAGTATTGCGAAACATGCTACAAAACAATCCAGTACGACACAGAAGTTTGCATCACGATCTTTCGCAAAACAATATATTGTCCTAGGCCTCATGTCTTTAAACCTTTCTCCATTCTTGCTCTCACAAGCCCTTTGTCACATCTCTAGTATATTAATGCATTTTGGGCTGTAAGTTCTGATATAGTATAACAGGTTTTTCAGAGACAAAGGTGAAACAGGTGTACCACCCTGTCCTCTCACCCTAATGGGTTTATTACACAAGATAAAAGGTTTATATTTAGATTAAGACATTGTGCAGAGATCTTTAGTTCTACAATAAAGTGGAGCAGAATGTACAATTCATGAGGAGGGAATAAGTTAGGCACAGCAGCTTTAAAGGTGACCAAAAATAAATCTGGGAAAAAAATGCATATTTTTGTACTAATATAAAAACAATACATTTTAAGAATGGACTACTAGTTTGCCTAGATGAGGGTCTATATGTTTTTATATTATAGCTAGCATAACACACAGTTATCACTACTAACAATTAGGCATGGGACAATATTAAAATTTGCACTCACGATTATTGTGACCAAAATAATTAACGATATTATCACGATAATTTACTAAACGTAAAAGTGCACAGATTTAAAGTCATTGAAATATTTATTAGTGCACAGTATGTATATGTTTGAACTACTACTTATTGTATTTTGGTCTAAGTACAATCAATAATGATTCAAAGTGAACAAATGTTTACAGTGTTGAGCAAAAATCTTCTAACTTTGACTCAGAGTCATTAATTAACTTTAACACATGAACCTTTCTTTGTTTAACCATAATACAGCTTTTACTGGGTTCACAACAGTCAGATTTTAGATGCTCTTATGAAGCCACAGGCGCGCCTGCTGCTTTAATTGCGATTACAATTATCACGATTATGAAAAATGCCACGATTATTTAATTGCGACCCTTAATTATCGCAATTAGCGATAATATCGTATATCGTTCCTTCCCTACTCACAATGTTGCGCAGTGTAATTTTACCTTTTAAGTTCTAATGAATTGTGTAGTTGACTTTTCATCTCAAGAAATTTACACAGGGCACCTTAAAGCTTGTTTAGTTGCATATAGTCTACAGTTGTACAAAATGTCCAGATGTTAATTAAGTGTATGCCTATTCCATCTGCATAAAATTATTGTTACAAAACTTATCAAGCACCACCTAAGTTAGTATTTGCTTTCGGAGTACCACCAGATCAAAAACCAGACTTTGCTCATAAATTTAACAAGTATTCAAACTGCAGAGGGCTTCCAGTATACCACCAGAGGCAGTTTGTTTACCAACAGTGGTACACATACCACAGTTCAAGCAGTCTCTGGAGAAAACGTAGATATACAACGAACTAACTGATTTTAGTAACTTGGAGCCTAAACTTACCTATTAAACCCAAAGAAAATGTTGCCACGTGGCTTCAACCAAAATTTGTGATTTTACATTTTGGCTTTTCGTGAAATATTGTTTAACATTTTGTTGTATACTGTATCTACGTTTTCTTCGGAGACTGTGTTGGTTAAATATTAAATGTCTGGCCGCCATAATTATCACAAAATTTAATCAAATAAAGATCCCCTATCGAGACCACAACCAAAAATGTTCACAATATCTCTGCATTTTTTTATTTCACAAGACTAACTCAGCTGTACTTCCATTTTCATTGGAGGCTCCCTTGTTAGATCTACATTCTCTTACTCCCACCACCAAACAATGCAAATACACAGCGCATAAACCAGGATATCCTTTCAAACCCATTTCTTCCACCAAAAACTCAACTCAATTTTATGAAATTTTAAAGGTTTGAAAATAGAAGTTGGTCCAATCCTTGGTCGTTCTGTCAGAGAAAAGGATTCCTGTTGTCTGAAGTAGTGTTTTTCCAGCCCTATACTTTGAGTGTGAGTGTTTGTGAAGCGTTTATGCTGATGGAATTGTATGGCTGCCGTCGCGCTGCTCCAAAAGTAAGATTGTATTCTCGGCGGGAGTCCGAACAAAGAGGCGCGGATCAGCAGTGCTTTGCTGAATATCTTGTAACCATTAAGACCGCCGAGAACAAAATGGCCTTTTGATGGGAACAAAAAAGATTGAATAAAAATGGTGATTCTTTTTTTCTTTTTTTAGACGATAGAATTGCATATCCAAGTTTGGGATGGGGATAGTTGATGGAGTCGGAGCCTGTGCTAGCATCATAGAGGATAGTGTTTGTGATGGAAATAAAATGGATTATAGTTCTTAAGGTTTGAGATCAGTAGCAAAGTATAGGACTTTGTTTATTGCACTGTGATGGAAAGAAAAACAACATGAGAAACATTTGGAAATGCTTTGTGCAGTAACCACTGATTGTAACTACTCCCACAAAAGCCGAGAAACGCTAGACATACTAAGTTTGTTGCTACACAGTATGTTTCAAAATACATGCAGGAGTTAAAGAAAACTTCTATGGATGTAGGAACTGTCTTAACCTATGAAATTTTATAGATCAAAAATCGTAAAAAGTCTTTGTCTGCATAAATTAAAATGCAGATATGGGTTGTTGTGACACAACAGCCTGCCAATGCTCTAAAATACAATAGTATACACACGTACCAGACATACATTTAAGGCAAGCTTTCTGCATACATTAGTGGCTCATATCCATGGACTTGGTCATACTGCTCTTGTGACCATGCAAAAAAAGTTACAACAGACAAAAGTTACAATAATAATGTAAATGACAATTTTCCACTTGACAGAAGGACTAAACCCTAAGCCACATTTCTAACAAAGATGGTAGCCTAAGACTATTTTGACCATAGTTCTTCCTTTCACATTTAACTTCTTGATGTTGTACTTAAATGCATATTTAAGTAATCTTTAATCAATCGTGGACAAGACATGATTACTGTGTTTTTACCAATACACACTCACTGCTCTGCACTTGTGGTCATATGAGCATGTTTTGGCATCATTACAGAGCCATTTTGGCACAAATGTGCTGGCGTTAAGTCAAAGTGATGTTCTTTTAATTAAATTTTAATATTGTGAATTAAAATATAAATATAAAAAATCGAGTGCCATAGCTTAAAACAATAAAGCTAATTGCAAAAAAAAAAGAAAAAAAAAAAAGACTCAGAACAGATCAGTGTAGGTAATTCAGTGCTTCTTTTAGCAACAACAAAAGATGAGATGCGGCTGTTTTGCTAACACTTCTACATTCTTCCCATGACAGTTTTGGTGTCATTGGTCGAGCTAAACCCACAGCTCAGATTATTCATGCACCACAGTGTACAGGCCATTGAAGACTCTGGTCGTGGGGGCATTTTGTTTTTCATAAAACGGCAGTAAATCTTAAAAAGAATAATGCAATCTATTCATGGTCACAAGTTCACAAAAGGCAGAAATGAATCAAATATATAAATTAATCATGTATAAAAATCAGACACAGCTAACATGTAGCAAAAAAAAAATCCTATGAATTCTTAAGATTACTAAGACTATTACTAAGAATTTGCTTGTTCAGTGTTTTAATAAGGAAATGTGCATTTTGTAGAAATGTTCCATATCATGAAAACATGACTATTGTAAAGCAGTGAGTTCACTTTCATTGTTACAACAGTGTTTCATCATCATTAGTTTACTCAAAAGTTGTCTTGTGACTTTGAGTAATCTTGTTTTGTCAGGCAACTGAGGCTCGTGGGCTCAGAAAGGTGCTGTTTTCAGACACCACGTATCCCTGTACATCCCCTGTACATATACAGTATATTACTATTTGAAAATTAAATGTCACTATGAATAATAGACTTCTCACAGTTTATTATTTTTGTTTATTTTTTTTAAAGCAGGACTAAATTGAACCTTTAGCTAAGTGGGATGTCATATATTACACTTCTACATAAATCTAGTTTGCACAGTCCTGGTCCTTCATAAATCTCCTCCAACACCAAAAGAATTGAGGACCAAAAATGTGTGCTACAATGAATAAACATAAATAACTAGCTTCAGTTAGTACGCCCCAGGGACTATGTGAAGAAATGCTTTGGTTATTATGAAAGCATTGCACTGGTGAAAGAAATTATCTCTTATTTTGGAAGACAATAAAACGTTGCCACGTTGTAATTATTGCCATTGTGGGACCACATAGCTATACACTGGGAATACAATAGACCTGAACTGAATATAGAATGGGAATTTGACCATTCACCTTCATCGGTATGCCGTAATTTCATTGTATCTTTTATATAGACAGAATTACTATGTTGATTTATGACATCCTTAGTCAAGTTAATAACCAACATTGAGCTGTATTAGCCACAGCTTGGAGCATTTCACAAAAAAGTTTGCAGCAGACCTTCATGACAAATGAAATGCCTCTCACACAAATGACAGCACAAAATATAGAGTTTAAATTTTCAAAAGGGCATTTATCATTAAAGAGGAATTTGCTGTGTTGCCCCACCTAAAAAGATGAAAGAGGTCTGTACTTTTAATCATTGGTAAACTTAAACTGTGAGAGTCAGAATCTGAAAAAAGAAAACAGAAATACACATTGTATGATTTTTAAGCACATTTGTACATTCTTGTGTAAAATACATATTTGGACACCTACTAACCATCCAGAATTCTGTTACATACTTCTTTAAGAAGCTTGTCTATCCTTTACTTATTACCTGCTTTAATGGCATCAGTTTGAACTTCTCTGTATAAAAGACAGCTGTCCATTTTCAAACAGACTGCAACATGGCCAAGACCAGAGAGCTGTCTGAAAAATGTAACAATCGATGAAGCCGAAGTCTCTGGGAAAGTCCAAATGGGGCGACTCTCGTCTCTACACGTGCTCTTTAAATCACACCTTATACTAGACTTTGTTGTATCTGCTAGGGCTCCAGGAAGCTCTTAGTGGATGTGTGAAGTTTTAATTTACACCTGAGTGAAAGCAAGCCTACATTGATATGTATGAAGGTTTGTGACTTATGTATAAGAGATATGACACAGACTGAGACTGGGCCAGACCACGGACAGAGACTGTGGAGACAGGAGAGGAGACTTGAACCACTAAGCAGGCCTCTGCTCATGCCTTAGCTAAGGAACACTGGACTGGATGAAACGGAAACTTCAGGAATGAACAATATGGATTAAGACCTCTCTCACAGCAACAATGTCTAGGACTCTGGACTCTCTGGACTATCGATTATGCATAATTGTAGTTTTGTTAATAAATAATACTTTTTGACATTAGGCAACTCTCAGGCAATTCATTTTTTTACATGAATACCAAAAATCCATAACATAGCCAAGCAACCTTGTCAGATAAGATTAAGTGTTGGTACATTAATTACAAAATGAAGGAATGAAGGACATACAAGATTACTGATGATGTAAGATCTGACCTTTTTGGCATCAGTAATCTTGAGAATGATTAGGGATTAGTCCTGAACTACACAGGTGGACCTGATCAATAGCCTGAAGAGATCTGAGACCACAATCATAAAGATTACTATTAGTAACACACTACAGTATGTTGTTATGAATTTAAATCCTTCAGCACCCTAAAGGTCCTCCTGCCTAAGCCAGCACATGTCCACTCCAGACCCATATCATGTTTGCCAGTGACCAGTTTCCTCCTCTGATCCTGGGAGATTGTTGTGTAGTCAGATGAGACCAAAATAAAACTTTTTGGTGTGCAGTGTTTGGAGGAGGAAGAATGATGGGAGACATCCCAAAAACACCATAACCAATGTGAAGCATGGAGGTGGAAACATCATTTTTGGGGTTGCTATAATGCAAAAGGGACAGGACCACTGGTTAGTTTTAAGGAGAGGATGAATGGGGTCATGTATAGTGGGATTTTAGGTAATAACCTCCATACCTCAGTAAGAGCACAGAAGAAGAAATACGGCTGGGTCTTCCAGCATGACAATGACCCGTGCTAACAAATAAGGAAGGAGTTTCTTTATAAGGAGCCTTTCAAGGTCCTGGAGTGGCAACCGGAAAGAAAATCTGTGGAAGTGCGTGTTTCCCAGTGCGTGTAAAGTTGCCCAAAAACTAGAGAAAACATTTAGAGAACATCTGCGTGGAAGAGTGGGCTAGAACACCTGCTACAATTTGTGCAAACCTGATCAAAAACTATTTTAAACGCATGGTTTTAGGTTTGGGGACAGCTGCACTAAAGTATGAACAATAAAGACAAGTGGTATTCATTCTGTGTAAACAATGAGGTATGAACCAATGCACATTATAACAATTTCTTTACTGACTCCTTGTGGATGGAGTTAGTATATTTGGTCTAAAACTCTAACTGCAACAATTTCTCCTAACCCTAACCCGACACTTTCAAGATAAACCTTTAGAAATCATAATGTTTATGTTAGCAATAGTATGCATTAGAAGAATGCTTAAAAAGAATGATTTACTCTGACAAACTTTGATGTAAATAATTGCTCCTAAGCTGAGTGAGTCCAGTGGTTATAGTCTATGTTTTTGATGTACTTGTGATGTCTTTTGTTGAATCAAAGCAGTAAATCAGAGTTTGCAAAGATTGTCTTGTGACTGTAAGAAGGGTGCCCTGCCACTCATGGAAACGGCTGTGGGAAGTCACTATCAAAAACTTGAGCAAATCCTGCAATTATAGTGTGATTATTTCTGGATTAATTGGTGAATTGAATCTTTCACATCTTTAATCCCACCACATTCACTTTTCGGGTTCACACTAGCCCACCAGATCTACATATCAGGAAGTATAAACACCCCTCTATTTTGAGTCATGGTTTAATTCCAGTAAAAATTATTTCTTGAAATGATGGTGCTGAGGTTAAAAAAAGCCTTATTTAATAATATTAATATAAACATTTTTGTTGCTGTAATATTTTAAAGTTTTTTATTTTTTGTTTGTTTCTTTTTTAATACTACAGTCAAGTGTTGACTGCAGCACTGCATAATAAAAATGTGTGTATATTCTCAAGATATTTCTCCTTACTTTCAGACAAAGAACACATTGCTAGCTGAGGTTTGTTCATGTCTGCCATTTAATATTCCATCCACAGTCTGATCCCACCGAAACACTTTCAGTTTGATCTTGGCTCCTATTTGAGTGTCCCACATGGGGCCTGCAGCAGGGCACTGTCGCTCTGTGGGTCACTCACTCTGGATGGACCACTATGAAACAACTGTCAGTATGTTAATGCTAAACAACACCATAGGTCATGTAGATCAACCACCTGTTCTCTGTCCTGTCTGGCTGTACAGGGGTGAATAGGGTGCCCATTAAAAATACTTTGCCCCCTGAGTTGGCTATAATAAAAACAATTGATGGTAAAGTGTTGTATTTATAACCCTTTAAACTTTGGATGCACTCAGTCAGTCTACAAGATTTCATCCACAACTGACTAGGGCTGTAGTTCTTCAGTCAGTTTATTGTTATCAAATTATTTTGCGCACGATTTGGGAAGAAAACTGTCTAAATTTTTGCATAGATTGTTGTTTTAGTAATAATGCTTCTTTAAAGTCTTTTCATGTGTAGTTTGGGTCAGATATAGTATTCACTTTGTTTTGTAGCACTGTCTTATAATTGGCTATTCAATCAACAGGAAATCAACAGGTTCTTTTGTTGATCACAACCCTACAATTGACAATCCCAGTTTCCAGGTATAACAAATGAGTTAAGAATTTATTTATAAAAGGCTTATGGTCACCTTGATTGTTATTCTATTGATATCGCCACCCATAAGGACTATACATGTCTTGTCAATGCCCCAATGATGAGACAAACAGACATTGTATATGTCTTGTCATTGGCTAAAAGATTGTTTAGGAATATGTACTTCACTCTTTACTTATACTCTCTATTCCATGCCATATGATTGTTTACTACATTGCTGTGGCAAGACTTTTCATTTGTGAGTCTGTGTGATTTTACCTTCTTTGATTAAAATGATATTGTACATATCATATTAAGCCTATATTGTGTGTGTCCTTCTTGAATCCTTTTTTTTTTTTTAACAATAAAATGATGCTGTTGTGTTTGCTCCTTCTGCATCTAACACCATAAGCTACTTGCACAACACAAAGAACAGATGTATATGTCTTGATTTGCAGTACACTTATCACATCAAACTCTCATTAGCTGAAAAGACTTCACATGTTCTCATGAGGTAAATGTGGGGCCTGTCAATATGACCTCGAGGTGCCTTGGTTGTAGCTCCAGCCATTTAGGGCCCACGAAGTCTAAGGTTATACATTTGATGTGGGTACATTCACATGAGTCCCTTTTGAATATTTGTCTTTTTCCTTTAACTTGGAGGTCTTTGCAGAAATGGTTGATACGTTTCCAAGGACTCCTGCAGTATAAGACAGGCACAAGCGCAATGGTTTTTCTAAAGCTGTTTCCATTGGCCTGTGTTTACCTGACACTTGGATTGACAGCAGAGTGATTGGAAATATCCACCATTCAGCGCCGTGAGCTCCTGAGTGCCCGGAAAGTGCTTTTGTAGTCTGCCTGTAATGGGCCAAGTTTGAATTGAAGGTTGAGAGAAATAGCCTCACTGCGGTCGCGCACTGTGAGGAACTGACACACCACAAATAATACTCAGAAGTGGAGTCCTGATAGCATCACCAGCACAGAGTATGGCACAATGGCCCGCAGCTGCTCATTTCAATGCCGCTTCACAGTGTTGTAATGTGCACAATCACATACATACACAGACAAACTTTGACCAGACTGAGGGCAGTCAAAAGACCATGGCTAGTGCACATCTTTAACCAGAATTCTTGTCATAATTACAAACAAGTGTATTTTTTCTGCACAACATAAAAAACATTATTTTATTTACAATTACATGCTTGTCTTAATTTTACTTTAGAGTATCAAGAATAACCGACTTTAACTTTATTGTGTATTGTAACCGGCATAAGGGTAACATTTTGCTTTTAGAGCCTTGTATCTATGTTTCAAACAGTATGAAAACCACACAACGTACAGTCCTGTGTGTAAGGCAGAATCTAATAAACAGGAACAAACGGAATGTCCCAACAAATGGTGATTGACATACAAATGAGCAAATGAGAGAATGAACCGCACTTCTTGCAACCAATCGCATTCGCAGAGGACGGCGGGATTTCCGTATGTGACGCAAGCGCTCCCAGTCAACAGCGCAGGCCCCACCCTTTGTGTTACCCACCGCCCGTCAATCAAAATAATATATCTGACACATACTATTGTTGTACAATCAATATAATCCGATCATGGCCGGCGACGTGTGACTTTTAGGACTGTTCGGTTTACGACAGGTCACGCAATGACTGGTATGTAAATATGTCTTCTTATTCCGCTAAGCGATTGCATCCTCTGGCTAAATTAGCTTGCTAGCTGCTACAGCTATGCCACAGTACTGTCCCTTGTTGATATTGCTAATCATCTCTAGCATTGCTAGCTTCAGTAAATTATAGGCTTTTGCAAGTTTCTCACGATTGATTAGTTAGCTCGCTCTTAATATACTTTTTGGTTGTTTTTGGCGGTGACGTCTTATGACAAGGAATGTTTTTGAAGAACATTTGTTGAAGAGGATAGAATTGTAAGGTTAGCCACAAGTTGCTAGCATTTTCAGCTATTGCTATGTTTGCTTCACGTAGACTCAAACGTTATTTGGCTAGCGTTGGCGCCGACCGCTTTGGCTCACATGCAATTTTTCTGCATTATAGCTCCAGAGCAGCCCCTAAAACCCGCGGATATGGACGTGGAGAGCAGCCAAAGTGATTTTCTACAACAGGAGAGTGGCAGGAGCCCCGAGGTAAGGCTTCCCGCTCATCCTTGTAGCAGCTACGTGTCGTTCAAATGCTAGCAATAACTGTTGGCTGAAGGAAAGGTCTGCAGTGTGCTACACACTTTTTGGAAAGATTTTTTTGATGGTTTGGAACCCCTCCTCTCGCTCCTGAGCTGACATCTGACTTGCTTGCTCTTCTTACATTGTTTATACTTTGACTCGATATACGCGTAGTCGCTTGCTCGTTCCCTTTGTTTTTTCAAATTTTATTTTCAAGTATTTCATCTGCGTAGCCTATACATGCATACTGCCACTCCAAACGAAAGCATTTTAGATGATATATATTTAATATATTTCTACTCCAGTGTAATGTAGTGTACTTTCATGATTATTATTGTTGTGTTGCAGACAACAGATGCGACATCTTCACAACTGACTGGGACTGACGATTCTGCAATGATGCAGATCCAAAATCAAGGGATTTTAACATCAAATGGACAGTTTGTTCTTCCTTTACAAAACCTTCAGACACAGCCAATCTTTGTGACAGCGGGAACTGATACTTCCTCTGCCAACTCAGTGCCTAATATTCAGTACCAAGTAATTCCTCAGATACAGACTGCAGATGGACAGTTGAGCTTCTCCACTTCTGGTGTAGAGGGGGCTGCTCTGAGTCAGGATGCTTCAGGTCAGCTCCACATCTTACCTGATGGCAGTGTGACATCAGCAAACATCCTTAACAATCAGACTCTCATATCACAGACTGGAAATGTTCAGCAGATCCAAGGGGTTTCTCTTGGTGGCTCCACATTCAACAGCCATGGTCAGGTGGTTACTAATGTGCCTATGGGACTGCCTGGAAACATTACCTTTGTTCCTATTAACAGTGTAGACTTGGACTCGCTTGGTTTGTCTGGTGCCCAGACTATTGCTACAGGGGTTACAGCTGATGGTCAGTTAATAATGGCCAGTCAGCCAACGGAGACTTCAGAGGTTCAGTCAAAGTCCGAAGACCAGCTGACGCAAACACTTCCAGGGAATGATACAAATGCAGAGATTTTTGTGCCAACGTCTTCCGCAACATTACCCAATCAATCGAGTCAATCAAATTTGTCATCTGACGCAGGCTTGTCATCTGCAGTTTCAAACACCAACAGCACTCTGCAGGGAGGCTTCATCCAGCCAAATTCAGAGCAGAGCACCCAGGTATCCTCTGCTCAGCCCATCCTTCAGCTGCAGCAGCTGCCTGTGCAGAGCACTAACGGACAGTCTGTGGGTGGAGGCCAGAGTCTGCAGAATGTGCAACTACTCAATCCGGGCACCTTCATCATCCAGGCCCAAACCGTCACGCCATCAGGCCAGATCCAGTGGCAAACGTTTCAAGTGCAAGGAGTGCAGAATCTTCAGAATTTGCAGCTGCCTACATCACCACCCCAGCAGATAACACTGGCCCCAGTGCAGACCCTGTCACTGGGGTCCAACCAAGTGACAATCCCCAATCTGCAGACAGTCACTGTTAACTCAGTGACACAGGACGTACAGACTGACATTCCTGGAGGTGCAGTATATATCTTTAAGTTAAAATACATAAACACAATTTTTCTGTATGCATATAATAATATAAACAGCTTTATGTCACAGCAGTGTAATACTACTGGATTTTTGTTCTGTTTGGAATTGCAGCAACCTTTTACATTAAAGTAGTTGTGATATTTATGTCACAAAAATATTTCACGCACAGTTAAGTTATTAACAATCTTACTCTGCAGACATCAGGATAAAAGAAGAGCCAGACATGGGAGACTGGCACTTGAGCACTGACTCCACCCTGAACACAAGCGACCTGTCACATTTGCACGTCAGAATGGTTGAGGAAGATGACCAGCTTGGACAGGAGGGCAAGAGGTTGCGCAGAGTGGCGTGCACCTGCCCCAACTGTAAAGACTCTGTGGGAAGGTGAGTTAAGACTGTCTAAAACACCACTGTGTGTGTAGGGCTGCTCGATTGTGATTAAAATAATAGAAGATTATTTAAAGAATAATTTAATATGAACATTCATAGTGCAATAGTGCTCCTTAAAAGCAGAGAGTGAAGAGATCAAATGAAGTGGGTGAAATATCTTATAAATTTGGGCCATTGTAAATGTATTTTACAATTGTAAAACAGTCTGGGACCTACTTTTACAACTCAAGGAACTATCTGAGCGCTTACAAGCTCACTTATGAGTCACGATTACTTGAGTACAGAATTTTTTTAAACAATAATCATAATTTAAATTATAATAATAATTTTTAAATTTGTTTAAGTGCACAACCCTATGTGTGGGCTCATGTGTGTGATGAAGGCTCACCTGTTCTAAAACATAAAATAAATCAATGTATTAATATTGTTTTTACTACAAAATAAAACTCTTGTTTTTATTGATTTCAAAGCTAACATTTCTGTTGCTGCCTATTACATGTGTGCTTGCTTTGAGTGTGCGCTCGCTGTTTTTATAACCAAATGTCTCCATATGATGACATTGTTTTTGTCATGATATTGAATACAAGGTGTTCCTTTGGTTGAACAGAATTCTCATTCTGCACATATCTGTGTTTGTCAGAGGATCTGGTGTGGGCAAAAAGAAGACTCACATCTGTCACATTGCGGGCTGTGGTAAAGTGTATGGGAAGACATCCCATCTGCGCGCGCACCTGCGCTGGCATTCAGGAGAGCGACCTTTTGTGTGCAGCTGGATGTTCTGTGGGAAGAGGTTCACACGCAGTGACGAGCTCCAGAGACACAGAAGGACACACACAGGTGCCTCTTTTACCCTCTATGTTTTTGCTCTTTTAAAAACTGTGACAAATGTGTTAATTTGTGGCATGTAAAGTCTTAACTCTAGTTAGAAAAAGGAATTAAGTTAATTATTAACCTGTAGAATTAGTCAAATTAGTTTGGAAAATTGTATTAAAAAATAATTAATTTGCAGCTGTCAAAATCATACCATGTTTTACAAGTACAGCTTTGTGTGTATGACTATAGGTTTATGAGCAGAACAAAAACTGGTTGTAATGAAGAGACTTTTTATTATTTGGTTTGCTTTTTTTTCAAGTAGGGCACTTTTTTGTACTTATGTGACTCAATGAGCTGCTTTTGTAACAAGCCAAAAGTTCGTAGCATTAGCACCACAGGTCTCACAACTTTAGCTGGGCATTTTCAGAAATGTTCAGAATTAAGGGTATTTCACACCAACACAACCCCCAGTCGCTGTCGGTAGGGAGAAGCAGTGCTGCGTCTGTTAAAGTCACTTTGTGGTGCGTCAATGTAAAGCATTCTCACAAGCATGATCCAAATGGCCAACAGTCGCTGAACAAACGCCTAATGGGCAAGTGCGTGGCGTAATGCTTGACAAAAATTCGAAACACAAGTTGCACGCAAACATAAGTTGCATTTGTCAAACTCTGAGACAGAGAACAGATGTTTCTGTTACCTCACAGATTAAGCTTCACTTCTATTTCTCGCCAGTCCAGTCTTCGTACTGCGGTTGCTGCAACTCCTCTGTCTTTGTTTTTCTCGGTTCAAATAGTAAGCATTCTCCTCTGTACTTGCGTCCCATTTGAACCCGAGTAAATAACAACAATACATGCTTGGCTGCATATTGTTTTTCCATAAGTCTAATTTTCAGTTTTTCACATGATTTTCCTGCACACTGATTCAATCAAACGGCTGCATATCCGACAACTGGCGACCGCTGGCAACACAGACTCTTAAGGCAAGTCTTCAAAAACTTGCCTGCACGACCTGCTCCACGCTTCTCTGACCCCCGACAGCCCCATTCACACCAAATAAACGGAAGCCATCAAGCCGTCTAAACCAAGATGGTAGAAGGTGATCGGTGCCTAATAGTGTGAAAGACACTTTAGGCATCCATCTCCTTAGCCGTAAAGACTTCGCTTTATTTATTTATTTGACAGGGACAGTGTACATTAACGAACAATATTGTACTGTATGTAGCAGAATTTCTCCCTGGGCAGATGTTCCAATGTTCTCCTTAAAAAAACATTGACAACATTTACTGTTACTGTTAGAAAAACAATATCTTTATGAATGATAGAAGCATGACTTCAAAACGAAATTACATCTGTTGCGGCTCTGCAATCCTAAGGTACCATCAAGCTCAAAATAAGTTAAATAAACATCTTTTTAAAGTAATTTTTTCTTTGCCATTGTCCCAATGTTTTCCACTACACACATTATAAAAATGTCTATGCTGGAGTTTTTTCCCACTATTTTTTATTTTTTTGCCATTAACTGAATAAGTTGTTTAATAAAAACATAGCATTACATAGCATAACAAAAAAAAACAGAATTAATGATTAACTTAAATTATCCTTTTGTCTCATTGATTATTGACTAAAACAGGCTTGTGTACATCAATGTAACATTTCTAAAAGGTGTTCAAAAAAAGTGTTCAGTCAACAGTCAACTCACTCAGCTAACACACAACACAGCTGTGAAGTACTTCGCAACAAGTCCTTTAGGCTCAAAGTGTGGTCTGGGGGTCCCTGGACCATGTGTAGGGGGTCCCCCAAATTTTTTTGAAACATTGGTAATTTTTTTCAATATAACAATTTCTTATGGTTTCCCATCCTAAACATAGCATTTTGGATTGAAAAGATAGATGGCTTTGAATTGAAACATGTAAACCAGTAAAATGACCATAGGAAATTAACCATTTATTCAAATTTGATATAGGCCTATAGCTTAGCTTTAATTTCCGAATTTTAATGTGATACCAGAGCGAAAAGTGATAGGGGGTCCTTGGAAGATATTTGAGCCGATAAAGGGTCCCTGGTCTAAAAAAGTTTGAGAACCCCTGCTTTAGCTCACGTGTCCTCCCCACATTGTAGTAAAGGCTTTTTCACACCAACACAACTCCAGTCGTTGTCGGTAGGGAGGAGCGACGCAGTGTCTGTTCTAGTCTCTTTGGGCGCATCGATGTAAAAAAGCATTCACACAAACACGATCCAAGCAGCCAACAGTCGGCGAACAAATGCCGAGTGAGCATGCGCGTGACGTAACGCTTGACGAAAAAGACAAAACAGAAGTTTTGCGCGAGTAGTTGTCAAACTCTGTGGCGAACAGATTTTTATCTTACCTCACGGATTAGGCTAACTTCTATTTCCCGCTACAGTCCAGCCTTCGTACTACAGCTGTACTCCTCCATCTTTGTTTTCCTCGGACCAAGTAGTAGCCATTCTTCTCCGTACTTACGTCTCGTTTGAACCCGGCAAATAACAACAATCCATGCTCAGGTAAATACTGTTTTTCCATAAGCGTCATTTTCGGTTTTCCGCACCATTTTCTTGCACACTGATTCGCTAGCCACGGGCCAATCAAACAGCTGCATATGCGGCAACTACCGACCGCTGACGATGCCGACTTTACTTGCAAGTCTTCAAACCTCAGCTTACCGACGTGCTCCGCGCTCCTCTGACCCCCCGACAGTGCCATTCACACCAACACACGTGAGCCGCCTGTCGGCAGAAGTTGCCAAACCGGTTCAGACAGGCGACCCTCGGCTTGGTGTGAAAGACCCTTAACATGTTATTCTATTTTGGACCAAGAAGTAATCATTTCATAGCATCATGGAAGGCAGTGGTCATCGCAGTCTTCTTGCTGTCATGTGTCCATGGTACTGAGTTGGGGTAGATGTGGTGTGTCTGTTTCCACGTACTGTAGTGATGTGTAATTGTATTTTGGCCCAAAATAGTAGTAGTACATTTAATAAATAAATAAAAGGGTAATAATTCACACATTATTTTGCAGTGTAACATGCAGGGAATGTGTCTGTTGTCAGCACTATCGCCTCTGACCACCTTTCTTCGTGTGCGTCTGCTTTGCTCCATTCTTCTGCCTGCTCTCCGCTCTGCTGTGTATTAAGAAGTAACAGAGAGTAAGCGAGAGAGAGAAGAAACATGCACCATTTTTTTACTTTGTAAAACTGGAAATAAAAGTTCTATAAAGTTGCGTTTCAGTCTGCAATGAGGCGAGTAAGGCATCACTGTATTTGCTCCACAACTAACTGAGCTTTCCTTACATATCTACTGCAAGTACTAAAGAATACTGTGAGTTGGAAAGAAAAAAATCTTTTTGTTTTTTGCTAATTTAGTCAACTTTGAGCTCAAAGTTAAGCTCAGTAATAGACTGATCATCTGTATGGAATCCCGCCCCTCCCTGATGCGTCCAAAGCCACTCAGAAAATTTCCCGATCTAACATTACCCATGAGGACAAAATTAAGGCCCATAGTCTTTATGCAACAAAGTCTATATATTAGTCAAACTCTGAATTCAACAACTGGTTATTAACTTTCAATTTGTATTTTGTGTGTCACAGGTGAGAAGAAGTTTGTCTGCCCCGAATGTTCCAAACGCTTCATGCGGAGCGACCACCTGGCAAAGCACATTAAAACTCACTCAAACAAAAAAGGCGTGAACTCTGGCAGCGCCGTAGTGGCCTCGATGGAGTCTGCAGGCTCCTCAGACAGTATCATCACCACAGCAGGCGGCACCACCCTCATCCTCACCAACATCCAGCAGGGCTCTAGCGCTGCCCAGGACATCCTGGCCAACGCAGAGATCCCGCTCCAACTCGTCACCACAGTGGCAGCCGCTGAGGTCATGGAGTGATTTACGCTCTACCTGTGGACTTACTCTATACATTTTTATTCATGTTTTGAAGAAAACTCAAATTCTACATATATAAATATATATTTTAACACAAAGTAGTGAGTCAGTGTCTATCCTCAGTGCTCACTGAGAGGAAACAGGCAGTGGACACTTGAGGTGGAAAATACATTGCAGTAAACACAAGGAAATGCCTTATTTGTATAATACTGTGTAGTTTGAAATGTAGGAAGCCATTTTGTTTTGTATCAATCTGATGTGTTTTCACAAAATTTGTAAGTTGGGCAACTTTCTTTTGACTCTAGTTAATTATATATTCTCATGACATTCTTGATTGCCAAGCATGTTCCATGTTCCTCCTGAGGCTTTTTTGAACGCTTATTTAATCCTGGTAATAATGTATTTGTTTTTCATTCACATAATTCTAATGTGTTACTATAATTTTTTTTCTTCAAACTGCACTCCCTATGCGTTCAATTTTATATGTCCTTTTAAATTTATATTTTGCAGATACAAATCAATCAACACTTTGTAAACTGCCAGAATACTGTAAACTTTGTCCTAATATCTATCTACTATTTATACAAGGCTTTTTCATAATTGATTTGTAATGCAGAAAGCCTTACTTACTCTTTGTATGTTGTCAGATCTTTTTTGTAAAAATCCTTTGGGAATTTCAAATTAAACCATGCATTTTAAATAAAAAGCCATGTAATGAAGGTTATTGCCAAATTGGATTCCAACTCAGGATAACTTGTGAGTGTAGACAAACTTGTTTTCAGCCTGATGGTGACATGAAAAAGAGTTGATGGACCAAAAGCTGACATGTATTACATGTTTCGTGTGCTCCTTCATCCTGAAGACTCGTGCTGTTTGTCCCTTTAGATAGGCCATGGTACTCTGCATACTTCTGATCAATAGAAGATGATTGTTTAATATATCACGTATAATTTGCTTGGATTTAGCTATGATTTTTAACTCTGTTTAAAATGAGATCATCTTGAGCTTTTGATTGACTGATATATACAGGCCCAATTTTCTTTCTTTTTTTGTCTTTTTTTTTTTGTCTTTTTTTTTTCATCTCTGGGAGGTGTTATAAGGTTATAAAACACTGCATTACAAAAATGTATTGATCACCGAAGTTTTTTTTTTTTCTCACTTTTTGTATAAATGTCATTATAAACATGTACTGCTTGTCTTCATTTGTATTCAAATTACTCAGTAGCCTCTTAGGTTTCTTTCCGGACCCCTAGTCCAGTAGATGTCACTACATCCAAGGGAGCAGGTTTCACGGTTTCAGAAATGACCCCTTGACCCCTGTGTGGCTATCAGAATCCAGTGTCATGAACAAGGGTAATTTACTACTAGCAGACATGTCTTTATTTCCCCAACGCGGTTTTTCATGATCCGGTTTAACATGTTTTTCTCAAATCCCTAAATTTAACCAAACACATTTAACCTAAACCTCAGCCTAATCCTAACTCGAACTTAAATATTTTAAAATATAAACATTTGCTTGTATAACCACCAATGCAAAGTGATGGAAGTGTTGCATAACTGGGCATGAGGAAAAAAAAATCAGGCCTAGCAAACAGAATGTTAAGCACTTTAAATATTAAAGCTGTAAATGCCCCAAGTTGAATTTGAAACACATGGCCAGAAAAGAATAACCTGCCACGGTACACTTTTGAACTTTGACATCAGGGACTTGCACAAAGTTTAAAAGACTTTTTTTACCTTTTTTTAAGGATCTATTGTAATGAACTATTATATGATAAGCACAAGCTTATGATGTGGTCTTTATCTTGAGACGAGATTTAAATGTAATTATAAATTAAAGGGACAAAAACAGTACTTTTGTTGAAAAGTACACCAGCTGACATTGTTAGAGTAGTTTCCTTATTAAAGTTCTGAAAGAGTCACATAATGGTCTCTGTGCATTACTTTGTTGCCAAAATGTGAGTGATAGTCAGCCCAATCTTCACATAGGTCTCTGAGTGACAGGTGTCCGTCCCGCCTTTTAAGACAAAAATAAATAAATATGTTAAAAAAAAGGCTTATTAAAATAGCCATATTGACCCTATTTTGTCCCGCCCACTTTTTCTAGGAAGTGTACTTCCTCAGGGCTCCCGCGGGGTCTTAAAAAGTCTTAAAAAGTCTTAAATTTGAAATGGGAAATTTAAGGTCTTAAAAAGTCTTAAATTTGTCAAAATTAGGTGTTTAGGTCTTAAATTTGAAGTGGCTTTTTTAAGACCTTGTATTTGGAGCAGATTTATCAGAGTTAAATGAAGACTGTGCGTGTTTGATGTCAGAGACGTTGCATTTGTTTTGATGCTCGTCGTGTAAATAAGCGTCAGATGGAGCGACAGCGCACAGCAGAGGTGCGTGTAGCAGAGCGCATGAGCTCACCGTTAGCTTAGCACCAATCGCCTCACAACTCTGGGACTAAATAGGAATGGTTAACTTGGCCAAAGGAAAAGCATGTTTCCCTGAGCGAGC